>CM076572.1:1062959078-1063467025 GCA_034641835.2 Pinus albicaulis
GCAATATGGTGATATTTTGGCCTTTTAGTTGGATAGAAAAGAGTTTGTTCTTTGATGTAAACTTGAACATGAGTGTGTTATAAACTCTTAGCAAGTATGGGTTCTATATGAGTCTTGAAAAATGGACATGTATTGAAGCTATGGGTTTGCATATGGATGCAAGTGTTAGTTTCAACACTTCAGGCTCTATAGTACAAAGGTGAAGGAGAATAAAAGTGTTGCATTTCAGAGACAATTTTTATGCAGGTCAAGATTGTAGTATTGTTAATTCTTTTGGATGACCAAAAGCTCAGTGGAGAGAAATGATCTAGTAAGATACCTAAAGGTTATAATTTCAAAGTTGCTAAATCTCAGAAATATTGGAATCAAGTTGTAGTGCTTGTCAATACGATTACGGTGGCGTATATGACACTCAAATCCGAGTGTGTATGACCAACTTATCAATGTCGAAAGTTTGAAAGTTGCAGAGGAAAATGGGACCCACTAGGCTTATGTGGAAATTGATTGGCCAATTGGCCAATGACATGTGGAGCTTCAACATTGGCCTCCTATCCCTGCACAAAAAGACAACAAAAATATTAAATAATAATAATATTAATAATATAGCCAAAAAATAATAAATAATCACAAAAAATGGTTATTTTCTTGATTATGGTTATAAACATAACGATATAGCCTACGGTTACAGGATATACAAACAGACACAATATATATATTTGGTGTTCAAGGTATGGATGACATGTGAACGTGTCAAAATGACGGGGATACGATTAAGGGTTAAGCCATATTACTGTGGTGTGTGGAGTGGTTAAAACACAATAGTGGGATATTTAAAAACATTGCAACTATATATCATATGGTTTTCAACCATATCTTAACAATGACAGAACGTACACACATGACGAAACATATATATAGTAGCTGGAAAGGATCTGTGTGGTTTGAACTCGTGGCCCATTCTTTTCCAACGAACTATTATTAACCCGCCAACCATGATGCCAGGCGAACAACTTCGTTAAGTCTATCAGGTGAGGTGGTAATTAAACCTTTTGAATTTACAATGTGTGGTAAAACTTGGCAGGCGCCAAAGCAGAATTGTGCAATGGAATTCAGAGCATCAAACCCATAGGCGACGAAACCCTGATGCAATTCCAGGAGGCGAAACCCTGAAGCAAGGAATATTATCTGGTGTTGAGAGGAATTTGAAAGATTCTTTGGAGGTTCAGAAGTGTCAGCGTCGGAAAGGGATTGTTTGGATTGTTTTTAAACTCAAATTTCATGATTTTTGGCCAGGAATCTGATGGTACAATCCATTTTCTGATATGAGCAGTCCATTTTGAAGCCATCCCCATATTTGGAGGTATAAGGTGTATTTTTTCCATGTCTTCATTTGATTTTGCTGAGATGATTGAAGAGGCCTCCCCGCTTTTAGCAGGGCCTAGATACCCAATCCACATTGGACGAAGTCCATTATCAATTTTTTGTGTGTTCCTTGTCTCAATGGTGGCCTTTAGTTTTCCTCTTTTTTAAAGTGCATGCACATGTGGTTTTTCATGCTCTTTTTACATGAAATTATGAATACATCACCGAAGAAAAGGTATTCGTTAATTCTGGTAACTGATCGAACCCAAATCACATGGAAATATGGTGTCCAAGGAAGATGTCAAGGAGAATAAAAAAAGAAGCACTTGTAGAGTAGAAGCACAAAGAAGAACCATCGCGAAGAAATTAAGAGATCTTGGACCATGATAGAATGATGACATTTCATGGCGACTCATTAGGTTCCAACATCGATCCAAGACCCTTTGGAGGGCGAAGATGAAGTGAAAATTAGATCTATCATCAAGAATTCAAGACATAGAAGCAAGGAGAGGACTCTGCATAGATACATCACAATGAAGTCTTATGTTATGATGGCCAATTCATGGCATCTCAATGTGTCATCAAATAATCCAATGGTGTCCATGTACTTTGCCACATGGTGTGGAATGTAATTATGTATTGTCAAGAAAATGATGTAATGTAAATGTGTGTAAGTCCAAGAGTCACATGTGGACCAAAGAGTCAATAGAAGTTTAAAGGTCACTTGGGAAGTCAAAGAATCGTGAGGGAAGCTCAAGAGTCATGGAGAGATGAAAGGTCATATCTCTTGTTTTAAATACACCCTCACAATTGAAGAAAAGAGATTTTGGAGGCTTAGAATTTGGAGAGATATCCTTGGATTCTATATCTTGGAATTGGAGAGAAGATCATTATTTTGGAGAAGAAAGAAGTGACTTAATGTTCCACTATTGGAGCTAGTGTCTCACCATTGTAACTATGTACTTGGATCTTTCACTTAATTATCAGAAGCTCAATGAACCAACACACTTCCATGCATGTATCATGAATAATGTAAGACTATTATTTATATGTCTGTGGTATATATTATTTTAATATGTACAAAATAATTTGAACTACTTCATTGACTTGGTGCTTATCTTGTTGGCTGTGTGTTGTATTTGCTAATATAATGATCATTGTGTTTATGGGAACTATTTCGCTAGATAATTAACGAATATTTCCTTGCTCTCGTGTGCTTCTCTTAGGATAGTATTGTAAATTTCCTTTTAGAGACTCACTCTTTATTGCCCTCTCGTTAAAGCCTCCTTTTATACATTGAAATGTTTTTCATAGTGTCAAATTACTTGTTTATTTCAAAGGTTACGTGCATACTCTCTTAGGTTATTCATTACAGCCAAGGAAAACCTTAGAGTTACCGTGGCCATGTCGATACTCTAGATGGGTATCCTACTCTAAAAAATGTGAGGTCTAATTGGGACTTCACATAGGGGATACCCCCTTGGTTGACATATTTCCAGCACTGTCAACATTATGGAAACAAGTTGTTTACCGAACCATTTAAACTAAGTTTTTTTTACTATATTACGACTCATTTCATGGTGAATTGAATGAGCAATTTTCCTTTATTCAAATGGATAAAAGGAAAAAATACAAGTTCCAACTTAAACCCAAGGATTGAGGTTGCAACCGAATTCCAAAGAGAAGGGAGCTTCCAACTAAGCTCTACTCAAGGAAATTATAAATGATAAATACCACATCTACAACATTATAGATTTTTCATAACTTAGTAATGCTCTGTTATGAATTGAATCTATGTTCTCTGCATTCTTACCAATGAGACTATTCCATAGGCATATACACATAGCCTCTAATAATAAAGAATAACATTTTTTTATGAGAACAATTTTCTTGAGCATTAAGTATTCAATTCATAACATAAATGATATGATAGTTTTATTCACAATATTATACTTTAATTTCCATACAACAAAAAGCATAAATTTTCATTCATAATTACAAATATTATTCATATAAATGAATAATTATCATATAAACAAAGGCAACACTTATTTGAAGTTTAAGTTGAAAATCAATTTGGGAAGGATCTTTATCCACCCAACCATAGGCTAATCTACACAATAGCCCTATACAATTAGCCACCCCACAACCAAGCTAGAATAACAAAAGAGAAAAATGTCAACACTCAGGTAATTGATTTGGGTGAAGGAAACTCTCCTTCATACATGAATAAAATTAGAGAACTCTCTTCCCCTCTGAGCTTAGGATCTTTACAATCTCCAGATGCCTCATATCCAACGAACAAAGCAATTATATAAATCTCTTTTATGTTCTATAGTCCCTTACTAATTTCCTTGATCATTGCTTATCATGATCTCCCAACACAAATCAAATGGTGACTCCCTAAACCTAGCTAGGTTCTGGCGCTCCTCTACAAACATTTAGTAAGAAAAAAAAAAACATTTTTGGTGAGCCCATAACACCCAAGCAACGATCAAATCCAAAATTGTCTCTTTTTTTGCCATGTCAGGGCACCAAAAACATAGTTTATTCACTTTGAATGTTCCAATAGTCATTCCACTTAGGAATGAGATAATTTTTCTCATGATTCTCCTGTACCCAGGCAGTTGTGCCCTCTACTTTATGTGTATGCCTAAATTCCCCTATGAGTGACTACTCCACTTGATTTCTCCAAGTTCCCCGCATAACTTATGGGTCAACTCTTGAATTGTGATATGGGTACTGCCCATGCTTCCCATTAAAGCATTAGAACCCTCCACACCCACCACCTAGCCCCCATAGTTGTTGTGGGTGGTTGCTTCAACTATCATTATTTAAAGAGTTATGGGTGGGAGAAGCAAGACAACAATTTCAAATTTCAATTTATGGATCTACATGTAACCTTTATTATATATCCATTCATACATGGATAGTGGTTGGACACAACCTCTCCTCAACATGTTGAGAATTACGACCAAAAAAATAGTCCCTGTGTCCATCCAAAAACTAAAGACTCCCATAACCCAGATTACATTAAATCCATGACCAAGGCTGGCATGTCTCATTACCCAACAATCCCATACATAGATAACAACCAAATTACCCAAATACAAATGTCATTGACGACTTTGAAACAACAAATGATAGACCCAAAACTCAATCATAAAACAATAGAAAATTACCATGGACATTACATCGATAACCATACTAAGATGGTAGTGTCATGACCAACCATTATCCATACAACAAGGATACTGAAATAAATGGAAAGTTCCTTATACAACGGGATGAAAACAACCGCAAGGACCAACTTACAAAAAGTTTCCAAAAGAAATTTCAAGTGCCTTGCATAACAGGCCAATAACTACCATGAAAACCATCATATTGCACCGTCAACCCATTGAGCTCATTGGTCATTATTTGAAGAATAAATATTTGTTAGAGCCCTTACACTATAACTAGGAGTATCCATTAGGTCCCCCCATCTAATTCATAAGAAATATGGCTTTCCACATGCATCAAGCGAGTGTCAATTATGTCTAAGAAAAAACATTGATTAATGAGCATCCTCTTGATGTCCTCGAGGGATGTAAAAACATTATACTTCTCCACTTTCTTATCCTTTAGGACCAAACCTAATGGAGTCTTCATTTGTAAATGAAGAGCCACAAAATTTAAGATTTCTTTTTCCTACCTCTTGTATGCCTAGGGTCAGGAACCCAAGCCGACACATCCTCCATGAGCTCAGAATCTAAGACAAATTGTCTTTCAACAACCACTTGGGTCTTAAGCTTGTGAATTTCCCTTCGAGTTTTTGAAAAAATAGCATTGAAATAAGTGACAACTGATTCAAGAGCAAAGAGTCTAGCTCCTTGTTTCACTGGCTGGGCTCTGCCACCACCCCCTGACTACACCTAATTATTTGTCTCGGCTAGGACAAGGCAGGCACACTTATTGCAACTACTATGAATACCTCTACCATCAAAAAAACAAGAGAACGAATGAGACCCACCTCCTACTAGACTGAGGTACCAAAAAACTAAATCATCACAAAAACTCTAGACTCTACAAATGATGCAACAATTCTGATAGAGGATACAACTTCCTTGCCCAATACCATTTCACCATATATCATTGAACAAGAGAGAAACAATGTAGAGACGAGCATACCTTGAAATCCAAAAGTGCACAACCACACAGCATGCTCTGCCAACCAAAGATTATCTAACTAAGGAACATACCTAACCCTACAAAACCCCAATAATTCACTTTGAACTGGACTCACATTCCCCAACTTAAGCCTTAAACGGGGGCCCCAAAACAATACCCAATAAAAATTTGACAAAACACCCCGAATTAACACCACATACCACAACTCAAATTTAATACACAGATTTTTATGCCCTATAATCACAAACCCAGACACGATGAACCACCTGTAGATGTACATAAACTACCTAGAAATGAATTCTTTAAATAGAAAAATATACAATGGAGAGAATATAAAACAAATATACACATATATTTTCCCCTGTATCCCAAAATTGGGACTCCTAGATTGATTTTTCATTATTTTCCTTTCAATGTTACAATACATATATATACATGTCGAAGAATTCATAAACCCTAATCCATTAACCCTAGTTTAAAACATAATCATAGTTCCCTTAACCGGATCTATAAAATACCATGGGTAGAAAATGATCATGCCCAAAACCATATGCAGAAACCATGCAAAAATCCATGGGTAGGTTCGCCTACCATCTGTGGGTTTGCCCCACATCCTTGGGTCTGCCCAATACCCAAAGAATATAACACATAACCAACACTACTAAAAGAACTAGACCAAGTATAACAGATAAAAAACCTGAGAATTTAGGCCCCACATGAATCTATATGCCCTCAACAGTCCTTGTGGAAAGAAATCTCCCAGCACCCATGCACAAGACCAAGCATTTAGGGAGCCTAAAACATTTAACCTTTGCTTATTCTGATTAGAACAACCACCTCTCAAATCTTCAAATCCTACCACAACCCATAGCACAATGATGCTTACACACTCAAATTTATCGAAGAAGTTGCACTAAGTGAACTAGGACCCCCCTTGGCTCCTCTCCACTCACCACAAAATGTCTCAATGCGCATCGAAGTTGTTTAATAAAACAACCTCTGACTGGAAGGCTACATGCACATGCACACGAGGGAAGTCTATGTCCTCCCTCCTTAAATTCTTAGTGCATATTAGGGGGGTGGCGGGCATTACCTCCCAGGCCCCTATTAAATCCGCATTTACATCCCCATCGGGAGTAGCCACATCGTTCTTTAGCAATAACTTGAGAGACTCTACCCAACCACACGATGAAAGAGAGGTCCAGTTGGAATTTATATCCACCTCCCTGCTTTGTCAATCAAGGTTGGCCATGAAGTTTGTCACCTTATTCCCTACACTTCTAGAATGATTAAAAATGACATATTCCAGCTATCTGACCAAGCTGAGGATATTATGAATCAGACTCTCTAGTCTCCAAATCCTTGCTAATTTATTCGGGAATTCCCATAAATCAAATTTTGGACACAATTAATAAATCCACCACATTATTGCTATTTGATCCACAACTTTGAGAAAAATACCACATAGTTTTAGAGCTATTATCCCTAAAAACTCCTCCTATTCATATAAGGCTAGGGTTCCCTTTCAATGCACCGTTGAAATTCAACTTAATGTAGCCATCATAGGGGGATAAAAGCAATCCATAAAATGTTTATGCATCTCCTTAGACAATTCTTTGCGAGACACACACATACTTTTATCTAAATCCAATCTTTTCAGTATCTCGACCTCCACACAATTAATATTCCAATCTTTTGTCGACTAAATGTCTGTTAATATTTCTTTTCTACTATTCTATTTAATCGTTTTGCATGTCTCTTCTGGATTCCTCCATTTATTCATGAAAATCCTACGATTTATTTCCTTTCAGATTGTCCATAAGAAAAATCCTCTAATCACGAACCAGGCCCGAATGACTATGGTATTCATGAACTTATTAATATACCACTGTCTAAGGCTTATCACCACATATTCATTATTTCTACTCCCTTTACCAAACAAAGTTGGAACGCAATACCATATATCCTCTGCGAATGAGCAGGCATTCAACACGTGTTCCATCATTTCTTCACAAGCATGATAAAGGCTACAAAATGAAGGGCCTTGAAATCCTTTCCTCCTAATACGATCCAAGGTTAAAAAAATTATTCTTACCACTAATTAGAGAAAATGCATAACCTCGAGCCAAATCTTTCCTAACCAGATTGATTGCCAAATAGGCTCTTTATCTAGATCCTTATGCCCTGCCAGAATCGAGTAAGCTTCTTTAAGGGAGAACATACCAATGGGTTTATATCCCCATATTAACTTATCTTGGCCATGAGCTATTTGAATTTTCCTTTCCAATAACTCCTCTTTCAACCTCTCCCATGGCAAAAAATCCTTTTACTCAAATTTCCATAGAATCACATTTTTATTAATCATTTAAGGAAAATATAATAATAAACATATGCGTGCAACATTTTCTCCACTACAACCTTTATTAATATTAATTACAAAAAATAAAATCCTTCTATTTAATTTCTCATAAAACCAAACTATTTACTAATCATTTAAAAAAAAATCTTACACAACCACCCGTATTCACATACATTCCACTTACATTCTTTTTGTCTCATGCTCACATATTACACTTGATACTTTTGATACAAATTTAACACAAGACGCTTCTACTATGTACCTTTAATAAAAGTTTTAGTAACTTGGAAGGTGGGAAATGAAGGTGGTAAGGTGCTTGGAAGGTGAGTGTAACATAACTCCTTCCACCCCATAGACCATCTCAAGGGAAGAAGAAGGCTTACTATCATTGACCCAACCTCCATAATACTATCATGGAAATAAGGTTTTAAAATTTTGGAATTTTTCAAACTCTTCAAACTCAAAATAAACATCACCATTGCGTTATTCTCATTGAGAGTTTTTTTATGATATAAAATTTTCCTCAATCTGACTCAGAGATCAAAAGATATGGCCATTTAAAGATTCAACCAATAACCTCGTGTCACATCATCATGCGCTGCCACGTGGCACTCCACCTTAATACCATGTTGTCACCTGAATGATTCCACATCATCACACCCTGCCATGTGGCTTCCACCGTGGTGTGTTTGTCATAAAATTCACATTATATCCCATTTGGAGATCTCTCAATGCCAAGGAATAAATCCTCCTAACATGACGAACTTCTAGCTCACAGAATCATATGAGGATATTCCAATCTCTAACCACTCCACACTGGTGCTTCCATAAACCCTAATCTATGGGTAAAACGAACTTTCCTTTACATGAGCCGATAGGAATTTTCCTTGTATCATTCGTGCTACTAGATACTATTGCTTTCATAAACCCTGATCCTGGGGTGAGACAAACTTTTCTTTACATGTGCTAATGAGAACTTTCCTTATCCCGATGTCCATCTATCAACACTCGATTATGGCACCTTTACAAATCTCCAAAGACAGAACCTCCTTTTTACATCATTTGGTAAAATTTTCTCCATCTCAGCGTAAATCCTCACTAATATCACTTTGATGTCATCCCATCCAAGTGGCTTCCTTTTGGGTATGCCATATGTCACCTATTTCTAGACCACTTGGCCCCAATAAAATGCCACATGCATCCCTCCTTGTCCCCACGTCACACCGAAGTCCACATCAACAACCACCGTGGCTTGGGTCCTACCTAGGTTTTTTACCCTTGTGCGAATTCAAATTTCTTGTTATAAAATAATTCAGTGCTTGCAGCCTTAGGCTTACAACTAGTGACTATCATGCTTTGACCTCCATTGGCCTGGATTAAAATGCGGACCACCCCCCCCCCCCCCCCCCCTTGTTGACATGTTAAGGGTGGGGAAGGGAGTTTGTTGTCATAGTTCCCATTCATGGTTCCAAGGCCCCATCCAATGGATGTGGAGCCCTTCATTTTGACAATCACAATTCGCATTTCCATAGTCACCCATCTAATTACTGCGATGTACCAATAGCTCTGAAAACCTCGATTAAAATGCAAACCCCCCTTCCCTTACCGACAAGGTAAGGGGGGTTTTTTTACGGAATCTCTGCTGTCAATTTCGATATTCCTCCTAAGTTTATATCAGATGTATATATATGTGATTATACATCGTGGGCTTCCCTCCGACACTTAAATATTTTCCTAACCCCCACACACACACACACATATATCGACACACACACGTACACACACAACCCTTCACCAAATCTCTATATGATCGATGATGCTAAACCCCTTTGTGATATACATGTGTATATAAAAAACTATCTCTCCTCAGCTTATAATGTAGATACGTAAATATATGTTTAACCCACAAGGTCTTCCCCTTTGGAATTTAAAGAGCTCTAATATCTCTCTTGAGCATATATGAGATTCAAACCATTTATTTGACTGAGATTGAGACTTGAACTCTCCATCCAACATTAGATTGGCTTGCACTACAATCTCTCTTGCATACAACGACCCTTGAGCCAAATTTCAGAGCTTGAGGAAGATTGTTCAAAGGAACTTATCACACATTCAGTACCACTAGTAATCTAGAGATCCTCCTATCTCCACCCAACAACCAATTACTCTAACACCATAATGCCTCCACCCTAAATCGAGCACCCAGTGTTGAGAAATCAATGCAAGTAGATTAGGAATTGATTCCTCTTTCTTGATAATTAATTGTGAATTGTGTTGGGTTATTTTATTTCTTTATTAGATTATATTTTATCAAGAACTTACCAAATTATGTGTGTCTGAAGATCACAGAAACACAAAACACAAGATGTAGGCACTATGTCAAGGAAAAACCCATCTCTAGGGGAAATCCCAGTCAAAATTATCTTCCTTCAATAAATTTCTTTAAGACTCTTCACCCTAGACATATACCAAAACTTCCATGCACACCATGTCAACCTTTCCAGATCTTCGATCCAATAGCAACAGCAACTTCGACCATACAGCAAGAGCAACAAAAAAAGACTTCGATCTCCGAAACTAGGGCACGAAATGGAGAGAGAGTAGCACCAAAACTTCTATTTTCTTCTTCTCTTTGACCTTGACCCAAATCGCACTCCTTTTCGCTTCCTTTACCCACTTCACACTTTTTTCGGCTTCAATAGAAATATCTAACTAGATTGAGATGAGATGCTCCAAATGAATTCAATATTCTTCTATTTATCAGATCCGGGTGAGATCAGATTGGTCCCCTTTAGGCTGACTTGATCTCCTTTAGATCGACTTGATGTGGAGGTGACATAAATAAATTTTGACTCAATAATAAACATTTTTACATGATTCAAAAGCCCAAGAAGTGTCTTTTTAAATGTACAATGACTTTATTGACTCAATATTGATCCTAAGAGTCCATAATGGGGACTTTTACTAATATAATTATGACCCAAGCATGAAACCCATGCTTTAATAAGTCATTGTTACAATAATAAAATTTATTTTCTTTATTCTTTTGACAAGTACATTACATATTGACTCAAATACATTTTATGAAGACCGAACCTAGTTACATTCTTTAACACGCCCTCTTAACTCGGGAGGTATTCATAATATACAAATACAATGGAAGATATCAAACTATATTAACTATGAAGAGTTTAGGCACCACAATGCCATGGACTAGATTCCTAACCAAGGCAATCTATCCAATGGTCTCTCAACAGTTTAGTCACCGCAATTCCATTGACTAGATTCCTGACCAAGGCAATCTATCCAAGTGGGACTAAGGTGGAATAAAGCTTTCAGCCTCTCTAGGTACCATCAATCTTACTTAGTAACCACCAACCCAGGGATCTAGGTGTGCATCCAACCATGCCACCCTTCCTACCAAACATCAATACAAAGTGTCAGCCAAATGCCCTCCCAAGAAATGCTTCACTCGCAAAGCCTCGAAAAATCTCTTCCAACATCTTATAATTAATACAATCAACAATATCTACTATACCAAGTTTGTTTATTAGATATTCAAACTGCTTAATAGGAAGAGACTTTGTCAGTATGTCTATTATATGTTCATCTGTCAAGACATACTCCAACTTCATGATCCCATCCTGCATCAAGTTCCTAATAAAGTGGATTTTTTTTGTTGGTATGATTCATCCTAGCTTGAAACACGTGATCTCCACACATCTTGATACAACTTTGATTATAATATTTAATCATATTATGACATGTTAGCACTCCGCCAGTTCTCCGAAGGCTGAAAAGGAGACTGAAAAAGGTAACCACAGACTAATTTGACCTAGTAGCTAGCCCTACCAGGCTGAGAGGACTCTCTGAATGAGATCACAATCAAGGGTTGAATGTGACATGAAGGATATTAGGCTAGATGTGATAGGATCAGGTAGGTTTTGAGTATTTTAGGGTTGGATGTTGGATTAGGGATGAAACCAAGTAGCTAGGTCTAGGTATCAAAAGGGTTTACAACTGCAAAGATATAAAGGAGCAAGGTAGTAGTGGGTATATGATGGCTTTAGGGTTTTGTAGGTATTGTGGAGGGTCTGAAAAAGTAGAGGGATTTAATGAGCATGTTCAATCATGAATTCATTAAACTGGAAGCATGAAACACAAAATGGCATTTCCATATAAACAAAGCTAAATGAAAAGAATTCTACCTATGAATTGCAAGGAAAGCCACTGAAGATACAAGATATGGAAAGAGGAGATATATATCATTCATTAAAGACTATACAGAGAAAATATATGATCATAAACTCACTGCACATTAATTCCTAGATAATAGCTGCAAGTGCATCCTTTGATTTCTGAATATGAAAGTGAAAGTACAAGCTACAGGAGTTACAATCCTCTGATGTCCAACTAGTCAAATGACTCTGAAAATGATAGATATAGACCAAAACAATACCTCCCCTCTCTTAGGGGTCGAATCCATCAGTTGTGGAGCTGATTACATGATATGCTCAACAAAACCCTAATGTATAGGGAAGGTCAACCAATTCACCTCATCATATGAAACTAGATACATTTAACCAAAAAATACATCAATAAGCATGTATCTGCCCTATTTCACTATTTACCAACTCAATTACACTTCATGAAATCACAAAATCATCATCATTCATCAATTACATATGTAAAAATTCGAATTGGGTCAAACTTCCTATGAAAAATGCCTACTAGGGAAAGCGCAGCATGCTTAGGAAAAAGGAAATTTGAAGGCCTTCAAGTGTCCAAATGTTGATTTGAAAGTTGCTATGGAAATCCTTGGATGATTGCTACATTATAGTATGCTCAAGCACTAAAAAATGTGGCTTCTAGTCCTCCAAATATTTATTCTCCCAATATTACTTAGAAAGTGTAGTATTGCCTCCAAAAAGAGGGTAGAAAGGTTATTTTTTGCTAGTTTTTGGGCATTTTGACCCTCCAAAAGTGGTGGACATGACTCCACTGCTGACTAGAATTTAAGTATACATCAAGAGGAATCCACCAATGCCAATAATGCTTCCGTTGGACCTCACCAACAAAATCGCAGTGTGGCCCACGCTGCACATTTTCAAGTGTGACTGGTTTTCAAAAATTGCCAATTTTGACCAAAAACTCAAAAAAAAAATGCAAAAATAGGGCTCAAATTTAGGTCACTATCTCTCTAACCATAACTTTTTTTGCAAAAATGAGAGAGTTTTTTGTTCTTTGGCATGTTTTAAAAAATACTTTTCCCATTTTGTCAGAATCAAAGTTTAAATTTGATCACTCAAAAACTGGATAAAACACAGTGTGCCTGGAGAAAATGCAACGTGCTTGGGAAAAGTGACTTTTGGAGGCCTTCTAGAGGTCAAAATCAAGCTTTGAAGGTACCATTCGAGAGCTTAGGATTTCTGCTACACAATGGAGTCATCAAGCACTGCAAACACCTTCTCCAAACCCCCAAACAATTGTCTTGAAGTCTGTTAGCACTCCACCAATTCTCTTAAGGCTGAAAAGGAGACTGATAAAGGTAACCACATACCACTTTGACCTAGTAGCTAGCCCTACCAGACTGAGAGGGCTCTCACAATTGAGATCACAATCAAGGACTAATTGTGATATGAAGGATATTGGGCTATATATGATAGGCTCAGGTATTTTTTGAGTGTTTTAGGGTTTGATGTTGGATTAGGGATGAAACCAAGTAGCTAGGTCTAGGTATCAAAGGGTTTATAGCTGCAAAGATATAAAGGAGGAAGGTAGAAGTGGATTTATGATGGATTTTTTAGGTATGGTGGTGAGTCTGAAAAAAGTATAGGTATTTAATGAGCATGTTTAATCATGAATTCATTAAACTCGAAGCATGAAACACAAAATGAAATTTCCATATAAACAAAGCTAAATAAATGGAATTATGCCTATGGATTGTAAGGAAAGCCACTAAAGACACAAGATATAGAAGGAGGAGTTATATATCATTCAATAAAGACTATAACAGAGAAAATACATGATCATCAACTCACTACACATGAATTCCTATATAATAGCTACAATTGCATCCTTTGATTTCTGAATATGAAAGTGAAAGTACAAGCTATAATAGTTACAATCCTGTGATGTCCAACCAGTCAAATGACTCTGAAAATGATACATATAGACCAAAAAAACATCTCCCCTCTCTCAGGGGTTGAATCTTTCAGTTGTGGAGTTGATTGCATGATATGCTCAACAAACCCTAATGTCTAGTGTATGTCAACCAATTCACCTCATCATATGAAACTAGATACATCTGACAAAAATTACGTTAGCGAGCATGTATCTACCATATTTCACTATTTACCAACTCAATTACACCTCACGACCTCACAAAATAATCATTGTTCATCAATCACATAGGTAAAAAGTTAAACTAGGTCAAACTTCCTGTGAAAAATGCCTGCTGGAGAAAGCGCAGCGTGCCTAGAGAAAGCGTAGAAAGCTGGGGAAAAAGGCAATTTGAAGGCCTTCCAAGTGTCCAAATTCTGATATGAAAGTTTCTATGGAAAGCTCTGGATGTCTGCTACATATAGGCTCTTCAAACACTCAAAAAGGTTGCTCCCAGACCTCCAAATCTTCATTCTCCCAAGAGTACTCGGAAAGCACAGCGTTGCCTCCAAAAACAGGGCAGAAAGGTCATTTTTTGCATGTTTTTGGGAATTTTGACCCTCCAAAAGTGGTTGACATGGCTCCACCATTGACTATAATTGATGTACTCATTAAGAGGAATCCACCAATGCTGAGTTTTCATCCAATGGAGCCCCCCCAAAAAAGTGTAGCGTGACCCACGTTGCGCTTGATGAATGCATGTAGTCTTTATGTAAGAAGATTTGTAGTAGATAGGCATGCTTATTTCCAACAACTTATGCATTTTTCTCACACATTATTGCCCATAGGCGATCAACATATCTAGTTTCCCTTGGTAGGTTGAGATCGATTATGGGTGTCCTAGTTAAACTATGAACTTGTATGTGTTTTTTACATTTTAGGAAATACAAAATGAATTTACATAATAATAATAATAAGAACACTAATAATTAGTATTGTTATTATTATTATTATAGAGGAATAAGAAAATTTCAGTTTTAAAATATTCACCGCAAAAGTGAAATAGGAAACCCTTTCATTTTTCTCTAATTACATAATCAAATATAAACATACTTTTTCTTCTCCATTTAAAATTTAAGTGCATTAAGGCGCTCTCCAACCCAGTATTGAAGAGATCTTGTAATGTCTTTTCTTGTCCTCTCTTGCCATGTTATGTAAACAAAAGTAATAATAAAATAAAATACAAAATGAAAACAAAAATAACCATACAATAAAATAAAAATAATGTATTCAGCCATGGCATTCACCGTGGTATTACCAATAGTATTGACCCATGGTATTAATGGGGAATATAACCTATTGAAAGGGGGGAATACTCTTTAAATACTAGCCTAAATTATATAAATTATGATGTAGATTTGCAATTTCTCATGAAATCTTAATCAAAATCACACGACACAAACTTACTCTTCTTCTTTGCGGAATTCAATTGACAATTTGGAACATCAATCACAAACATGCAATGAGAAATAACACACATGCACACTTTATTTTTCCAAGAGAAATCAAACTTCTAAAAATCCCTTTGTTTTCTTGCATTAATTTGATGGGTACATATGTATTACAATTGCTTTGCTCAACTGAGCACAACCTGCAAGTGAAAAACCTATTTCTCTGCTCGCTAAGAATCTCTGACCTAGACTTAGCCAATTTGTGCCTCTGCTTGAGCCCCTATTTCATTCCAAAATTCCTGAGAAATTAGGCCCCTATTATTTAGGAAAATCCCCTAAAATGATAGCGCAATTCCCAAGGTTGATCATTTGACTGCATGCAACGCTCGTACACTCAAGACTAGTCTACAACTGATATTACATTGCCTTGGAATCTCCACCACAACTAGGGAACTCAAATTCTCTGCATGAAATGTCTATTTTGGGTTGATTAATCAATTAAATGAATGATCATCGAGTTTGACTGAAGTCCACTGCACAACTTCCCTTCCACTACTTCCTCCAATAGTTAGGAATGGTTTAACTGAAAACAACTTGAAATAACTAACCTTGATTGCTACAAATTAGCACTCACACATTATGAACTAAACTCTAACTCTTCTAACTCCAATTTACTGCGCTAACTGGGTGACAAAAGACGTGTCGCATAACCTAACTGCATCCAAGTTGTTTGCAGATGTGGAAATTTGAATTTTCTCAATCTAACCAAGGCAAAATAAAATTGAGACTTTCTTGCTGCATTTTTTAACACTCCCTCTTAGCAAGAAAGGGATTATCAAACACCCCTGTCCTGCACATGTGGAACTCTAACTTCACTCTTGACAAGGCCTTTGTCAAAATGTCGACATCTTGTTCCTCCGTAAGAATGTATTATAGTAACATTATCCGCCCCTGCACACAATCCCGTAAATGTTAATACCAAATATCTATGTGCTTGGATCGATCGTGAAATACTTGATTCTCAAAGAGCTTGACATAACTCTAATTATCACAGTAGACCAATGTTGGATCCATCATCTGACTAAACAATCCCATGAATATCTTTCTCATCCATATAGCCACACATGTTTCTTGACTTGCAACCATGTGCTCTGCTTCTGCCAAGCTGAGTGCCACAGATCTTTGCTTCTTGTTGTACCAGGGAACCGCTACGGATCCAATAATGAAAATTCCACCTGATGTACTTTTTTTGTCGGATGGACTCCTTGCCTAATATGCATTTGTTAAGCCACACAACTTCACTCCCTTTGTCCGTTTGTACCATAGTCCAAATTGGGCAGTGCCTTTGAGGTACCGTAAAACATTATTAGTTGCTTTCCAAGACAATTTGGTCACCTTAACCATAACTTGGCTCGATTGGTTGACTACATAGCACATTATTTGGTCGTCTGTTCACAATATACATCAGTGAACCCACTAGTTGCCAATAAATGGTAGCATCCACTTCTTCACCTAAAGTGGCATCCTTCTTCCTCCAGATGGTCGCTAGAGGTGTGATCTGAAAATGGTTTGATAACTTGTTATGCTTTTCAAGAACCTCCCACTTAGTTTAACAAATAAAAGATCTAGCTTATACTTGACTTTTGCAAAATTTTATACATGAAACAGGTGTATTATTTTTTACTGTTTAAGAGCTTTATGTCCATTTGTTTTTTTTTGAAATTAAACATGCGCAACAGCCATATAATGCAGCCAATAAACATCAACACATAACAACAAATTTAATGTAGGAGTTCACCCGAATATCGTGGCTACGTCTCCTTGAGCTCTTGTCATCTTGACTTGGCTCTTTGGGATTATGGAAAAATTTCTTTTACAAGTTACAAACTCAACTCCAATGGTTAATTGAACTGAATTAATGGGTTTAGAATACCATTATACCCCTGTCATGGCTATCATCACTCTGAAAAGAGATCTAGGCTTCCTTAGACTTGATTCCTTCTGTCGGTGCTCTTGAGCTACATTGAGCTTCTCTATGCACTAACTCCTTCAGAATTATTTTTTTGTTGCTAAAACTGCACCTACTATTTCCAACACATATCATACCTCTAAAATGGATTGATCATTTGCTCAAAATGAGCATTGGCTCCCAAATCTAGGCCTCCATCCACTGTTGGCCCTGGGCTGTCCAAAACTTCCCTGTGGATATTTGACGTTCAGAATTCTTCAATTGACTCTACAAATCCCTTCAATGGATTTAGAATGTCAAAAATAGTCAGAATAGACTATTGGTTCGTTGAAATTGGCCTCTGATTGCTTCGGTTTCTGTTGAAAATGCAGCAAGATGATGGAGCTTAGTGAAATGAAGTCGCCTTCACTAAGTGGGCCCGCAGGCAAATTTTGGCGCAAAGTCTATTTTTAGACTATGTCTATTTTTAGACATATGGAGCATGGTCCAGGGGTTGCAGTATGTTATTCTTGGAGTATTGGTCATGTTGGTAAAAATAGATGGACCTTTATTTTTAGACATTTAGGTCGAAGTCTATTTTTAGACTGCCTTCCTAAAAATAGGGAAGTCAAATATTATTTACCCTTAATAATATTTGGACTCTAAACTTCAGTTTACTCTCTTGGAGCACTTCAGTTCGAGCTTTGGAAGTGGCTCATGCATCTGACAGAGGAATTACGCTATTCCTAGGGTTTGGTGAGCACATGCATGGTTGACTTCAGTTAGGACTTCAGTGGCAGAAGTTTGGTGGAGTTAATGAGACAGCTAGTGGAGTTGTGTTCGGTTTAACTTAGTTGAACTAGTTGAGATTATTTTAACTAGCTAATCAACTAGTAATGAGTGGAGTGAATTAAATATTATTTAATTCACTAATTAGTAACTCATTATTCAACTCAATAACACATCAGTTCACTACAGTGCATGGACAGTTCAGTGGAGACCAGTGAAAGAGGTAGATGAAAGGGTGAGTACAGCTATCAGTTGTGACATCAGTTGTGCATGAGATTTGCACCACACTTGGAGGCAATTGCCAATGATGATTGCGCTATCAAGGCAAGGACATTCGAACCTTGGATCTCTCATTAGGCCAGCAGTGATTGCACAATAGAGGCAGGAAATTAGTGGATGAGTTTTGAACCTGTGACTTGTTCAAAACCAAGCTAGTTTGTGTGTAACTTATCTGAGACAGTACTGAGTACTTGCGAGGAGTATTGTACTGAGTTGTTACAAGTTTTCTCCATTATAATATACACATATAGCTACGGGGTTTTCAGCTATAGGCTTTCCCCATACATACTGTGTTAATGTGTATGATGATTTGATGTGCTATCATTTGTTTTAATTCCGCATGTGTGATGATCTAAGTGGAAGAGATTATGTGTTTCATATGAATTCGAATTGATATGTGATCAGGATAATCTCGGTGGATAAATATCATTATTCAGAAAATTTCTACATGGTATCGGAGCTAGATTAATTATCGGAGCATAGATTGATCATCACAGTGATTACAAACTTATTTCGGTAGACAGAGTCTGCGTGCGGGCCAGGTAGCCTCTGGATCCATCCTTTCCTTTGAAAGGTGATACATCCAGTAAATGCCCCTGCAGTCGATCTTTGTGCTAGAAATAATTTGTTCTCACAGATCAAGAGCGGTTGAGCTTTGAGTTGGAATTCGAATTTTGCAGCAGTTTTGTTTTCTTGGTGCCGGAGTTGAAAATGTCTTTCGACGGTTTGCGACTCGAATATGCTCTTGAAGGCAGTTCGAATTATGTTGCATGGAAGGATCGCATGGAGGCAGTATTAGAAGATAATGGACTGAAGGAGTTCGTGGATACGGATGTCCAAAAGCCCACTGATCCTGCTGAAGTCGAAGCATGGCAAAAGAAGATGGTGAAATGTCGAAGGATCCTGTTGGAGGGCGTCAAGGATCATATTGTATCCAGCCTGCATGGAAAGGCTTCTCCATATTTAATGTGGAAAGCTTTGACGGATCTGTTCCAGAGTAAGAGCGACCAAAGGAAGCTGGCGCTCAAAGATAAGCTCAGGAACATCAAGATGGAGAAAGGCGACAGTATCGCCAAATACCTCACGAAGTTCACTCAATGCAGAGATGAGCTGGGAAGTGTGGGGGTGATTGTCGAAGATGAGGACATGGTCGACCTGGCTCTCCTTGGTCTTTCGAAGGCTTGGCACTCATATCAAGATAGTGTCAATGGTCGGGAGAAGTTGCCGGGATGGGAGCGCCTTTGGGCGGATCTCATGTAGGAGGAGATAAGGAGGACTACCAGAGATGGATCTTCATCTAAGGTATCTGATGAAGAAAATTGTGCTTTGGTTGCCAAAGCAAAGAAGGGGAAGGGTAAGAAACCTTCTCATTCCGGTGCAAAGGGAAAGAAGCAGGATATGGTGAAAGTGAAGTGTTTTCACTGCCATGATCATGGACATTATGCTACCAATTGTCCGAAGAAGAAGAAAAACAAGCAAGCGGGAAGATCTGCAGATGGAGAAGCTTTGGCTTCGCAGTTTGAGCTTGAATTTTCACTGATTGCATGCTTGGTTTCAAGTGTGATGGGATCGGTGTGGTTCTTGGACAGCGGTGTGTCATTTCATATGACAGGAGATCGGGATTTGTTCTCAGATCTGGAGGAAAAAGATCTGGGCGTGCACATCGAGATGGGCGATGATGGTAGATACAATGCGACTGGTATCGGTACCATATCCTTTCAGAGGGAGTCTGGTAAACCCTTTGTATTTAAGGATGTCATGCATGTACCTGGATTGAAGAAGAACTTGATCTCTGTGGCGATGTTGGAGGATAAGGGGTATGATGTGGTCTTCAGCGAAGGAAAAGCCTTCCTGCGCAGTAAGACTACTGGAGAGACCCAAAAGATAGGGGTTCGAACCAAGAACCTTTATCAGTTGCAGGTAGATGGCTGCGCAGCTATGGCATGCAAGGCGGGAGAAGTGGTGAGCCGGGATGATGAGGGCGAACTGTGGCACGGGAGATTGGGCCACCTTCACCATGGAGCTTTGAAGATTCTGCAGCAGATTTCTACTGGGCTTCCTAGGGGCACTCTTGCGCAGTCAGATCAGTGCAAGGGGTGTACTTTAGGGAAGTATGTGAAAGCCACCTTTCACGAGAAGGATAGTCGCGCCACGACGATCCTCGAGAGAGTTCACACAGACGTGTGTGGTCCTTTCTCAGTTGCTTCGACAGCAAAGCACAGGTATTATGTGATCTTTGTTGATGATTTCTCTCGAAAGTGCTGGATCTTCTTCATGCAGAAGAAGAGCGATACATTCGCGAAGTTCTGTGAGTTTAAAGCACCGGTCGAGAAGGAGTCGGGGAAGAAGGTGATTGCTCTAAGGAGTGATAACGGTGGTGAATTCATCTCGGCTGAATTCAAGGAGTTCTGCAGCACAGAAGGGATTCGGAGAGAGCTCATTGCACCCCATAACCCACAGCAGAACGGGGTGGCTGAGCGGAAGAACAGAACGATCGTGGGTGCTGCACGGGCGATGTTGCATGATCGGGGCCTACCCCTTCACTTGTGGGCTGAGGCATGCAATACAGCAGTGTATGTGCAGAACCGTTGTCCTCACAAGGTTCTTGGCATGAGTACACCGGAGGAGGCTTATTCTGGTAAGAGACCTGACATTTCTCATTTGAGAATTTTTGGTTCACCTATCTACATGCATGTGACGAAGGATGCCAGAAAGAAGCTGGATCCGACCGCAGAGGTTGGAATATTTGTGGGGTACACTGATACACCTCACAACTATCGGGTGTATTTTTCAGACAGTCGCAAGACTGTTGTGCGACGGGATATAAAATTTCAGGAGGAGAAAGCCATGCAATGTTCGCTTGAGAGGGAGCTACACTTGCATGCAGATGAGGAGCTGTTAGTTCCTAAGGAGGAGCTTCCGGATGTGGATCAGCCACAAGAGGAGGTTCAGGAGGTGGAAGAAACCACCCAGGCAGCGCCAACCATCAGAGGGCGCATGCGCACTACAGAAGCTGAGCGACTGGCTCGGGATGCAGAGAAGTTTGTAGGACCACCTACAACACAGCGCAGACAGAGACAGTCACCGGATTGGTACACTGGATACATGGCTCTTGTGAGTCAATGTGTTGTGACGGAGCCATCCTCTTTTGAGGAAGCTGTGGAGGAACCCGCATGGGTTGATGCCATGATCGACGAATATGATTCGATCGTCAGGAACAGTGCATGGGAGATTGTCCCAAGACCGGTGGGGAAATCAGTGGTGGGTTCATGATGGATCTACAAAGTGAAGCAGGCGGCTGACGGGAGTGTGGAGAAGTACAAGGTGAGATTTGTCACCCGTGGCTTCTCACAGATCGAGGGGATCGATTATGAGGGGACCTTTGCACCTGTCGCAAGGTACTCTTCCATACAGACGATCCTTGCTCTCTCAGTGCAGATGGGATGGCACATTTATCAGATGGATGTGAAGACTGTGTTCCTCAACGGAGTGATTGAGGAGGAGGTGTACATAAAGCAGCCTGAAGGTTTCTGGTCTTAAAATGATGAGGCCGCATGCTAGCTGCCGACTCAGAGAGCCTTTGTACGGGCTGAAGCAAGCACCTCGTGCTTGGTACTGTACGGATAGACGACTACTTCATAGGGCTTGGATTCCGGGCTTGGATTCTGCGAGAGTGAGGGGATCCTAACACAGCACGGTGTGGTGGAGGGGAAGGCGGTGATCATCGTACGCTATGTAGATGATGCGATTCATATTGGGAGATAGGCGTTGATACTTTCATGCGAGAGGGGAGGATCTTGCGAGAGTTTGAGATGAAGGACTTGGGCATCCTTCATTATTTCTGGGATTGGAGATTTGGCAGCGCGTGGAGAATTGTTTGTTTATCGGGGCAAGTATACTGAAGAGATTGGAGAAGTTCAACATGCACGACTGCAAGCCTATTGACACTCCCCTTCCTGGTGGTTGGAGGAAAGGGGATGCTACTTCGGAGGAGGTAGTGGATGCCACTGTCTTCCGACAGTTGGTGGGGTCGCTTATGTATCTAGTCAATACACGACTCGATATATGCTATGTTGTTAACTAGCTTTCGCAAGCTATGTTTAAGCCGACCAAGCTCTTTTGGAAGGCATGCAAGCATGTATTGCGTTATCTTAGAGGCACATCGGGATATTGACTTTGGTACAGACAGGAGGATGGAGTGAAACTTTGTGGCTTCACGGATGCAGATTGGGCGAGGAGCCCGACGGACCGGAAAATTGTACGAGGAGCCTACGAGTGATTTATTGGATTGTTCGGGTTTCATTTGGAGCTGACAATGATTTATTGTGATAACCATAGTTGCATTAAACTCTCGGCTAATCCATTATTTCATGATAGATCCAAACACATCGACATCAGGTACCACCATATCAGAGATTGTGTGCAGCGGAGAATCATGTTACTTTCATTTATTCCCACGGAGGATCAGGATGCTGACATCTTGACGAAGGCGCTCACCAGGAGAAAATTCAAATTCCATAGAGGTAGGATAGGGGTTGCAGATAATCCATATCTTGTTGAGAGGGAGTGTTGAAAATGCAACAAGATGATGGAGCTTAGTGAAATGAAGTCGCCTTCACTAAGTGGGCCGCAGACCCCGCAGACAAATTTTGGCGCAAAGTCTATTTTTAGACATATGGAGCATGGTCCGGGGGTTGCGAGTATGTTATTCTTGGAGTATTGGTCATGTTGGTACCAATAGATGAACCTCAATACATCCATTTGGAGTCGAAGTCTATTTTTTAGGCTTGCCTTCCTAAAAATAGGGAAGTCAAATATTATTTACCCTTAATAATATTTGGACTCTAAACTTCAGTTTACTCTCTTGGAGCACTTCAGTTCGAGCCTTGGAAGTGGCTCATGCATCTAACAGAGGAATTATGCTATTCCTAGGGGTTTTGTGAGCTCATGCATGGTTGACTTCAGTTAGGACTTCAGTGGCAGAAGTTTGGTGGAGTTAATGGGACAACTAGTGGAGTTGTGTTCGGTTTAACTTAGTTGAACTAGTTGAGATTAGTTTAACTAGATAATAAACTAGTTATGAGTGGAGTGAATTAAATATTATTTAATTCACTAATTAGTAACTCATTATTCAACTCAAGAACACATCAGTTCACTACAGTGCATGGACAGTTCAGTGGAGACCAGTGAAAGAGGTAGATGAAAGGGTGAGTACAGCTATCAGTTGTGACATCAGTTTTGCATGAGATTTGCACCACACTTGGAGGCAATTTCCAATGATGATTGCACTGTCAAGGCAAGGAGATTCGAACCTTGGATCTCTCATTAGGCCAGCAGTGATTGCGCAATAGAGGCAGGCAATTAGTGGATGAGTTTTGAACCTTTGACTTGTTCAAAACCAAGCTAGTTTGTGTGTAACTTATCTAAGACAGTACTGAGTACTTGTGAGGAGTATTGTACTGAGTTGTTACATGTTTTCTCCATTATAATATACACATATAGCTGCGGGGTTTTCAGCTATAGGCTTTCCCCATACATACTGTGTTAATGTGTATGATGATTTGATGTGCTATCGCTTGTTTTAATTCCGCATGTGTGATGATCTGAGTGGAAGAGATTATGTGTTGCATATGAATTCGAATTGATATGTGATCAGGATAATCTCGATGGATAAATATCATTATTCAGCAAATTTCTACAGTTTCGCCTCCAACACCTAGCGGCACCCCCTGGCACTAGGGTCAAATCAAACTTCTTTGTGGATTTTTGAGCTCTATAAGTCCTCAAAAGCTTCTGAAAATTCCTCCATTCTTTCAAAATTCTCATCACAGTCATAAATGACTATTGATTTGTTGAATAAGGCCTTTAGCTACCCTGGCTAGGCCTCGAACTACTGCTGGCACTTGCTGGCCCCTGGAACTTTACTGAAGCATCACGGCCTTCAAAATTCCTCTACAAGCTTTGAAAACCACACCATTAGTTCAATAATTTCTGAAACATCCAAAATTTACTATTGGATTTATGAATAAGGCCTCTAGCTGCACTGGCTAGGCCTCAAACTGCTGCTGGCCCATGGTGGCCCTGGTAGCCCCTAGAACTTCTATGAAGAAAACATCTGCTTAAAAGTCCTTTGATGGCTCTCCAACCCTCACCAATGAGTTTGGAATTTCCAAGATAGTCGAAATTGACTATTCACACTCCAAAATTGGTCGAATCTAGCTCAAGATAGAGCCTAAACTCAGTTTGCCCAATGACCCCTAAAAATCCTCCACCAAACTTGGAGGAACTGGACTTAACTCCAATTAAAAATGGAAATTTTCGAAAATTGGTGGCACGCCAAAAGTTCTGCCATACCTTACCGTTAACATTAAAAATGGTGGTTAGAGTGGGCACATGTCCTCGAAAATTTCGCGGCTTTCTGTAACCATCGAGGTTTACAACTATTGGCAGATAACTCTTAACCTCGTGGCATGTGAACACATTTCAGAGTTTAACCGTTGCGAAGACTGTCGGGGCTTAACATTTTTCCCGTGGTTTCGGGGCTATGGCTGCATGGGGGGGCTGGCCCCCCAAATACCCATATGCATTTTCATTAAACCATAACTAAAATGTGCCAACGTATAGTGTTAAGAACCAAACGATAGGGCGAGTGGTCAAGACGGCTGCATGTGAGCTTGGAGGTCTCGGGGTCAACTCCAGTCGGTTCCCCAAAATTCTAATACGCCATACATAGGCCACGTGGCGGCCTTCGGGCCTGCCACGTGGCAACCTCTAATTGGTCGAGCCAAAACCATGTACAATCCAACTCTAATTACATGTTGACACTTGTCAATTATTAGTTGGTCCGAAAGGAATACTATGGGGAATATTCCAAGGAATATTCCCTAGAATATTCTTCTTCTTTTTAATTTTCCAAAACCAATCAAACTTAGTCAAAGTCAAAAAAATTGCAGTTTACTGGACTTTTCAAATCGCTATATCTTCTTCATACGGTGTCGATTTTTCGAACCATTCGCGACGCCGGAATCAAGAAGACGAGGTATATCCAGTCGCTCAAGTTCAACACACTTCTGAACACTTTGAATTTTGAGATATCAAATAGGTCCTTAATCCAAATATGATCAAGGTGTCCCCATGGGCTTATAACTCTCCATGCGGAATCTCTGCAGTATCTCATTTGCATACCTTCCTTGAGACACAAATAGTTCCCCATCGCCTTGCCATACTTCCAACCCGAGGAATTGGTGCATGAGACCCATGTCCTTCATTTCAAATTCCCTTACAATATCTGATCAACTGCTCATCAACATATAAGATAATAATAAGCAATTTAACTGCTACCAAGATATGATAGAGGTTTTCATCTGCTTCACATTTGGTGAAGCACAAACCAATGAGATAGTTGTCGATCATGGTGTACCAAGCATGGGGTGCTTGTTTGAGACCGTACAATGCTCGCTTGTGTATACACAGATGAGACTTCTGATCAAATATCTAAAACCTTCTGGTGGTTTTATGTACACCTCCTCCTCAATAACCCCACTGAGATATGTTGTTTTTACATCCATCTAGTTGATCTTCCACCCCATCTGCGCAGTTAGAGCAAGAATTGATCTAATGGTAATACCTTGCTACAGGAGCAGTGATTTCCTCGTACTCAATTCCCTTAACTTGAGAGCACCCCTTGCCCACAAATATGGCCTTATACTTCTTTATGTTTTCGTCTGTTGCCTGCTTAACCTTAAAGATCCATCTCAAACCCACAAATGATTTATCTGCTGGTATTGGGATGACTTCCCAAACATTTTTGTTTATAATGGATTCGTACTCTTCCACCATTGCATCAACCCATACAATTTTCTCTACTACTTCCTCAAAAGAGGATGGCTCAGTCTCTAAAAGATTAATCATTAGAGCCATGTAGCCAGTGTATCGATCTGGTGACTTTCTCTGTGTGCACAAATTTGAAGGATCTCCCACATTCTCCCTCACATCATGCACAAGTCTATCAGTTTCCCAGACTCTTTTTCTACCTTCTCTAGATGGTTTTTCTTGAGTTGATGTCTCCATTCTCTTATCCTTAATTTGTGGCTACTCCACAACTTCCTGAGGCTCCTCCTTTGAAGCTAAAATCTCCTCTTCAAGTGGGATTTAAAGCTCCCTCTCAAGAGAGCACCACATTGCTTTCTCCTCATCAAAGTTTACATCCCTTCGCACAACTGTGATTATGAGGGATGATAAGTACACACGGTAGTTGTGAAAAGTTTCTGTGTTACCCACAAATACTCCCAACTCTGTTGTTGTCTCAAGCTTCTTCCTTGATTCTTTGGAGACATGGCAGTAAATAGAAGCTCCAAAGATCCTGAAGTGTGACACATCTGACTTTCTCCTCGAGAAAGCCTCCTTCGATTAAATCATGCCAAGAATCCATTGGAGACTCTGGTTCTACAAATAGACTACTGTGTTGCATGTTGCTGCCCACAAATGCAGTGGTAGGCCTTGGTCATGCAACATAGCCCTCGTTGCTCCCAGAATGCTACGGTTCTTTCTCTCAGCTACCACATTTTGTTGTGGGTTGTGGGGTGCTTTAAGCTCTCATATAATGCCTTCTTTCACACATAAATTATTGAATTCATTCGACACATAATCATGTCTATTATCGCTCCTAAGAGCCTTCACCTTCTTTTTGGTTTTTTTCTTAACTAGTGCCTTGAATTCTACAAACTTGGAAAATGTTTCATCCTTCTTTCACATGAAGAAGATCCAACACTTCCTTGAGAATTCATCAATAAAAATGACAATATATTTGTGTCTGCCAGTGGAGGTTGTTAAGAAAGTTCCATAGACATCAGAGTGGATCCTTTTAAGGACTGCATGTGTTTTGTTGTCCTAATCATTGAATGTGGATTTTGTGTACTTCCCCAAAGTACATCCTTTGCATACATCCTGCTAGTCAAGTTCCCATTTAGGGAGGGCAATGGTAATTTGTTACATAATCTTCAAGGCTCCATGATGCAAATGGCCAAGTCTTATGTGCCAAAGTTCACCAAGATCATGACCCTGCACGTTCTCCGCCTTAATTCTTAGTGCATCATAGTCTTCCACATCTAACTTATACAAGTTCTTCACCTAAACCCCGATCTGGTTCACCTGTCTCGTGGTTATGTGTCTAAGGAATGCTTTCCCTTTACTGAAGATCACATCATAACCACGATCTTCCAAATCTACAACATAGATGAGATTTGTTTTTAGTCCTTGAACAAACATGACATCCTTGAGCCTCAAAGGGGATCCCGACTCCCTTGAAAGGGTGATTGTACCAACCTTGGTCGCGTTGTACTTTCCGTTGTCTCCTAGCTCAACGTGCATCTGCAAATATTTCTCCTCAAGGTCACTGAAAAACTCTCTACACCTTGTCATGTGGAGCGTTTCACCTGAGTCCAAGTACCAAACACTCCCCATCACTGTGCTTGCCATGCATGCGATGATTGTAAAGTCAAGCTCGAATTATGAAGCTAAGACTTCGCCTGCTACTCCTCCTGAGTTGTTCTTGATTGCCTTTTTCTGTGGACACTTCGTGGAATAATGGCCGAATTCATGAGAATTGAAGCATTTAATTTTGGACAAATCTTTCTTCTCGCCCCCTTGGCTGGACTCTGGTTTAGTTTGTGATTTCTCCCCTTTTACCTTCTTTCCCCTTCCAACCAATGCAAAATTTTCTTCATCCTTTCCCTTATATGAAGTCCCATCTTTGGTTTTCTTCCTTATTTCCTCCTGTACCAAATCAAACCATAAGTGTTCCCAATTCGGTAGTCTCTCCCTCTTGTTCACTGAATCTTGGTAGCTATACCAACTCAGGAAGGGCTAGAAGGGATAGGCTTACCAAGTCATCTTTTGCAACATTAACACTAGCCCCACCAAGTTCGTCATGAACTTGTGTGAACCTGCTCAAATATTGCGGAATAATGTCATTCTTATGCATCTTGATATTTCAAAGTTTATACTGGAGCGCCAGCTTCACATGATCACTACTACTCTCAAACAATTTTTTCATTGCTTTCCACATTGCAAAGGGAGTTTCTTTCCCATGGAGATTTGAGAGAATGTGAACTCACACTCCCTTCAAGATTATTCTCCTCACCTTGGCTACATCTTTCTTCCACTAAGCAAGGTTATGGGCATCAAATACTTGTGGTTTTCCAACATATGTCTTAATTTATTCTAGCAATCCATTTTCATCCAATACTACCTCCATGCGATGAAATTAGAGATGCCTTATAAGGCATACTCTAGTCTTAGCCCATTGAAGGTAATCTTCCCAACTCTGTAGAGATCCTGCTACATTGAACTGCAAAATCGATCCTCCTTAGAAACAAATTTGAAATTCATGCTCTAATGTGAATCTCGCTATGATACCATGAAGAAATTATGATATAGACTTGCAATTGCTCATGACATTTTAATCAAAATCACAAGACACAAACCTACTCTACTGCTTTGCAAAATTCAATTGACAATTTTGAACATCAATCACAAACATGCAATGAGCAATAACACACATGCACACAATAATTTTCGGGGGTAAATCAACCTGCTAAAAACCCCTTTGCCTCCTTTCATTACTTTCTTGAATAGAGATGCATTACAATTGCTTTGCTCAACTGAGCACAACTTCCAAGGGAATAACCTATCTCTTTGCTCACCGAGAAGCTCTTACCCAGACTTAGTCAATTTCTGCCTCTGCTTGAGCCCCTATTTCCTTGCGTAATCCCTGAGAAATTAGGCCCCTATTAGTTAGGAAATTCCTCAAAAATGATTGCGCAATTCCCAAGGTTGATCATCTGACTACATGCAACACCTATACACTCAAGAATAGTCTACAAATGGTGTTACATTGCCTTGGAATCTCCACCACAACTAGGGAACTCAAATTCTCTACAAGCACTAGCTATTTTGGGTTGATTTATCAGTTAACTAGATGATCACTGAGTTTGACTGAAGTCCCACTACACAACCGACCTTCCATTAGTTCCTTCGACAATTATACTTAGTTTAACCGAAAACAACTTGAAATAACTGACCTTGATTGCTACAAATTAGCAATCATACATGCTTAACTAAATTCGAACTCCTCTAACTCAAATTTACTAAGTTAATTGGGTGACAAAAGCCATGTCACACAAGTTAACTGCATCCATGTTGTGTGCTGATGTAGAAATTGGAATTTTCTCAATTTGACCAAAACAAAATCAAATTGAGACTTTATTGTTGCATTTTTCAACATAAATCTCACTCTAAAAAAAATTAGACCTTAAAAAATTTAATACCTCTCTAACTTAAGAGATCCATAATTAAAATAAATCTAAACTTTTATTATTAAATTATTTTTAAAAATATTCACACCAATTAAAATCATAAAAATTTCCACTGAAATATAAACATACTTTTTCCTCTATATTCTTAAAAAAGAATTCCTTTAACTTCGTTCATAAAACAAAGTTCTTTATTAATCATTTAAAAAAGATCATACACAGCCTCGCTTGTTCACTTACAATCTCTGTCTCACGTACTATACTCGATACCTTCAAAAAATTAATTACGGAGATAAGAAAATCAAATTTAATTACAGGGATAAGAAAGTTTCAAGTTGAAAATATTCACAACAAAACTGGAATAGGAAAGCCTTCCATTTTCTCTAATTATATAATAAAATATAAACATACATTTTCTTAAAAAATGTTTGTTTGTTTGTTTTTTTTTACGTACTATATATTCTCCATTTAATTTAATATTATGAAACTGATCTATTTTAGTTGACTCGAAGTCTTTCTTTTGCCTTTTATGATTTCCATTGTTTCTTGACTTTTATGGTTATAGTTTAATTTATTTCTGACTTCGAAATCTTCTATTTATTGACTCTTGCATTTCTAATTTCTCTTCCTTTTTATGATTTTTATATTTATGCTCTTTTAAGTTTCGATAAGCATATTTAAATTTAAATTTAAATTTTTAATTATTAAATTAAAAAATATAAAAAAGACAATGTTTAATGTTTAAGGTATATTGTTTTTATATTTAGATTTTGAAGTATGTTTTAAAATATATATTTTTTTGGTTAAAAGTTCATTTTTTTTTAGGTATGAGGGGTTAATGATCTAAAATTCAAAGTGTCTTTTATTGACTACTAGCAGTTAATTATAAGTGGTGTGGTTTTTTTTGAATAATAGTGATGAATCAAATTGCATTAGCATATATCAATTAGTGATGTTTGTCTCCATTATTGTTTTGACAATTGAATTAGTTAGCGACTAATTACAGGTGGTGTGGTTTTTTTTTAAATAACATTGATGAGTCAACCTACATCACTAGATAACAATTAGTGATGGTTGTCCCTACTACTGGCTTGATAATCGAATAACATTGACGAGTCAACTTATATTAGCACATAACTATTAGTGATGGTTGCCCCTACTACTAGTTTGACAATCGAGTAACATTGATGAATCAACCTAACATATAACAATTAGTGATGGTTGTCCCTATTGTTGGTTTGACAGCCAAATTATGATAGGTTTTCACCCTTTGTAAAATAAAATATCATTTTTATATTTTTTTAATAATTTGAAAAATATAATTTTATTTAAAATTATATAAGTTGATCCACACAATTTGGACCTTTAAACATCTAGCGACTAACTCCTCAATATCAAAGTAATTGATCAAACTGCCCCTCATAAGTTGTTTTTTAATTATAAAATTATATGTATATAAAACTTAATGTTAAAATTTTATTTACATAAAGTTGATTTTATTCCAGTTTTTGGAAATTTTGTTTGAAACAAAAATGTATTTTTAAATACAAAATTTTTTATTTCATTAAAAATAACCATTTCTTATCATTTTGGAATTAAATTAAATAAATTTTATTATTTTGGAAAAAATCTCTATAAAATTTTAATTATAATTATATAATAAATTATTTTATGAAAATAGAAGCATGTGTTTTGGGCATTTTTTGGTTGGTTGGAATAATTGAAGGATGAATTAGGAATTGTTTCCAATTATTCAATAAAAACATATGCACTTTTGCAAGGCATTATTTTAATTTATACATTATATTCAAGGTATCTTCTTATTTTAGAGGACTCATTTGTCGTTAAGAAACACATCTAATTTAAAGCAAAAACTCTCGTGGAAAAAATGAATTGCAAAATTGAATGGTTCGAGTTCATAATAACAAATTGGTTGACTCCAAAGTCAATTTGGCTACCCAAAAAAATGTTTGTTTTTAATTAATGTGAAACTTTGGATTCCCTAATTACGAGGGCTTAAATCCCTTAGTATATAGTAAATTTTTGTATGAATGGTTTTTTTTGCTTTTGTTTTGAAATTGTAAATCATGAATAACAAGCTACTACAACAACTCCCTGGTATTATAGGATTATCTACTTATGTTACGAGTAGACATTTGCCAATAACATTCCCTATTTTTTTCCAAATAAATAAATAAATCACTTTATAAAATAAAAATGTTTACCCATCTATTTATTTATTTTTATCCATTTTAAGGTTAGGCACTCTGCATTAAGTCAAATGAGGATTACATAGATCAGATTTATTTTGCTACTCATCTGCCCGAAGGGGAAATAGACTAGTAACACAAGTTTATACTCTTAAGGTTGCTAAGACCTCGTCTAACTAGAGCATCTTGTAAATAAAAACTTATAAAAATAGGTTGGTTGTGTTAGACCTTGATATACATTGACATGAGAAGACGAAAAATACTACTATTGTTGAAAACAAAAAACCAATGAGTCATAACAACTATTACGTATAATCTCCAGGCATTCATGTTGGTTGGTCACTATGAAGGAGATGTTCGTTGATCTCCTAGCTAGAATGGTCAACTTGCGGTTTCACTGACAATGTTTTTCCTCAAGCTCTATTAATCTGTTCATGCACCTCATGTACATCCCTATGTTGCTTGCAATATTCAAATGATGTTTAACCTTGTGTTGACTTCGTGCCATGATCAACGAAGCAACGAGAGCGCATGCAATGCGCCAAGTATATTGGGACTCATAACCCCCTTTCGTGTGAGTTGGCATCATATCAAGGCGTTGGCGCTCCTATGCACCCTTGTTGTGGCAATTTTTACTCATAATGTAATATTATTATTTTTTTGTTTTCATCCATGGGGATTTGAAACTTGAATCTCATGGTTTATGTGATACTTCACAACATAACGATTCCCAATTGAGTTGCCCATGTGGGCTTACTCATAATTTAATATTGAAAAAAATAAATAAATGAGAACTTTCTAAAATAAATTATACTATAAAATTAATTGAGTAAATTGTTTTCTTGTTATTTTTTGGTAATTTAGAACCTTTTATTAGCCATATAGAATTACATATTCTCTTGCTCTATATTTTCCTTTGGTTTACCACCAAAGAAACCAAACATTTGGAAAAATAGCAAGCTTTTGTCCAAAATATCATTAAGTAGCATGTAGTTAAAAAAAAGAGCATACACAATCAAAACTAAAATAGAACCAATGTTAGCATATCAACCTAAATGTTTGCAATGAATGTTTACCATAAGCTAACATCTAGACATCAAAAATTACCAACCAAAGTCAAAATAACAATTGTCATAAACTGAGGCCCACTAAGAAACCAAGTATAAAAACCATCCCTTATCATTCAGAGTTTTAAGAGGAGGTGTTAAACCTCTTGTGTGATTGATGTCTAGCACCTAGTCAGTAATAGTGGGGATTAACTCGTAATATAAATGGAAATCATGATCCATGATGATATCCTCTACTACTTCTCTGGCCTCTCATTCAATTTCTAGTGGTGTCTACATGTGGTAGAGTCATCTGGAAAATTAGGCTCTGGTTCATGCTTCCCCATGTGAGCCCTTGCCACTTAAATCCTTGCATAATTTGGCGCGTTGCCTTGGCATTGTGTGAGATACTGAAATAACTTATAACTGAGACTATAGTTGGTGCCACCCACTTAAGTGAATATTATGAAAAACAATTTATCATAATAATAGTTAATAAATAATTGAGAAAATACATGTTGCAAAGGATATGACTCTTCATGAAAGGACACTCCCATCTAACTATATATGGGGACCTCATTGTATTCATTCATGTCATTCATTCATTCATATATATATATATATATATATATATATATATATATATATATATATATATATATATATATATATATATATGTATGTATATATGTATATATATATATATATATATGTATATATATATATATATATGTATATATATATGTATGTATATATATATGTATGTATATATATATGTATGTATATATATATGTATGTATATATGTATGTATACATACATATACATACATATACATACATACATATATACATACATATATATATATATATATATATACATATATATATACATATATATATATATATATATATATATATCTATATCTATATCTATATATATATATATATATATATATATATATATATATATATATATATATATATATATATTACACACTTTTATATTTCGAGTCATTTGGATTATTTAGCTTGTAATCCAAGTTTGGATATCACAATGAATGACCTCATACAACAATATCAAAGATTCACACCAACGAAAAGTAAAAGTCGTCCCACATAGATATATATTATTTGAAAAATTTTGATAAATAATTGTCATCTTCTACTAATATGGAGCCTTCCAACATGCAAAACCAAGTGAAATGCTATTAGAAATGAAACCATTCATCAAAGAACAAGGGGTTGAATACCAAAGGTGAGGCAAACAATGGGTGTAAGGAACATGTGCTTGGTCCTTCCCCTAGAAAAAAAACTAAGTGAATCCCAAACACTCTAAACCACCCTATCAACATGAAAGAAATAGGCTTCCCAAACTATGTTTGACATAGCGAAAGGATAAAAAATCTTGCCAAGGTGGAGAACCAATTAACAAAGCTAGAGCACATTGTACGAGAAGACATCATTATCCAACACAAAAGGATATCAAGAAGCTTCTCAAATCCAAAAATAATCCTTTAGACCTCCTTGGCATTGTGTCAGATACTGAAATAAATTGTAACTGTGATCAAGTGCTCAGTGTTAAGCTCAAAAATGGAAGGGCTGAGAATCTATCAGAACATGAACGACCACGAAGTGCTCGTCGCTAGGAATCTGATGCAATTTGTTTCATCAAAAACTGACTCCGTATGTGAAAGCTAGAGTCTGTTGTTCATTTTCCTAAACATCTAAAATATTTTGCAGAAATGACAGAATGATGACATGGCAACCTAGTCATCAAAAAAGAATATTATGGGAATATTCCTTCAATTCATCCAATGACACTATGACAAGTTTCACTTCAGGACTGGTTGTTAAGTTGGGTGATTTGCTATGTTTTTATTGGTTGAGGGATGAGCCAATGGGAAGAGGATACGTTGTGCAAACAGGGGCCACCATGTGCCCCCTCCCAAAGGTCGAATTTAAACCAAGTTCAAAGGTAGAATATTATACCATGGTTGGATTATATGTATAGTGGTGCAAAATTTATGTTGGAGGATGGGCAGAGGTCGGGGTTGACCTCGCAACCTCCCCCACACAAACACTACAGTTTACCACTACACCCCATGCTAAAGTTATTAATAGTATTTGCATGTGGTTTACATTTATGTTGATACAAATGGTATGGTGGGGGTAGGGCGGGCACCAGCTCCCAGCCCACGTAACTTGGTGTTATGACCGTGGCGGGAGCGCCCAACTAAATGCGCTTAGCGCGCATAAACTTCACTTAATTAGCACTTAAACTATACTTATCTTATAATTAAACCATAGCAGAGTCCACTATTTGCGGCGAAACTCCAAACTTGGCAGAATTAACTAGAATTCTCTCCAGTTCTGGACGAGATTTCCTAGGCCAAATTGATTGAGCCATAATTTTTGCAAAATTCAACCATTTTTTTGCTCAAAAAGAGTCTATCCTAACATTTTTGGACATTCTGAGCATGTTGAAGTAGGTTTCAGGAGTGGTAGAGGATTGTAAACAACACTTTTTTCCATTTTGAGCTAATACAGAGGCCCAAGCCATGGAAGCTAGACCAAGGAGATGTAGTCCAAGAGGGGTGAACTCTTTCATCAAAATATTGTGTCAATGGATCATTTGATGGTTTGTTATACATTTTATTTATGTTGTTCAATACTTTGTTTTAATGTTAAGATGCTTATGAATTTAACATAAAACTTAACACAATTACTTGTTTAACACTCACAAACACCATAAGGAAACCTATGCACATGAAGCAAATGATCACCAATTGTTTATAAATCTAAAGATGAAATTAGCACAACAAAACTAACATTTAGATTTAGATCAAGGTGGTATCAGAGAAAAGGTCATTTGCTTGATATTTGCTTGAGTTTTGTGCAAGTAGGGTTTTAATGGTTGCAAATTTGTGATGCTTACAAGGTTCAAGTTGCAGAGAGGAGAAGGGAAACTGTTGGTTGTTAGTCCTGAGGTTAGGACCAGAAGAAGGAGAGCCACAATGCCACCATCTCCACCCAAAGTTTCACTCCCAGCTGCACTTGAAGCACCTTAAGTTTTATCTCTAGCTGAGATTGAGGAGGTACAAGTTGCATCAAAAGCTGAGCTTGAATACATAGCCATCATGTCATGTGTAGGAGATACTGAAGGTGTTTTAGAAGATGAAGCATTCAAGAAGGCTTTCTATGACCTAACTGAAAGGGTTAGGATCCTCTTTGAAGAGAGGAGCAAAAGGATGGTTGGAGATAATTCAAAGTCTCCATAGGGAGAGGGAACCTCAAAAGACAAAAAGGATGAAGAGAAGGATTCAAAGGGTAGTGGAGGAAATCCTCCTCCATTTCCACCATCTTCATCATCATCCTCATCATCACCATCAACATAATCTTCCACTTCCACCACAAAAACCACCCATACTCACTCAAAAAACCCAAAAGTAAAAACTCCCTTACTCGAATTGGACATTAAGTTTTAACTTCCCATGTACAATGATGAGGTGAATACAGAGAAGTTGGACAATTGGATTCGTCAATTGGAGGTTTATTGCAGAATTCAAAACCTTCAAGAAGATGACATAAAGATCCAGTTGGCTTCAATGAGGCTAGAAGGAGCAACACTAGTCTAGTGGGAAGCAAAGACTCAAGAGGAAATGCGAATCCATGGTAAGATATCCATTTCTTGGGTTGAGTTTATTTCTTCAATTAAGAGACATTTTTATCCTTTAGATTACATGCAAAAAGCCATTATTAGTTCTCAAACCTCTAGGTAACTCAAGGGTCAAACAATTCAAGAATATACCCAGGAGTTTAGGAAAAGGGCTTTGTTGTTAGGTGTAAACTTGAATTCCCAAGACACTCTATTGAAATACATTGGGGGTTTACATTCCTATTTGAAACACACTATCCTTATGTTCAATCCAAGCAATTTGGATGAGGTATGTGTGCAAGCCACACACCTTGAAGCAAAGGGAAAGAACATTAAGGAAGAGGGTAGCAAGAAGACGCCATCCAATGGTAAGGAGAAAGAGAGGGGAGAAAAATGGAAGGGAGAGAAGAATGCAAGTGTTAAGAAAGAAGGGGAAATAACAACATGCAAACATTGTTCCAAAGAGGGGCATGATGAAACCCACTGTTGGAAACTACATCTCGAATTAAGGCCTAAGAAGCCAAACAATAAGGGGAAACAAAATATGACTGCTACCACACAACATGATCTTGGATCTGATTCTAATGATGAGACCAAGATTATAGCCATGGTCACAAAGGGAAAATAAGCCATATCAAGCACCAATTCATAAAATTGTCACAACAACACTCCAAATGAAGAAACAAGGATAGAGTTGTTCCATGTAAGGGTGATCTCACACCATACAAAGATTGATGCATTATTCGATAGTGGGTCACAAGCGAACTTAGTCTCATAAGACTCGTTCAAAAATCTTAACCTTGAAACTATACCTCATCAGAAGCCATATCCTTTGGGTTGGATAGTCAAGAATGAAAACTTACAAGTTACAAGGAAATGTATATTCAGGTTTGCCATTACTGCAAATTTTGTTGATGAAGTTGAGTCAGATGTGGTTCCACTTGACATTTCAGGAATTATTTTAGGAAGCCCATATTTGCATGACAATAAACCAGTATTTTATCGCCATGAGAACAAAAATCATTTACTCAAGGATGGGGTGGAGTATATTGTGAGAGCTCATCGCAAAAAGCTGAATATTTCTTTGGTTAATGCAGGGAAAATGAAGAGACTAGTAAATGCAAGTAAAAATTTTGTGCTTCTCATGATCAAGAAAAAGAATGATACGGAATATGAATCTTTTGAAGATTGTGATGACAAATTAAAATCTGATTTGTTTGATGTGACAAGTCAGCATGGCGAGATGTTTCACAGGCCAAATGTGTTACCTCCTAAGAGGGGAATCCAACATGAGATACAACTGCAGCAAGATGTTCCACTTCCAAACATTGGCATGTATCACATGTCAATAATAGAGAGCATGGAAATCAAGAAGAAAATTCAAGAATTGTTGAACAAAGAAGGACGAGACTTGGCGCATGTGTGTGGATTTCCGTGCACTAAATAAAATCACGGTAAAGAATCATTATCCACTCCCAAGAATTGATGATTTGCTTGATCAATTGAGGTATGCAAAGTATTTCACTGCATTAGACTTACGAAGTGGTTATCATCAAGTTAGAATAGCTGAAGAGGACATTTGGAAAACCGCATTTAAAACTAGACAAGGATTGTTTGAGTGGCTTGTTATGCCTTTCCGTATTATCAATGCTCTAGCTACTTTCATGAGAGTTACAAATGATGTATTGAGACCATTTATAGATGATTTTGTCATTTTTACTTAGATGATATTTTGATATTCAGCAAATCAAGAGAGGAACATGTCATGCACGTGAACAAAGTACTTGATGTATTGAAAAAAGAACAACTATTTCTAAAGATGTCGAGGTGTGAATTTGGAAAGACTTCTTTTTGTTTTGAGCACAATTATGTTTTTACATGAAAGTTACATTGAGAAATATGCATATGATAATGACTTTCAGGATGTGTATGCAAGCTTGAGTCAAGGAAACCAAATTGAAGAGTTGGATTACCATGTACATAAAAGTTTGTTGTATAACTTGGGCAAGTTGTGTATTCCACATGGAGAAAGAAACAATATCATAAGGGAGGCACACACTTCATTGATAGCTGGACATTTCGATGTATACAAAACAGTAGCGAATCTCCAAAGGTATTGTTATTGGCCACACATGTTTGATAGTGTATCTCGTTTCATTAGAGGATGTTCTTTGTGTGCAATAAGCAAGCCTAGCAATAGGAAACTAGGATTGTACACTCCACTTCTCGTACATTCACGTCTATGGGAGAGTATCTCAATGGATTTTGTAGGAGGTCTTCCATTGTCAAGGAAAGGTCATGATTACTTGTATGTAGTTGTAGATAGGTTCAGCAAAATGTGTGTTTTGATGCCATGTAAAAAGCAAATTACAGTTGAACAAACAATTCATCTTTTATTTCAAAATGTTTGGGTTCATTTTGGTCTTCCTACTTCTATTGTAAGTGATCAAGATTCTCCATTTTTTTGGAATTTTTGGTCAAAATTGTGGGACACGATGGCCCCTAAGTTTAAGAAGAGTACAACCTTTCATCCGCAAACAGATGGTCAGATCAAGGTGGTTAATAGGACAATCATTCATCTTCTTAGGGGATATTGCAGCAAACATCCCAAGTTGTGGGATGAACAACTGCATTACATTCATCATGCATACAACAAGGCAAAGCATTCTTCCACAAATGCATCGCCATTTGAGGCATGTCTTGGGTACTTGCCAAGATCGCCACTGGACTTCATCTTCAAGAAATATGTTTCTATTGATTGACATAGCGACATAGATAGAGCAAAGAAGTTCATTGAGAAAATTCAGTTGATTCATCACATAGCGCAAGAAGAACTTGAAAAGATTCAAAGCAGCTACAAGAAAAGGCATGATAAACACCGTGTCGATCATAAATTCCAAGTTGGTGACGAAGCTTGGGTATATATTATCAAAGAGAGACTTCAAGGGGAAGGTAAAAAGCTTAAGCCAATCCATTATGGTCCTTTTAAAATCATGGAAAACATTGGTAACAATGCATTTAAGCTAGATTTGCCTCCTTATATGAAAATATACTCTGTTGTTAATGTTGAGAATTTGAGATTGTTTGAGCCTCCATTGATTGATGATCAAGGAGAGCATGTTTAGCTGCCATCAATAGATGATTTCTCGCTAGAATATCTTGATGAACTTCAACAAGATCTCATACTTGACAGAAGAACCAGAACTTCAAAGGGAGGGAATGTCAAATACCTTCGAGTGGGACTCAAGGGACAAAATCCTTCTAAGGCCAAATGGATGGAGATTGAGAAGGTGGGGAATTGTACCCTCACCTGTTGAACAATTGATAGTATATTTTGGGGTGCAAAAGGCTTATAGTGGGGAGGAATGATTAGGTGCTCAATGTTAAGCTAAAAAATGTAAGTGCTCAAAATCGATCGGAACCTGAACAATAGCGAAGTTCTTGTTGCTAGGAATTTGGCGCAATTTGTTTCATCGAAAATTGACTTCGTATGTGAAATTTAGAGCTTTTTGTTCGTTTTCCTACAAACACTACGGTTTACCACTACACCCACACCAAAGTTCTTAACAGTCTATGCATGCGGTTTACATTTATGTTGATACAAATGGTATGGCGGGGGCTAGCCCCCGGCCCATGTAAATTGGTGTTATGACCGTGATGGGAGCGCTCAACTAAACATGCTTAGAGCGCATAAATTTACTTAATTAGAACTTAAACCATACTTATCTTCTAAATAAACTGCACTTATCTTAACGACGAAGTTGGAGGAGTCTTCCATTTGCGGCGGAACTCCAAACTCGACGGAATTAATTGGAGTTCTCTCCATTTTTGGAGGAGATTTCCTAGGCTGAATTGATTGAGCCATAACTTTTGCAAAATTTGACCATTTTTGGCTTAGAAAGGGTTTATCCTAGAAGATTTCGACATTATGAGCATGTTGGAGCAGTTTTCAGGAGTAATAGAGGACTGTAAACATCACTTTTTTCCATTTTGAGCTAATACAAAGGCCTAAGCCATGGAAGATGGACCAAGGAGATGTAGCCCAGTAGGAGTGAACTCCTTCATCAAAATACTATGTCAATGGATCATTTGATGGTTTGTTGTACATTTTATTGGTGTTGTTTAGTACTTTGTTTTAATGTTAAAATGCTTATGAATTTAACATAAAACTTAACACAATTACCTGTTTAACACTCACAAACACCATAAGGAAACCTATGTACATGAAACAAATGATCAGCAATTGTTTATAAATCTACAGATGAAATTAGCACAACAAAACTAACATTCAGATTGAGATCAAACCGAGACTATAGTTGGTGCCACCCACTTAAGTGAATATTATGAAAAAGAATTTATGATAATCATAGTTAATAAGTAATTCGGAAAGGACATGTTCCAAAGGACATGACTCTTCATGAAAGGACACTCCCACTTAACTATATATGGGGCCCTTATATATATATATATATATATATATATATCACACACTTTTATATTCCGAGTCATTTGGATTATCTAGCTTGTAATCCAAGTTTGGCTATCATTATGAATGACCTCATACAACAATCTCAAAGATTCACAGCAGCGAAAAGTAAAAGCCGTCCCACGTAGATATATATTCTTTGACCAATTTTGATAAATAGTCGTCATCTTCTGCTAATATGGGGCCTTCCAACATGCAAAACCAAATGAAATGTTCTTAGAATTGAAACCGTTCATCAAAGAGCATGGGGTTGAATACCAAAGGTGAGGCCAACAATGAGCGTAAGGAACGAGTGCTTGGTCCTTCGCTTAGAAAAAAACTAAGCAAATCCCAAACACTCTAAACCATCCTATCAACATAAAAGAAATAAGCTTCCCAATCTATGTTCAACAATAACAAGAGGATAAAAAAACTTACCATGGTGGAAAACCTCCTAGTGCATAAGTGAAAAGATTCCCTTGAATGAAAATTCATTACTACTCTAAATACATTATATTACATGCTTTACGGGAGAAGATGATATCCATGTGACCCATAATTTGAAATAAGAATGATAACGCCACCTTCACCTCTTATTTCTCACCCCAACCTTAGTAAGTGAATTATTATTTAATAATTTATAAATATTATTTTTGGATTAAAATGTCAATAATTGCAAATATAATATAATATATAGACCAATAATTTATATACATATTATTAAAAAAACTTTTTTTTTTTTTTTTTTTTTAAATTAATATTTACCTATATAAACAAATATCCATAAATTCATAGTCACGTTTCTTCTTCTTCAATGGATTAGACACTTCAAGAGTTTGGTGTTTATAATTTTTAACCAATTTACCAATACATGCATAATAACAATTTACCAATACATGCATAATAAATCGGGGTTCGAAATTTTAACCATGGCACTGTATGTATGTAGAGTTGTAGTTTGTTCGATGAGCACAGTTGTATAACGTAAATTCAAAGTCCTCTGAAACGTCTACGTGGCCAATGCAAAGGAATCGTCCAGCGTTGTATAGAAACTTCGTATTCAGAGCGATTTATAGAAAGTGGGCATTGTGTTTTGCTTGAAATTGGAAATCTTGGTTGTGCATAGAGCAATTCGGAATCTGTGAAGCAGAGATGGCGATGAACCCACCGTTATATTCAAATCGAATGCCGGAGCCCTTCCAGAATGAGGTGTATGTGCTCGTTCGCGAAGCCGTGGAATTCGAAGTCAACAAGATACCCGGGTACTTCCAAACCCCTGTCTCCAATCTTTTTCTTCTTTCATCTTTTTTTTGTTCGTGAATTTAAAGCCATTTAGTTGCGAAATGCTGTCAGATGCCTGGAAATCATATCAAATATGGAAGGATGTTTTGCAGTTGTTGGGTTGAGCTTAGTTTTCGTAATTATTTTCTCATCCGGTGATTGTTTATATCGGATTAAGCCTTCCATAATTCCAATAGTCCTCCAGCTGTTGCAGTGTTTGACAGTATAAGGGATGTTGGGGTTTGATTAGAGTTCTGATCGTTTGGGATTATGTGATACTCCTTGTTTGGTGAAGAATCTCATACATCTTTGGTCTCACACTGTTTTATTTTTACTTTTTGATCTGGCCAAGGTCAGGGTTTAAATGTAAACTCCATTTGTAGTAGGCATTCAAATTCTCACCGTAGCCTGTCCTGGTTGGTTGCGATTTGGTTGCGATTTTTACGTTTTCACTGTCATTTGTTTACGGTTTCGCTCAGTTTGGTCCCAGTAACCCAAGACACTTTCCAAATCACAATCTCCAGAAGGATTCAACAAAGTATCCGGAGGTGATCATGTTCAGTGTTTTATATATTTCCTCTTTTTGACCCGTAAAAGTAAAAAAGATCTCGAAATTTGCATCCCAAGCACTAGCAAATTAATGACGAATCAAATGGTGCAGGCAATCTTTTGATAAAATATGTAGGATGATCACTAAGGTGAGATGTTGACACATGTTTTCGGACCTGACATTCATTTTAGATTAAATTTGACACACACACGCATATATATATACACACGGACACACTTTTAAGTTTTAACTGTGTAAAGCTATTCTTATTTATGATTGTCGAGCTTATGGGTGAATTTGTCATAATTTTACACTGGAGATTGTCGCCAAATTGGAACGTGAACATAATTCATGCGACTTAGATAAATATAAAATGTCCATTCGTCTGCTACTTTGTGCCCTACTTAGCGATTTTATTGTTTGTACAATGATTGATATCCTCTGAGCCTTAGTCTTACCTGCTTAGAATGTATACATCAGTTTGGGATCATATTTACTTTTGTAAGTGAAATCAAATGTTTAACAGGTTGAGATTGCCTGCTGTTAGCCCAGGGTTCAGTTTGGTCAATTTTTTTGCAGTAAAGGACCAATCTGCCTATGGGAGATAAGATAAGATGATTTTATTAATGTACAACAAATGTACACAAAAGTAGGTCAGTGGGAGTAAGATACTACACCCATTGCAGGCACAAAGTGAGAGTGTGAAGGAATCTCCTAGATCAATGTTAAAAGCAGATAAATATTGGGAGCAATCAGGACATGAAGGTGAAGGGTTTGAAACTTTGAATCTGGTGATAGTATTATCAAAACATTTTCAGATCTGGCCTCTGAAATAAAAGAAAAGATGATAGTAATGGTAGGTTGGATCAGTAAAATGGGATGTTGAAATGGACTAGGATAAAAATCAATCATTAGTCAGGTGGCTACCACTTTTGAGCAGGCCTATTGTGAAGCATACAAATTTGTTTTTAAGTTGGCCTCAATGTTCAGAGCAACGAGGGATTAGTCCCTGCGTGCTCGCTTTCATGAAACCATGCCATATTTCATCAATTCATTACTCCTGCCATTCTTCTCTTTGAGTTGAATTCTTAATACACAAAGAGGTGCGGAACAGTGTACGATTACAACTATGCATGGTTGGTGTTTAGAGTGACCATAGTTCCCTTTGTCAAACAACCTGTTTGTTTTGAAGAGACGTTGATGATTCACAATTGAAGTTCTGAATGCCAAAATTTATCTTCAGATTCAAAAAGGGCGTATCTCTAAGGTGAATACCAATTATATTCCAGTTATCCAATTGAGTAAATATTGTGCAATGCATATGATGATGCATATGTCTGCAGGAGAATCAAATAAGAGCCTGAATCAAATAAGTCGCTCTTGGTTTGTGAAATTCACTTGGAAACCACTGTACACTATCTTTTTGCATTGAGAGGTGCTTTTTATAGCTCAATATGAGGGAGATGTGTAATTCCTTCCATCCTCAAGATGGAATTGACATTTGGTTGTGCCGAGAGGTCCTTTCTACATCCCAATGTGAGGGATGTGGGAAAATTGATAATGGCAGCTATTAATCTTATTTTCCTTAACCTTGATATTTTCTTGTCACATGTTCTTTAGTTAGATCTTTTCATCAAACAATATTAAGGACAATAATAACAACAATAGAGGGGACAGATATTAGGCTCTTAGCCAGGGCAAAACCCCTCCAAGGGGAAAACCTAGAAACTCTTCTCTTCTTAGAATCTGCTTCAAATGAGATACAAAGACCCAAACCCTAGACCAAGTCCTTCTCCTAGTACCAAGTCAGCCCTTCCTCAAGTCCTTCCTTGATTGTGCGCCAACCAACTTCAATATTGCAACTTCAACCTGCCAACTTCAATACTGCAACTTGTTCTGCAACTTCGACCTTGCAACTTCGTCCTTGCAGCTTCTCTGGAAACCCTAATCCAACCTCCTCTTGAGACCTACTTAGAACAAAACCACTCTCCTAAGGTCAACGAGGTCAATATAGGGTTTTCTCCCTTCCAACTACAAGTTTTCTGCACTTCGTCCTACTGCGACTCAAACTTGTAACTTTTGTAGGAATATGCTTCTTGGATTGAACTATTTTAAGAATTATCTTTTTGCTTCAAACTGCTACTAAGAACTCGAGAAAGGGGTACGAGACTAAAGTTCTGCATCTCAGATAATCACCATAAGCTAATCACAAAATCCTGAGATGCTTGTTATATTAAATGTAATTTTAGAAGTCTCGAGGGTTAGCTCAGATGGTCATTGAGCAAGATGTGAAATCTCTCTACCGAATTTGGGGAGGTCACGGGTTTGACTCTCTTGATCCCTTCGGGGTTGGGCTCCATAATCAGGGCCAATGGTTTAGCCCGCTTACCATCCATAGGTCATGGGGAAGTTCTTGGAGGGTTTTCTATGAGGTTTTCCTTCTGAAGAAATTAATGTAATTCTAAAAGTTCTGAAACCAGTTATTATGCATTGAATTTACAGCCCAGTCTGATGTGCATTCTAAGTGTCCTGAAAAGAGAATTTTTAGATTCTATTAAATTACTATTTTGTGGAGAAGGCATGTCTTGTTGCTTGTGCTCTAGTTAGACATTGATTTCCTCTAGTGGAAGGAAAATATTTTGAATTTTTCCAAATGAAGTTACATAAATTGCATATACTGAAGTTCTCTTTGTTTCTTTTTAAACAGAGCTTCAGGAGGCAAAGTCTCTGCAAAAGGGATTATTTACTTGACAAATGTCCGGTTGGTATTTGTTGCAAATAAGCCTGTTGGGAACTTTCAGGCTTTTGATATGCCCCTGGTACTGTTATAAACTTCAGTTATGCAATGTTTTATTCTAACATCATGTTCAATGTCTGGGCTCTATATATTGATCTGGCAATGGTTATCAATTTCTCTTCCTGCTTTTCTCACCTGTCCTCACCGCAGTTCTCATATTGTGGAGCAAGCTCAAACAACTGTCATGTCCATAGATAAAATATAGGGAGGTTTGTTTGTAGGCTAATGTGGTTGGAAATTAGTTCTCGTTTTATACTTCTGTTCACTCCATTAAGATAAACAGAAAAAAATGAAATATCATTCTACATGGTTAAAAATATCAAGACTAAGGAACCAATTGTTGTGTGATGTCAGAGAAAAATCCTCCTTAATCCCGTGAACACTGCGTAGGTTAGTTGTTAATCATGGACAAGAAATTGGTTTTCTTTACTTCATTATTTACATATAAAAAAATAGCTTAAATTCTCCCTTAATCCTGTGAACACTGCGTAGGTTATTTGGTAATCACGGACAAGGAATTGGTTTTCTTTACTTCATTCTTTACATAAAAAAAAATAGCTTATTAAACTTGCAATAAAATTTCTATGGTATGTTAGATTGACAATATTTTTTTGAAGGCTGCACTGGCTTCTTTTCTCTTTGGTATGTTAGATTGACAATATTTTTTTGAGGGCTGCATTGGCTTCTTTTCTCTTTTGAAAGATCTACTTATTCCTCTCATTCTTCCAACTATGGGGACTCCTTCATGGAATTATTAAAATTTCAGTGCTCAGTTTGTATGGATTTTATTTGTTAAGTTTGGTTTGGGAATAGAGTACATCAAGCTTCTAATAAGCTTAAAGCTAAGTTGCACGATATGGTGAAACGGGTACAGGTACGAAACATGACCCCCCCCCCCCAAATTTTGGAAACGGGGGAACACGGTATATATATATATATATATATTAGGAATTTAGGACATTTAAGAAATGTTATGTGCAATCATAAAGCATACATGATACAGTATAATTTTAATATTACATTATGATTAAATTGTTTAATGTCAATGCATAAACAATAAACTACAAGTCTCTAATTTACATCACATCTACTCAAGAATGATCACATAATGAAAATAATAATATCCAAAATCAGCCTTTATTATATATCCAAATTTCAAAATCAACCTTTATTATATATATAAGGCTGCAAGTACAATAAAGACTATGAGGCTGCAAGTACTATAAAGACTAAAGACTGATCCTCATCATCATATTCCTCGTCAAATAATAGAATCAAAAGCATGCTCAACAATGGATGGTGGAGCGGAAGAAGATGATTGGCCAATTCCACTTCTAGGCTCCCGATCCTCAATATTTGGGGCAGCAAGAGAGAGCTCTAAATCAAGACTTTCTAGATCCACATCCCATTCTTTAGATGAACCACTGCTATATTCTGGACCCCTACGAGATGCAAGGTGAAGGTTGGAGTGCACATAAACAAGATCCTTTGCTTTCTGTGAGCCCAACCTGTTGCGCTTCACAGAATGAATAAATCCATAGGTGCTCCAATTCCTTTTTGCTGATGAAGAATTTGCCAATTGTGAAAGAACACAAATGACAAGGTTTTCTCCATGACAAATCCACCACCTAACTAGATTCATGGTGCTTTTTTCCTCCAAAGCTGATATATCTAAGTAATCATCTAATCTTGCAACAAAACTGACAAATTCTTCTTTCACCTCTCTGTGTAGATGAGCTGGAAACATTCTCGTAAGGGCTTTTTTCACCCCATTAGCCACCTCTCTATCTTTATGGGGTGCCTTCCTCTTCCCATTGCTTTGAGCAATAAGCTCCTCATCATAAAATTTGGGGTTCAAGGCTTGTGCTAAATTGTGCGATGGAGTGTTGAAATTGTTCCACCTATCAACAATGATTTTCTTGACTAAATCAACAAAATGATCATCAACAAATAAAAGTTGTGGAAACTCTTGTGAAATGATTTCCATAGTTTTCTCAACCATGGTATCCATGCCATCATATACCTCTCCTAAGAAAAGTTGGTCAATGTAACCATTCTGAAGAAGCTTAGATGCAGGGGTTGTGAACTTTACCAAGAAACCTATCTTGTTCCACCACTCCTCATCAAGGCACAATATACACACCGTATATCCCTGCTTTGAATTTTCTTGTCTCCGCTCAGCCTAGAGTTGACTCACCACCATAGAAATTAATGGTTGCTTAACCTCAACAAGGCGACACAACATTAGGAAGTTTGAGGCATATCTTGTCTCAACAACTTTTAACAACTCCAATTTGGAGTACTCTTGAAATATTGCTTGAGATTGGTGGTGGTGGTTGTGTGAAATTTTTATCTATTGCAGCAACTCGAAATTATTGATATAACTGTAAATTTCAGTATGCAGTTTATTTGCTACGACAAACAACAAATAAAATCACAACTGCAATTTTCACCATAAAAATACTACGAAAAATAAAATACTGAAAACTGAGAAATTCTAGCACACACAAGAATTTTGACATAGGTATTTTTGGACAATTGTCCCCAGAAAAACCTAATACGAGAAAACCGGTGCAATAGATGAGGGTTTTATTATTATTCTTCAACAACAGTTATGACTCATGAGTATAATAATTTAGATGCTCAACCGACAATCTAATCTAAGGAAAATACTGGCAAAATTATTGTGAGAATTTTCTCTCACCCCATAGATAATTTCTGCCTCCGAAATTACCTCCCTAGCCTCTGCATTGAGCGTCCTACGTCACCGTCTATGCAGTGCTTACGTTGACCTTGTGGGGTTTTTGGCCTTCCTTCCTTTGCCTCTTCCAGAACTGGAAAACTTTCTCCCGAAACGCTGCTACCCTCTTCTTCCACCTGCTACTCACCCTCTGCCTCTATCTTCTTTGCTGAATTATTTCCACTGAGAAAATCGAATTGCCTAGGCACTGAGTATCTGCAGTTGTGTGCTTTCCATCACCACATCGATCTCCTCTTATAATCCATAGTTGGAACACCAATGACCAAGATTAAAACTTAATCAATGACTAGGATCATCTTTGGATCGATATGTGTGAGTTTCTAGATGATTCTCACCTTATCTCAATCAATACTGATTAATTAACCATATTCCCTAGTTTAGACTTAGGAAATATTTAAAAAATGGTTAATAATCTAATTGAGACACTTCTAGGTGGAATTTCCAGAAACGATTTCTGAGTTTTGGAGATCTCATGTATTTTAGCATCTCCACCAAATTCGTGGCTAGAACACATTCGATGCTACAAAAGCTTACACTCCCTCTTAGCGAGGAATGTGTTCTAGTGCTGCACATCCTGCAATAACACATTGTCTCTACATCATCTCTTGTCACGCCGCTGATCTCTGGTTGCTGCTGCCCACCAATTACTGCGCAAATCTGATATACGCTGCATATGTGCTGCTGCTGACCATGTTGTACTACTGTCAACACTGCATCTGCACTGCAACTCCCTCTCATCTACTGTTGCTGCAACCAAGAAGTATCCAAGGTAATCTGCCTCTGCTACTGAAACGGGTTCTCCACCATACCCATATGTTCTCTGAAATAGACAAACTTAGCTCTTTCTAGAGCTTTCGTGAGTATTTTTGCAACCTGCACTTCTGTGAGAACATACTGTAGCTGGACTACTCCAAGTTGTACACAATCTCTAATGAAATGACATCGAAAATCTATGTGTTTCAACCTATCATGAAACATTGGAATCTTAGAGAACTTTATGCAACTATGATTATCACAGTAGACACTGGTTGCCTCCATCCTCTGCCTGCACAAGCTCACTAGTAGCCTTCGAAGCCATATAGTTTCGCACGTAGCTGTTGCCATATACACAACTTCTACAAAGCTCAATGCCATTGACTTCTGCTTCCTGCTACACCAAGAACCCATCCCTGATCCAACACTGAAGTAGTACCCAGAGGTACTTTTCCAATACACTGAACTGCCTGCCCATTCTGCATCTGTGAATCCACATAATCTGACATCATCTCCTTGGGTATATCTCAACTCATACTCGACTGTGCCATGCACATACCTCAGAATGTGCCTCGCTGCTGCCCAATGTACCCTCTTTGGTTCTACCATGAACTGACTAAGGGTTTTGACTGCGAAGCAGATATCTGGGCTAGTATTTTCTAGATTCACGAGAGATCCAATAAACTATCTGTAGAAGGTGGGGTCAACATCCTTGTCATCTGATGCATTTATCTTCTTCCAGTTGGTGATCACAGGCATAGACATGGGTCTACAATCTTGCATTTTGAACCTCTTCAGAAAATCTGTAGCGTATCTTCCTTGACCAAGGAAAATCTCCCCATCCTTCTGCCCCACTTCCAATCCTAGGAAATAGTGCATCAACCCCAAATCCTTTATGTCAAACTCTGCTGCCAAGTTCCTCTTGCAGTCCTCTATGAGCCCTGATGATCCTGTGAAAAAGAGATCATCCACATTCAAAGATAGGATGAGTGGCTCACCCTCTACCATCAAATAGCAAAGGTTGGGATCTGCGTCACTCTTGACGAATCCCATTTGCTGCAAGTAGCTGTCAATCCGACCATACTATGCCCTGGGAGCCTACTTGAGTCTGTATAGAGCTTTCTTCAGTCTGCACACATGAGTGCGACTCTCATGATCTTGAAGCCCTATGGCTGTTATATATAAACTTCTTCTTCTATCACCCCGTTTGATCCATATTTATGTAGGAATGCAACAGAATACACATGTAACCATAAATACAAATATGTAGCGGAAATAACACTTCATTTCATTAATATCAAAGAACTGAAATTTGCTTACAGACAGAATAGAAATAAACTAGCTAGGGCGCTGGTAGCTTATCTCTAAGAAGAGATGTGGCGGCTACAGGCCTCTGAACTGAGTTACAATGAGGCTCGAGGGCCTATTTATTATTTAGAAACAATGGAAAACCCTAAACATCCAAAACCCTAACCTTAGGAGATGAAGCGCCAAAACTATGAGCCCCGTTTGGGTAAATTGGTGTTTCAACTTCCCGGGGACGTAACTTTAGTATATGATCTCCGTTTGATGCGCTCAATAGCTCGTTCGAAAGATCTATCCGAGGAGTACAACTTTTGGTGCAAGAAAGATAGGCTTGACTGCCCTCAGTTTTCCCAAAAAACGTTGTTTAGGGCTTCAAAACGGTTTCGGAAGTTCAGGACCCGAAAAACTGTGAAAAATAGTAAGTTGTGCCGAAACTAAAAAACTGAAAGAGACAATGGTGGGGCCCCAAGTGAAATAGGTGGGTGGCCACCAATATCCACCTAGATCACTGTTTAAGAATGCTGTCTTGACGCCCATCTAGTGAATCTACCATCCCATCTGAGCTGCTAAGGATATAATTGACCGGATAGATGTGTATCTGGCAATTGGGACAAAGGTCTCCTCATAATTTATCCCTTCTTTCTATGCACACCCCTTTGCCACGAACCTAGCCTTGTACTTTTCTACACTAGCATCTGCAACATACTTGATCTTGTAGATCCATATAGAACCTACAACTAACCTGTCTTTAGGTCTTGTCATTCATCATGATAGAGTTCTACTCTTCTACCATGGCATCTACCCACAACTGATGTTGTGCGGCCTCCTAAAAACCAAAAGGTTCTGCAACCTAAGCCACCATTGTTTGGTACCTGTCAAGCTGTCTGCACTTATTTTGTTCGTCTTAGGAGTTCCAGTAAACTCTTCCACATCTCTCGATGTCTGATGAACTTCTCTGTTGGCTCGCCCTCTAGTGGTGGGAGGTTCAACTAGCTCCTCCTCATTCTGTCCTTGTTGCTCTGTTTGCTAAGAACTTCTCGAATTTCCTGCCCCTGAGGAAATACTAGTACTAGTCACTGTACTCGATCCTTGTGACTGTCCTCTTGCCAGTCCCATTTTGCTGCCCTTGCTGCTAGACCAAAGGAGCTTCTGTGAAAAATTTCTAAATCTAAACCAGAAATCGTACTACAGAAAAACTGATTTATATTATCTACTTGTGTTAATATTTAACAAGTTATTTTTCTGAATACTTCAGTAAAAATATTAATGTAAATACATTGCAGCCTACACCAATATACAGATCAAAAACTGAAAAATAAATGAAGCAATCACACAAAGGACACTTACTTTTGGACAATTGTCCCCGGAAAAACCCAATGCGGGAAAATCGATGCAGTAGATCCAGGGGTTTGTATTATTAAGCAGCAGTATTCTGAGTACAACTAGGGTGCCAAAACCCAGCTCACCCAACAGAGAAAATCCTCAGTAGACAGATAAAATAGTGAGTTTTACCTCACACTGCAAGTCCCAGCTGTTCCGGATCAGAAACTGGTGAAACCTCAGTTGCCTTTGCGCAGTAGATGCGAAGGCATGTGTGGGTGTGGCTGAGGATTGCGTCACCCCTTCTCTACGCTGATCTGCCTCTTAGAAAATCAAGTTTCAGCCCTCACGGCTCAGAAACCCCGATCATCAGCTAAATCTGGACTGTCTCTAAGATGCTTTGCGCTGCCTCTCTTGGTGGCTGCGTTGCTTCCTCTATTGTCTCTGCTACCCTTGCACTGCTATGTACTCTTGCTCCTTCGACCAATAACTGCTTCTGCCCCTCGCTGCAACTTAATCACTTAGATCTTATCTTCATCCGAGCACTGCTCCGTCAGAAGAATTTGATCTCTTGATTCACTGTGTGTGTTCTCCAACTGGCCCTCAAGCCTTCCTTTATACTTTGCCTGTTGTGAAGTCAATGACCGTGATCTAATCCTTAATCAACGACTAAGATTTAATTAGACTTGATCCTCGTCACTTAGAAGCTTCTCACCCACATGTTAAATTCACTTTAATTATTTAAATTCCCTAAGTTTTAACTTAGGCTTCATTTAAAATAATTAATTATTTGAATACCTTTCACCTTGGGTGGAATTTCTCCAAACGATTTTTGGGTCTTGGAGATCTCATGTGTTATAGCCCCTCCACAAATTTACGGAGCTAGAGCACATCTGATGCTACCCAAAAATCAACAACTTCTGTCGACTGATTCTGATCACTTGCAGGCATCTCACGAGATCTCTTGACAGCTCAGTTCTCCATGAACTTTACGTCTCGTTTTACTACAATCTTCCTATCGCTGGGAATGTAGATCCTGTATGCCTTTGAAGTCTCGCTATACCCAACAAGAAACACTTTCTCTATAGTCTGATCCAATTTGGTACGCTTTTCATCTGGCATGTGCCAGTAAGCAACGCTGCCAAAGATCCTCAAGTGACTAATTTCTGGTTTCATCCCTGTGAAGACTCCTTGTGGCGTTTTCTTCCCCAATGCTCTATGATTAGTTCTGTTCTGAATATACACTATTGTGTTACATGCCTTTGCCCATAAAATTCTAGGCAAATCCTGGTCATACAACATAGCTTTTGCAACCCCAACAATGGTTTTGTTTTTCCACTTCGCTACCCCATTCCGCTGTGGATTATATGGAGTTTTCCATTCTGTTTTGATGCCTTCCTTTGCGCAGAAATATGCGAAATCTTTATCAATATATTCTCCACCACTATCTGAAGGAAGCACCTTGATCTTCTTCCCTGTCGCATTCTCCATGAGAGCCTTAAACTCGTTGAAAAGATTGAAGATCTCATCTTTGGTCTTCAAGAAGTAGATCCAGGTTTTCCTGGAATGGTCATTAGTAAAGGTGACAAAGTATTTGTCACCACTGATAGCTCTAGTGGTCATAGGGCCACAAATATCTGAATGTGCAAGTCCTAACACACCATTTGCTTTGTTGTCACTTCTTGGAAATGCTGCCTTAGCATACTTCCCAAGTACACATCCCTTGCACACGTCATCGTGTTTCGTGCTAAGTTCTGTAACCTCTGTTACTGTTTCTCTGATCATTTTGAGTGCTCCATGGTGTAGATGACCCATTCTCCTATGCCATAACTCATTCAACTGCTTCCCACTGCTATTGTCACTGCCTATTAGTGCCATTGGAGAGTCAATCTGCAACTGGTACATCGGTTGCTTCAAACTCCAATTTGTCTTACCTTCTTCCAGCTTGGGTGTTTGATATACACTTTCTTCCCTACGAAGTGAATATCATACCCCTTATCCTGTAACTGGGATACTGAAATCAGGTTCATACCTAATTTTGGCACATGCAATACATTTGTAATGTTGGTGCTTGCTCCTGACTCCCTCTAAAAATCTATGGTACCTCTCCCTACTGGAGTACATTTTGTTTTGTTTCCCATAGTAATATAGAAATCCATCTGCTCCTCCTTATAGCTAGAGAAATATTCTCTAACCCTTGTCATATGAGCTGATGCTCCACTGTCTATATACCAGACACCCTGTGAAGCTGATCTTGTCAACCAAGCATATTCGTCCTCCAACTTGGAAGACAAATTTGAAGCCTCCTGAATGTCAATTCTGCCCATGGTTATGCTGAAGAATGTAAGGTGTGCTGTTCCTCTTTCACTTGACGCTGGCTTTGCTCTTAGCAACTACTGCAAAAACCCTCTGTGTCTAGCTAGAGATTTGCCCAACGAAAGATCTGAGCTGCTCCCTCTGCATTCGGAATCACTCAATCTGGAAAATTGAATTTTTCTGCTCTGAAAAAATCGAGTTTCCTCAAGTAACTCAACCTCTTGGTAAAAGACTGCGCTGCTCTTTGGGAATTTTGGCCCTACTGCTCTCACTGAACAACAAAATTCCTTCTTTTTGTTTCTGAGCTCTCCAGTTGATGAATTTTGCTCTGGTACCATGTGAAATTTTTATCTATTGCAGCAACTGGAAATCATTCTTCTAATTGTAAGTTTAATCATGCAGTTTATTTGCTACGACAAACAACGAATAAAATTACAATTGCAATTTTCCCCATAAAAATATTGTGGAAAATAAAATACTGAAAATGGAGAAATTGTAGCACACACACAAGAATTTTGACAGAGATATTTTTGGACAATTGTCCTTGGAAAAACCCAATGCGAGAAAACTGGTGCAACAGATTAAGGTTTTATTATTATTTTTCAACAGCAATTTCGAGTACAATAATTTAGATGCTCAACCGACTAATTTGAGGAAAATACTAGCAAAATTACTGTGAGAATTTTCTCTCACTCCACAGCAAATTTATGCCTCCGAAATTACCTCCCTAGCCTTTGCGCTGAGCCTCATGTGTCACCCTCTGCGCAATTCTTAAGCAAATCCTGTGGAGATTTCGGCCTTCCTTCCTTTACCCCTTTCGGAACTGGAAAAATTCCTCTCAGAATGCTGCTACCCTCTTCTTCCAACTGCTACTCACCCTTTGCCTCTATCTTCCCTGTTGAATTACTTCCACTAAGAAAATCGAACTGCCTGGGCACTAATTATCTGCACTTGTGTGCTCTCCATCACCACATCGACCCTTCTTATAATCCACTGTTGGAGCACCAACGACCAAGATTAAAACTTAATCAATGGCTAGGATCATCTCTAGATCGATCCTTGTGAGTTTCTAGATGATTCTCACCTTATCTCAATTAATACTGATTAATTAATCATATTCCCTTAAGTTTAGACTTAGGAAATATTTAAAAAACTGTTAATAATCTAATTGAGACACTTTTAGGTGGAATTTCCAGAAATGATTTATGGGTTTTGGAGATCTCATGTATTCTAGCCTCCCCACCAAATTTCGTGGCTAGAACACATCCGATGCTACAAAAACTAATACGTTGGTAATGAATATTACAATCTCCCTTGCTTCTCTTGTGATTTCCTTTATCCATGAAACTTCATTGTCTATCGCCTCTAAGATCATATTCAGATTATGGACAATGCAGGGCGGTCAAAAGATGTGGTCATACCTCCCCTCAATAATTAAACCTGCAACTTTGCAAACTGGTGCATTATCCGTGATAACGTCCACCACCAGATTAGGTGCTATTTGTTCAATAGATTTTATAATAACATCAATAATGAACTGTGCATCTTTTACCTCTCCCGAGCAGTCTTCCGCCTTTAAAGACATTGCTCTTTTTGGTGAAGTGGCAATGATATTTATCAATGGCATGTGCCTTGTATCTGTACATCCATCTGAGACTATGCTAACTCTAGAGCTACTCTAGGAAGAACGAATTGGTGATAAGATATCCTCCACAAGCTCCTTGTAATTTTTGAGAGGTTGAGTTCTGGCTTTCTCATAGGTGGGCCCCTTGTACCCTGTGGGAACTTTGTTAATTGCCCTTATGATATCTTGCCAGTAAGGAGAGCGAACAACATTGAATGGGCTACCACATGCATAGATGCACCTAGCCACTTTGGAATCAACTTCTCTCGCTTACACATTCACCAATTTAGCAATTCTGCTATCTTGAACTGAAGCGGAAGCCCCTCTAGTATTTTTGGATGGTGGTTGTTCTTGTTGTTAAGTGGCTCTCCTCTTCCTTGCTTCAACCACAATTCTTTGCCCAATATGTTGTGGAGCTTGAAGAGTAGCTTGAGTAAGCTCTTCATGCCTTCTTTTAAGTCCATTTGCATCATCTTGCTCTCTTTGATATGCCCTCCTCACCAATGGGTCTGTTGTTTTCGTGCAACCTACAATCCCCTGTCCTCCTCCTTGCAAAAGATGTGACTTCACTCTTGGGTAGGAGCCCTTTACAAATTACTGCAAAAATCACATCGCCATTCCCATGAGCCACCACCTGCACATCTTTGAAGCTTTTGAACACACCTCCAAAGAGGATAATAGTCAGCCCTCGGGTTGGACTTGGGAGTTGAACTTGCGCCTTGGTTGGAAGCCATTGCCGCAAAAAAAAAATAAAAAAAAAAATCCATAAAGAAATAACGTTTTTTACATTTTTGGAAGCACAAACCCTTGAAAAATAGAAGAAATAGTGGGAAAAAACTAAGAAAATGAATGCTTCTTACCCAAATTATTTTTTTGCAATTGAAGCTACCCCAAAATGCCACAAAAGACAAGAGAAGGATGGCTGTAGCTGAGCCAAAGACCAAGAATGTTGTAGCCGGAAACTTCCCACTCCAAATCTGCTTGTGAAATCTCTTTCTCTAGCTATTGAAATCTCCTTTGCTCACTGTTGAAAACGCCCTAGCTGAAACCACTACTCTCTTCCTCTTTTTTCTTCACTAAAATCGCCACTCTCCAAGTGATGAGGGAATGAGGTGAAAGTCTTTTTATAACTTGCGAGAGCCATCTGGAAACATCAAAAAGATATTTTAATCACCAAATAAAATATTAAAAACGAAAAAAAAAGCCGAAAAAGATACTTAACGCTGAAACGTGGCCGTACGACCCTGAAACGGGCCACGTTTCAGCTTCGTGAAATGTGCCAGTATGGCATGAAACACGTTTCAAGGCCGTAACAAACACATTTAAGCGTTTCCGTATCGTTTTTTTGCCAGAAACGCCCTCTGGCCTAGCGTTTCCTGTAACATAGGCTTAAAGCCTTGTTCTTCTCACAACATCATTGGATGATTATGTGTATCACTGTGTAGTGTACTATAAGTTTATCTTTCAACATCAAATGGCTATGATAATACAGATGGACCTACAGCTAGGACAAATAGCATTTTTGAAGTGAAGGTTGTCATGGAAATACAATGCAATAATATATCCCATTCATAACAAACGGCTCAAGATTTGTGAAGCCCAAAGTAGTGTATGTGATGGGGCCTTGTAAGCACGTTACCTTCTAACTTCTATGGTTATTTTATCAATAGCGTAATGTGTTCAATGTTGCTCATAGAGTTTACATGTTTATGTCAAGTCCCGAGTGCATCATTTTTCTTTTACAAATATCAATGAAGCACACTTTTCAAATTCCGCTAATTATATGATGTGTACCAGTGGCAACAAGGAGCATTCAGATAATAAAGCAAGAATAAGAAAATTGCACACATGCTGTAAAATTTATAGTCCATTTGATATGGGTACAAAATTGTGGTAGCTGGAGGCAAAGAAGAGTTAGGTAGAGTGTTAGGCGAGATCGCCATTATCATCTAGAATAGGAGTCATAAATATAAAATATGAAGTGTTGTGTGATATTAATTCATTGACTAAGTTTCCTCTGAAAAATTATGTAGGATGTAAAAATATAAAATACAATCATAATACATCTTTGTCCAAGCCTTTGAGATAGTGGTGGTGCTAGTGTTGTTGATTATGTCATGGCTAACTGAGCCGTGATTGCTCATATTAGAGATCTATGTCTCTCCCCCATTCCCATTTATTTGATCAACTATTTATACCTACAACTTTCTTGCTTCACCCTCATGTAAGGAAAGAAAAGAAAAAAATTTTTGCACAATGACAGCACAGCAAGCAAGAATTAAACTAAATTGGACAACTAGGTCCAAACTCCATATTCGCAGTGCCGATTAAGATACGATATTTTTGTTGGATTCCTCTTTCGGAGAGGTGTAAGATCCATATATAATTTATCTTAATCCGATGAGCAGAACATGTATTTTGAATTTATTATTTATAATAAATTATATGTGCAGGTCGGCCTTAAGGTTTTACACCCCCAGCAGATGTGTCACACACCTCAATGATGTATATAAATACAGTCAAGTTTGGAGAGCATTTCACACTCACTCATCACATCATCTTCTTCTCTTCTACGATTTAGTACGAGCTCCTTGGAGGACAGGTATACTCACACGTAGGAAAAGGACCAAGCTACTCTGACCCCAGAAAGAAGGACGCGGTTAAACTGCCTGGTAGAGACTACCTAGGAAGTTTGACCAGCGTTGACTTTGGTCAACGCATGGTCCAAAGAGGCCCAAAATTTGTGGAGACTTCGATTTTAGCAAGCCGTACACTTTGGCACAAGAACCGAGGTCAAAAGGTTGACCGAAGTTGGAGCTGCATTTACTTTTATGTTGCTGCCCTGCGTTGACTTTTCTGGAGTTGACTTGTGTTGACTGATTTGGGGATTGTTGTGACACATTCTGGGTTGGCTGATCAAGAAGACTTTGCTGGTTGAAGCATCCTATTGACCGCCGTAACGCTCCACCACATTCTCCTGTTTTTGGTTTGTCTTCTACAGATCCACTGGTATGTTCTATCAGCATTTTACTTAACTGTTTGGGTGATTGCTGTAATAAAAGTAAAGTTGCATCAAGCATAGAACATCTACAAAAATTTACATGGTATCGGAGCCGAGGTGAAGACAAGCCCTGTGAAGACAAGCCCTAACTTTAGCAATCACCATCTAAGAAAATGGGTTCCACAAGTTATGAATTCAAGGAGAATGACAAGCTGACTGGAAGGGATGACTTCCATGCTTGGAAGATGATATTAGATCTCAAATTGGAAGACCATGATCTCATGGACCATGTATTGGGTAAGATACAAGAACCTCCATCCAATGCTACTGCTGCTGCTAAAAACAAGTATAAGAAAGGGGAGATCAAAGCAAAGCTGATGATCAGGGAATCCATTCATAAAAGTCTGGTAGCCTACATCTCTGAGTTGGGCACATCCAAAGAGATGTATGATAAATTGATCCTAATGTTGAAAGTAAACAATGTAAATCAAGTGCTATTCCTCAAGAATCAATTGAAGAATCTGAAGAAAGGTCGGGATGAGTTTGTTCAAGCATACTTTCTGAAATTGACTGAAATCAGGAACAATCTGCTGGCTATTGGGGAGACAATAGCCGATCGTGAGGTGGTACTCACCGCACTTGGAGGACTCCCATATGAATGGCAAGTATTCACTACTACCATTCTCAATAATAGTACTATTCCTAACTTTGACGAGCTACTGTCAAGATGTATGCAAGAAGAAACAAGAATGAAGGAATTCGAAAATGACAGAAATGCTGCCTATGCTGCTCATTCTAGAAAGAAGAATTCTGGTGGTCCTAAGAACAAAGGAAGAGCTAGGGCCCAAGGAAAGAAGGGCAAGTGTTTCACTTGTCATAGGCCTGGTCACTATGCTAGAGAATGTCCTTTCAAGAAGGATTCTCTCGATAGTGATGACAACAACAACAATCGGAGGAATGGAAATCAAAGAAACGACAGGTCCAAAGGAAAGAGGAAGGCTCCCTCTGGCGGAAACAATCAACCTTTCAAAAGGTCTAGAAACTCCAGGTATGAGGAGTCAAATGTTGTTGATAAAAGAAATGAATACATTCTTGTATCTGCCCTCTCTGCTGCATCCCCGCTCGACACTATGGATGTCTGGCTGATAGATAGTGGTGCCTCAAGACACATCATTGGGTTCAAGGAAGCACTCTCTGACATGGTTGAGAAGGATACCAATCTGGAAATTATTCTTGGAGATAATGCCACATATCCCGTGAGAGGGACTGGGACTGTGACTCTCCACTTGTCTCAAGGACAAGTCCTACATTTGCAGGATGTACTCTATGTACCAAAATTGAAGAAGAACCTTGTGTCTATATCAGCGATTGAAGACAAAGGCTTCAATGTGGCATTTATTGATGGAAAGGTGCGCATGTGGAAGAAGAATCTCAAGGAAGCTATCGTGATTGGTTTTAGAGTTGGAACACTCTACCAAGTTGAAGGAAGTCCACTAGGAGCTATGACATGTGATACTATGCGACAAACTGAACTATGGCACCGAAGGTTTGGACACCTTCATTACAAGGCCCTTCCCGAAGCAAGGAAGGTGGTGACAGGGATGCCCGACTTTGGAAATAATCACGAAGGTGTATGTAAGGGTTGTGCCGAAGGAAAGCATACAAGGGGACCTTTCCTCTCAAGTGTCACAAAGACATCTGATATTTTGCAACTGGTCCATTCTGATCTATCTGGTATGTTGCCCGTGACATCCCTGGGAGGATGTTCTTACTACATGACATTCACTGATGACTTCTCTCGCAAAACCTGGATATACTTCTTGAAGAAGAAGGATGAGGCTTTCATGTGGTTCCGTACCTTTAAAGCCTTGGTGGAAAATATGACAGGGAAGAAGATCAAGATTTTGAGGACCGACAATGGCATTGAATATGAGTCAAATGAGTTCAAGGACTTTTGCAGAGAAGCTGGCATTAAGAGGGAGACTACTACTGCCTATACTCCTGAGCAGAATGGCGTTGTTGAACGAAAGAACAGGACCATTGTGGAAGCTGCACGTGCCATGCTATGTGACCAAGGTTTACCGAAGTTTCTGTGGGGAGAAGCTGCGAATACTGCTGTATACATTCAAAACCGATGCCCTCATTCCGCCCTGGACTCCAAAACTCCCGAAGAGGTTTTCACCGGTAAGAAACCTGACGTCTCACATTTTAGAATTTTTGGATGTCTTGTTTATTTTCATGTGCCAAAAGAAAAGAGAAGTAAGCTGGATGCTTCTGGGAAGAAAGGAATGTTTGTGGGCTACAACGAAACCTCTAAGGCCTATAGAGTCTATGTACCTGGTCAAAGGGAAGTAGAGATATGCCATGATGTCACTTTTGACGAAGATGCTTCCCTGAAGAAAGTAGTAGATCTTCAGAGATCTGAGGAAAATCATGAAGCAAGGCCTGGAAATCAGGAAGAACCGCAGGATGAGACAATGCCTGATGTTGAAGGACCAATGGACCCAATAGATCCATCTCCTTCACTGAGAAAGAGACCATCATGGCTCAGGGACACCCTCGAAGATGCTAAGGGACATGCTGCCCCAAGGGGGACATTCCGAGAAAGCAAGAAGCCGTGTAGATACCAAGGGTATCTGGCTGCCATGAGTACCTTTGTACAATCTGAACCTGGATCTTTTGAAGAAGCCGTAAAGCATCAAGTCTGGAAGGATGCTATGCACGAAGAATATGAGTCCATAATGAAGAATGATGTCTGGGATGTAGTTCCAAGACCGAAGGACAAATCAGTTGTCACCGCGAAATGGCTCTACAAGATCAAACATGGATCTGATGGAAGTGCTGAAAATTTCAAGGCAAGATTTGTTGCCTGTGGCTTCTCTCAAAATGGAGTAGATTATGATGACATATTTGCACCTGTGGCACGATCGAGACACTCATGTCTGCAGATTGAAGAAAGCCCTCTTTGGGTTAAAGCAAGCACCCAAAGCTTGGTACGAGAGGATGGATAGTTACTTGATGAAGCTGGGCTTCACTCGAAGTAATGCTGATCCGAACCTTTATTTCAAGGTTGTACAGGGGAAGCCTCTCATTCTGGTGCTGTATGTGGATGACCTCTTCCTAACAGGTGCTGACCCTCTCATTCATCAATGTAAGAGGGAGCTCGCTGCTGAGTTCGAGATGAAGGACCTAGGACTGATGCACTACTTCCTAGGCCTGGAGGTCTGGCAGAGACCTGGAGAGATTTTCCTTTCTCAAGGAAAATACATTGTGAAACTTCTGGAAAGATTTGGTATGGTGGACTGCAAGTCCATGTCAACACCAATGGAACTCAACTTCAAGAAGTTGAGTGGCAGCGTTGCTGGGCCCGTATTGGCAAATCCTACTGAGTATCGTCAACTCGTAGGGGCTCTGATGTTCTTAGTGAACACCCGTCCAGATATATGTTTTGCAGTGAACACTTTGAGTCAACAGATGGTTGAGCCTCATCACTTTCACTGGGTTGGTGCCAAGAATCTTCCGAGATATCTTCGGGGCACGATAAACCATGGGCTGAGATACACTGCCGGGAGTGTGACACTCCGTGGATATACTGATGCCGATTGGGCTGGCAGTGTGGTGGATCGTAAGAGCACATCGGGATGTTGCTTCAATCTTGGTTCTGCTTCGATTTCATGGATGAGCAGGAAGCAGAAGTCGGTGGCTTTGAGCACCGCTGAGGCCGAATACATTGCAGCGAGTATGGCCTGTTGTGAAGCAGTTTGGTTGCGAAAGCTCTTTAGTGAGCTGTTTGGACATGTGCTAGATACCACCGTGATACTCTGTGATAACGAGAGTGGGATTCGCATGACTGAGAATCCTGTGTTCCACTATCGATCCAAGCATATTGATATCAGGTACCACTTTATCTGGGATATGGTACAGCGAAGCGCCGTAAGGCTCGATCATATAGGAACTGATGAGCAGGTCGTGGATATTCTCACTAAGCCCCTGGGGAAGGTCAAGTTCCTAACCTTCTGTGAGAATCTTGGTATCGTGGAACGACCCTATGATGTGGGTCCCGTTGGACGATGAGCTCTGGGAGCTCTGGGGGGCTTTGGAGATAGCTTCTCGGAGCTATAAGCACTCATGAGGCTAGGCTTGCCGAACCTTATGGTGCTTCTGCCCCACCGTTGTGATTATTGAGTTGGTTCACCTCTCATTTTTCTATGCCTCGTGTGCATCCTACCCATTGAGTTCAGGGCTCATGGGAAGTACCTCTCATTTGGCCAATGAGGTGGGAAAAGCTAGAGACTAGTAGCAAATACTGATGGACGCATCAGAGATTGCCGTACTCTCTATCTAGGATGGCACGGTCCAACCACTTGATCTGGGATCAAGTATAGTGAGGTTTCGAACCTCCGCCTGACTTCGGGTCAGATGAACCAACTTCGGGTTGGTTGGAGACTCTTTGTGAGTCTGATAGAGGTTTCAGACCTCTGGGCTGAATTTGTCAGCCAGGGGATGATGTCTTTGTGACTGACCCACTTCTGTTCTGAAATAAAGAGGCCAGCAAAGCAAGTTACGGCGGGATGACGCACGATGTTTGATTGCACCGATGGATGGAGTTCTCCCTAGTTGAGAGGGAGTGTTAAAATTAGACAACTAGGTCCAAACTCCATGTTGTGATGCTCAGATTAAGATACTGATATTTTTGTTGGATTCCTCTTTCAGAGAGGTGTAAGATCCATATATAATTTATCTTAATCCGATGAGCAGAACATGTATTTTGAATTTATTATTTATAATAAACTATATGTGCAGGTCGGCCTTAAGGTTTTGCACCCCCAGCAGATGTGTCACACACCTCAATGATGGATATAAATACAGTCAAAGTTGGAGAGCATTTCACTCATCTCATCTCATCACATCTTCTTCTTCTCTGATTTAGTACGAGCTTCTTGGAGGACGAATTCAGCTCACACGTGGGAAAAGGACAAGCTACTACAGCCAAGAAGAAGGACGCAGTTTGCTGCAGCTAGGGTTTCCTAGGAAGTTTGACCAGCGTTGACTTTGGTCAACGCATGGTCCAAAGAGGCCCAAAATTTGTGGAGACTTCGATTTTAGTAGGCGGTACACTTTGGCACAAGAACCGAGGTCAAAAGGTTGACCGAAGTTGGAGCTGCGTTGACTTTTATGTTGCTGCCCTGCGTTGACTTTTCTGGACAGCGTTGACTTTTCTGGAGTTGACTTGTGTTGACTGATTTGAGGATTGTTGTGACACATTCTGGGTTGGCTGATCAAGGAGACTTTGCTGGTTGAAGCATCCTGTTGACCGCCGTAACGCACCATCACATTTTTCCTATTTCTGGTTTGTCTTCTATAGATCCACTGGTATGTTCTATCAGCATTTTACTTAACTGTTTGGGTGATTGCTGTAATAAAAGTAAAGTTGCATCAAGCATAGAACATCTACAAAAATTTACAAATTCACTTTTGATATTGAGTTCTGTTGACGCCTATACCTTTTGCTTATGCTATCTTAACCCCATTTCGTTCACTTTCCTCCCTTAATATGCCCATGGCCAAATATGACTTATTATTGAAGGTCCTTTGGAAGCTTCCCCAGGTTCCTTCCCCTTCACCATCCACCACAACAAACCTGTCCACTCCTAAGATAATTGCCCGATGATTTATTGCTGTAATGAAGAATGCAAGGCTATGGATGGATATCTCCATTTTGTTCTCAGTCATGACCCACTTTCCTTTCCTTTGCTCAACATTAGTATCAATGTCTCCTTCACTGTAAGAAACAAGACCTTCTTACTTAGAAATGAACATGGCCTGGCCCTCAACTTCTAAAACCTTTTGGCTTACTTCTCCTCCTTAAGAAAGCCTCACTTCCATTTGACATTAACTACTAATGCCAAATTCCTCAATTTACACCTTGTTAGGACTTGTGGACTGAACCCTTTGCTGTTGTCCTACCACCTCATGCCACCTATATTCCCCAGTATATATTAAGAGAGTTATTGTGGCATCGAGCACTAGTGTTAGATAGTGTACCTCAGATTGTCTTCTACTGGGTTGAAGCACGTATAGCAGATTTGGGCACCTTCTGTTACAGCAGCATTACACAAATCCGTGCAACATTAAGTTCCATACAGCATAATGATGTGTGGATGAGGATCCAGCAATAAGTAGACAGTGAGGGTGCATGCATGCACGTGCCAGCTATAGATAGAATAGGGAAAGCTTGTCCTTAATCTTCAGTTTAGAGATAAGGTGCCAAAATTAGATGATTCAGTTCTGTTATATTTTTAGCAGTCTTTCTAAATTCGTTTTTTTCTATTAGATATGGCACAGATCCTTCTTGGAGTGCACTCTCTTGCATGTGGACCCTGAGACTTAAGGTATAGATCTATTTTTGTAAACCCTATGTGTTCCCTCTCAGTTCTAACTTCTATAAGTGAAAGGGTTAGGGTATGAATCAGAGATTTTGTTTCATTTATTCTACAGAAAATGCTGTCTAGTGAATTTTCCTGTACCAAACTTCTATTCAGCAGTAATGGAATAGCAGTACCTAGGTGTTCCCTCTCAGTTCTATCTTCTATAAGAGAAAGGGTTAGGGTATGAATAAGAGATTTCGTTTTATTTATTCTACAGAAAATACTGTCTAGTGAATTTTCCTGTACCAAACTTCTATTTAGCAGTAATGACAGTAATGGTGGTTTCTTGACACTGGACAGTGATCTATGTGTAATGGAATAGCAGTAACAGTGGTTTCTTGACAGTGATCTATGTGTTTTATTGTATGTTTTCTAGCTGTGTGTGTTTATAGATTCTAGTGAGATTCAGATTGCAGTTTTGATTAGCCTTCATATTCAGACTTCTAGTTTCTTGTAGGAGCAGAATCTATTGACTTTTAGTTTCCTGTAGGAGCAGAATCTATTTACCATGTGTTAGAAAAATTCATCATGGTATCAGAGCAGTTTGCTGAAATCTTCTAGGAATGCTTGAATGGACAACAGGGCTGCTTCCTGTGAGGAGTTGTCAGAGGTTTCAGAGGTGAGATGCCTGTGATCCGTGCTTTAGAAAAGCACAACGGACCTGTGATCACATTGCTTTTTATTGTTAGGCTGCTGATCTGTTTTGTTTAGTAGAATATTTCAGTGCAGCACTGTGACTACATTCAGTGTCAGATACGAAGGTAAATTGGAAGGCCCCTCTAACATCGTACTGTGTAAAGAGTCAGGTCAAGATGTTGTTGGAGTAGGATCTGTGGGACTTGGTTGAGAAACTAGCTGTAGAGCCTACATATTCTACATGTTGGCAGATTATAAAAAGAAGATGGCCAAGGTTAAGCGAGTAATCCTAGACTCTTTCGAGGATTATTTGATCCCTCTCATCAACAAGAAAGATGACAAGAAAGGACATGTTTGATGCTCTAGTCACTTTATATTACAGTAAGAACATCAATTGGAGGAAGTTGTTGAGGAATTAGCTTAGAGCTACACAGATGAGCAAGACAAATACTGTAGCTGCCTACTTGATGAGGGCTACTGAACTCTGTGATCAGCTTGTAGTAGTTGTAGAGGAGGTCGAGGGTGTAGAGCTATATCCATCATATTAATTCAGTTCTTTTCTTCTTGGCAACCTTTTGTGTGTGGGGTTTGTGGTGGGAAAAAGCTCCCCACTTTTGAGGAGCTATGGGATGGCTTCATCGAATAGGAGATGAGACTAGAGACAATTGTAGGCATAGAGGAGGAGTAGAATCTTGTTGTCATTAACAAAGATGAAGAATGGCAACAAGTGAGGAGGACCAAAGAAGGGTGAGAAAGGGAAGAAAACAGATTCAGGTTTTTCGAAACAGGGAAAGAAGGACTTGAGCCATATCAAGTGTCAAAAGTTTGGTCAGTTTGCTTCTTAGTGTCAAGAGAAGAAGGGGAAGGGAAAGTAGCTGCTGTAGAAGTTGCTTGCAGGGAGTGCAGAGGCATCAATTAGAGTGGATGAACTTTATCCAAGCTTGAGAAACACTTTTTTATGGTCTTAAGCTTGTCATCTAACACCGTGTTTGGTGTTGGGTAGTATATGGACAGTGGAGCCTCCAAAGTTCAAACATATGACCTCTAACAGGAGGCGCTTGAGCGGACTTTAGGAGTGGGAGGCAAGCATGCAAGTGGAACTTGGTAATGATGCCATGTATGATATTCAAAATTCAGAAATTCAAATTATGAAGTTAAAATATGAAACTCAAATAAATTATTAAACTTGGATATATCATATTGTCCAATTATTGATGTCCATTGTCAAAATTGAACATAAATACCTGGAATGTCCTTGAAAACTGCCTCAAACATCTTGGGTATAGCTAGCAAGTTCCAGAGTCCTTGATGAAGTCTCAACACAAAGTGGACATTTTGTAGGTGTCCACGTGTCCCTGAAATGTCTGAACACATTACTGGGGTTTTTAAGGGGGGATGGGTCCCTGTTCAACATAAATGAGGACATTTCTCGTGTTTGCATTGGCTTAGTTGTTGCTTTGTCTGTGGAATATTTGGGATATCGGTTGGCCAATGTGTACAACTTGGATGTTAAATGATTCCAATATGAAGCATAAGAAAAAAAAAATTGACAATCATGCAAAGCTTTGGATTGTACATAGAGCTTGGATCACAGTTTGACTGTTCCTGCCCATTGTAAATGATTGGGATTTGTTAGAACTATTCGATGATTTAAAAGGATTATTCATTGGATTATAAATCCTGTGATATTATTATGTTATTTTAATGCATTGTAAAAATTCTACATCAGTTTAAACCTTTATTTAGAAAACCTGCTGAACTGGAAATGAAACCTGCCAGTTCAGTGGGTTTGACCCTAAAAGTGGATGAATCGGCCCTTCACCTGATTAACTGACAGTTTCCATACCAAACTGGTCATCTCAACTGGTCAGACCAGCTGGTGCAACTGGTTTACAGTGTGTGTGTGTATCGATGTTGCAGGAATTAATTCGCAAGGGCCCAAAAATTGGAAAGGTCGTAAAAGTTGGGAGAAAATAAAAAAAATTGGCAAAAACTCCGCAAAATTAAAGGACTAGTTGAAAAAATCGTCTTGTTGAAAAACTGGTTTTGTTGAGAAACTCACGATTTGGGTATTTTATTGGGATTTTGGTAGCACTGATATTCATAAACTGAATTGATGGTCAATTTTGGTCAGAGTTTGGTCTGACCCTTGGCTGATTCTGACTTTTGCTTGGTAAATTGAAAAAATATAATTTTTTCTCTATAGTTTAATAATGAGATGATAGACCATAAGGCAATGATGTGACAATGCATCCGCTGTCAATTAGTAGGTTTGACAACTTACTGCTAGTCTTTCTATGAGTACTTAATTTTCATCTTAAACATGACCAAGTGCTTCGTTACTTGTTCTGTCATTTGAAATAGCTATCTTAACTGAATTATTTGTAATCAAAAGTTTATTGCGCTTTATCTTAGCTTCCTTTGGCATTTTGAGTGTATTTAATCTATAACAATTGAACTTATATTCCGTCACTTCTAGCTTTTTTGACTTGTCTCCATATATTTGGTCTAGGTGTCTTCCTTAAACAAATATTTTATTTCTGCATTTTCATATAACTCCTAGCTCCCATTCAGTAACCGTTTAGTTATAGAAAATGGTGATTATATATTAGTTATAGAAAATGGTGATTATATATTTTAGTACAGGGTTGCGGGGGAGCGGCTCCCCCCCCTCAAACCCGCTCCCGGAGCGTGCTCCCTTCGGGAGTGACCCCGGGAGCGCTTTCCTGAAATCGCTTCTGCAGGGAGCGAATTTCAGGAGGGATCCGGGTGCGAAATTTTCGCGTCCTAGCCATTTTTTGCAATTTTTTTTTTGGCAAAAACATTTCAAATGCAATTTTTTTTCAAAGAAACAATAATTTATGAGTGGGGCAGCTTAATGATCAAGCCTCTGGCCCTAGTATTGACATTTGAAGCACACAATTATTTGATTAACAGAAATATGAATAAATATGATTAATTATTGAATGATTTACAGAGTGAGAGGCTCAGGCTTAAATACATCCCTAAGTGCCTCTTGGTGAATGGGATCATGCCCTTTGCTTAACTAAACTAACAAATACAAAATAATTAATTTTTATATAACATTTCCTTCCTCCCAAAAGATGCTTTGTCTGCAAAGCATACGTAACGACGGATGTTGTTGACGAAATGCTTCAGTCTCTCAAGAAGCTTCTTCTTCTTGTAAGTCCTTCCACTTGATCAGGGATTCCTTGATTACTCGAGATAGGAGCTTCTTTTCCCTGATCGAGATGATGCTTTATGGCTTTAAAATGACCCTTCCTTCATCATCTAAGGACAGTAGTGTTGTTTGCGTTGATTGATGTTCACGAAGTGCCTTTTTGAGGCAGATACATGGAAGACGTTGTGAACATGACTTTTATCAGACAGGCTTAAACTATATGCGACTTGGCTGATCTTTTGTTGATCTGGTATGGTCCATAAAATCTTGGTGCAATTTATTTTTTCCTTTTTGTTTTAAGGACAGCTGCTTGTATGGTTGAAGTTTGACAAATACCCATTCTCCAACTTCAAATTTTCTCGCTGTTTTGTTTCGGTCAGCTTGCTGCTTCATACAATTTCTTGCATTATTTATATTTTCTTTTAGAGTTTGGATGACCTTTTGAGTTTCTTCTAACTGGTTTTTAACAACCGGTAGTTTCGTCTGGATGATAGCAAAGTCTTTCCATTTCGGAGGTTTGTATCCATACAGAGCTTGAAATGGAGTCATTTTCACTGATGTGTGGTAAATAGAATTATACCACTATTTCGCAAGATGTTACCACTAAATCCACTTATTTTGTTTGTTTGTGGCATAACAACGTAGATAAGCTTCCAAACATTTATTGACAACCTCAGTTTGGCCATCTTTTTGAGGATAGTAAGCTGAACTCATGTTGAGGTAAGTCCCTATATGATTAAAAAATTCTTTCCAAAAATTACCCTTTAATTTGGCATCTCTATCGCTCACAATGACCTTGGGAAATCCATGTAATTTGTAAACATTTTTGCAAAATATCTCAGCAATTTGTTTTGCTGAATCTGGTTTCCTCATTCCAATAAAGTGAGCATACTTGGTGAGTCTGTTGACTACTACAAGAATTTTGTCTTTACCCTTAGATATAGGTGACCCTTCGATAAAGTCCATTGATATTTCTACCCATTTCTGATTCAGGATATTTAAGGGATGAAGTAATCCAGGTGTCATAATAGTTCATTTTTATTTCTCTGACATTTATCGCATTCTGCTACATATTTCTGAATATCGTTACTCATTCCCTTCCAAAAGAATGACTGGTGTGCATTATAGTAGGTATTAAAGAATCCTGCATGTTCGACTAACAATGAATCATGTGACTCTTTGAGAATCTTGGTTTTAAACTTAGAATTTGAATTTAGATAGATTCTTCCCTTGCACCATAGAATATCGTTCTTCCATTCAAATTTTGAGTTTTGCGGAAGGTTATTGTGTTAATTTTGGCAAGTAGGGCCAAACTCCATGCTTCAATGCTCATATGATGGAGATGATATTTTTGTTGGATTCCTCTTTCGGAGAGGTGCAAGATTGATCTAAAGATCATCTTGTTTGGTTGAGCATAAGTTGGATTTTGAATTTACATTCCACACACATGTGCAATTTGTCAAGGTTGGCTAGATTTGTAATGTAGGCTCACAAGCCCCAAGTTGTGTCACACACCCTCAGTCATGGATATAAAAAAGAGAGACATGATCCTCATTTCATCATTCATTCATCTCACACATCTTTCTCATCTGATTGGTTTGTACAACTTAAGAGTCTTCTCTCTCCTCCACTCGTGTTAAACAAAAGCTGAGATTTTCAGACTGGTTTAGGGCTTTTTTGGACAACGTTGACCAACGTTGACTTTGGGTCAACTCTTGTGATTTGACTGCGTTTTATGGGTCAGAATTCTGATTTGGAGAGGCTGCAGCTAGAGGTACATAAACTGAGGTGAAGTGTTGACTTTTACTGCTATTGACTGTAGGTTTGACTGCAGACTTTGACCACTGCGTTGACTGGGTTTCAGGACTATTTTGGGTTGTGTTTGACTTTGACTAAAGGCCGAGTTTGACTGAGCTTCATTGGAGGCTGATTTGCTGGTTTGACTAGCGAAGACTTTGTTGGCTAGGGCATCTTGCTGACTACTGTAAAATATATTTTCTCTCTCTCTGCTGAATAAGAAGAATTATAAGAATTTTTGTGTCTCTTGTCTTGGCTTGTCTTGCTGAATGACAAGTTTGATTATCATGCTTGGAAAATGTCCTTGGATCTAACATTGGAGGAACGAGATGTTATGGATTATGTGCAGGGAAAGATCACTGAGCCTCCATTAAATGCATCGGCTGCCACTAAAACAAAGTGTGAGAAAGGGGAAATCAAGATGAGGAAGATCATCAGGGATTCTATTCATAAGCACTTGGTTGCTTATATCTCTGAGTTGGGCACATATAAGGAGATGTATGATAAGTTGGTTAGCATGTTCAGGGCTAGCAATGCTAATCAAATTCTCTTTTTGAAGAACAAGTCGAAGAACATCAAGATGGACAAGGGAGAGTCCATCCAATCCTACTTCATGAGGATCACCGAAATCAAGAATGATCTCGTAGCTATTGGAGAGGCTATAGCTAAACTAGAGCTCACCCTCATTGCTCTCGAAGGCCTTCCCCGACCATGGTATGTATTTAATACTACTATTCTCAATAATAATATAATTCCTGATTTTGATGAATTGTTGACGAGATACACTCAAGAGGAGACAAGGATGATGGAGGGAGACCGTCCCTCAAATGGGAATGGAAGTGACCCTACTACCTTCACCACTCATGCAAAGAAGAGAAATAATGCTGGTCCGAGAAATCAAAATCATGGAAGAGCAGGTCCCAAAGGAAGGAAGGGAAGATGTTACAATTGTAACAAGTTTGGTAACTATGCAAGAGTGCCCCAATAAAAGGGACTCTCCCCGAGATGATGACAACAACAACAACTTCAGGGGGAATGAAAGGAACAACAAGTTCAAAGGAAAGTGGAAGGCTCCCTCTGATTGAAATGGAAATGGAAATGGTCAGCCTTTCAAAAGGTCAAAGAACTCCAGGTATGATGAATCGAATGTTGTTGATAATAAGAGAAATGAATATATTGTTATATCTGCCCTCTCTGCTGCATCTCCTCCCGACACCCTAGATAATTGGTTGATTGATAGTGGTGCCTCAAGGAACTTCACTGGATATAAAGAGGCCCTCTCTGATTTGATTGAAAAAGATACTTATTTGGAGATTATTCTTGGAGACAATGCCACCTGCCCCGTGAAAGGGACAAAGATTGTGACACTTCATCTAAATCAAGGTCAAGTCCGTCGTATGCAAGATGTGTTGTACGTACCTGTCTTAAAGAAGAATCTAGTGTCTATCTCGGCAATGGAAAACAAAGGATTCAAGGTGGCATTCATTGATGGAAAGGTACGCATTTGGAAGAGGAACTTTAAAGAAGCATTCACTCTTGGTTTCAGGGTTGATACACTCTATTAGGTTGGTGGGAGTCTGCTGGGTGCCATGACATGTAACACAACTCTTCAATCTGAGCCATGGCACCGGTGGTTTGCACACGTTCATTATAAAGCCCTTCCCAAAGCAAGGAAGGTGGTAACAGGCATGCTTGATTTCAAAGATGATCATGAAGGTGTATGTCAGGGTTGTGCCGAAGGAAAGCATACAAGGGAACCATTCCCTTCAATGTCACGAAGACATCTGATATTTTACAATTGATTCATGCTGGTCTATCTGGTATGTTGTCCGTAACATCCTTAGGAGGATGCTTATATTATATCACTTTTATAGATGACTTCTCCCGCAAAACTTGGATATACTTTTTGAAGAAAAAGGATAAAGCATTCAAATGGTTCCGCACCTTCAAGGCTTTGGTTGAAAATCAACAAGGGAACAAAATCAAAAATTTGAGGACCTATAATGGAACCGAATATGAGTCAAATGAATTCAATGACTATTGCAGGAAAGCTGGCACTAAGAGGGAGATCACTACTATGTATACTCTCGAACAAAATGGTGTTGCTGAAAGGAAGAATAAAACCATTTTGGAAGCTGCCTGTGCCATGCTTTATGACCAAGGTCTTCTGAAGTTCCTATGCGGAGAAGCTGCCAACACTGTTGTGTATGTTCAAAATAGATGCCCACATTCTGCATTGTACTCCAAAACTGTCGAGCAAGTCTTCTCTAGTAAGAACCCTGATGTCTCTTATTTTAGAGTTTTTGGAAGTCTCGTATATTTTCATGTGCCGAAAGAAAAGAGAAGCAAGTTGGATGATGTCACCTTCAACGAAGATGTTGCTCTCCGGAAGGTTAGAGATCTTCCTATCTCAAAGGAAGACAAAGAAGAAGAAGAAGCAAGGAAGCAGGAAGTTCCGAAGGATGAACCGATGCCCGATGTTGAAGGTCCGATGGATCCTATAGATCCACCTTCTTCAAATAAAAGGAGACCCTCATGGCTTAGAGACACTCTCAAAGATGCCGAGAGACATATTGCTCCAAGGGGAACATTCCGTGAAAGTAAGAAGCCGAATAGGTACCAAGGGTACCTAGAAGCCATTAACACCATTGTACAATCTAAGTCGGAACGTATGAAGAAACCGTGAAGCATCAAGTTTGGAAGGATGCTATGCACGAGGAATATGAGTCAATCATGAAGAATGATGTTTGGGATGTGGTCTTTAGACCGAAGGACAAATCTGTTGTCACCTCAAATGGCTCTACAAAATTAAGCATGGGCTAATGGAAGTGCTGAAAAGTTTAAGGCACGATTTGTTGCCCGAGGCTTCTTGCAAAAGGAAGGCATAAATTATGATGAAATATATGCACCTGTTTCGCACTACACCACCATCCGATCGATCATTATCCTTGCTGCATCGCAAGGATGGAGTCTCCATTAGATGGATGTTAAGACTGCCTTCTTACATGGCTCAATTTAGGAAGAGGTTTATGTGGAACAACCTCTGGGGTTCGAAGTTCGAGATAGAGAAACACATGTATGCGGGTTGAAGAAAGCCCTCTATGGGTTGAACCATTGAAGCAAACCCCCAGGGCTTGGTATGAGACGATCGATTGCTACTTGATGAAGTTGGGCTTTACTCGAAGTGTTGCTGATCCAAACCTTTATTTTAAGGTTGATAATGACAAGCCTCTCATTCTGGTTCTCTATGTGGATGATCTCTTCCTAACAGGTGTTGACCCTCTTATTCATCAATGTATGAGGGAGCTAGCTTCCGAATTCGAAATGAAGGACCTAGGACTGATGCACTATTTTGTAGGCTTGGAGGTCTGGAAAAAGCCAGATGAGATTTGCCTTTCTCAAGGAAAATACATTGTGAAGCTGTTGGAGAGATTTGGGATAGTGGATTGCAAGTTCGTGACTACTTCGATGGAACTCAACTTTAAGAAGTTGTGTGGAAGTGTTGTTGGGCCCGAGTTGGGAAATCCCACCGAGTATCATAAACTTGTGGGGGCCTTGACGTTCTTAGTGAACTCACATCTGGAGATATGTTTTCCACTGAACACGTTAAGTCAATATATGGTCGAGCCTTATCACATTCACTAGATTGGTGCCAAGAATCTCTTGAGATATCTCTGGGGCACAATCAACCATGGGTTGAGATACACTGCCGGGAGTATGAGGCTCCATGGATATACCGATGCCGATTGGGCAGGTAGTGTGGTAGATCGTAAGAGCACATCTGGATGTTTCTTTACTCTAGGTTTTGCTTCGATCTCCTGGATGAGCAAGAAGCAGAAATTAGTTGCTTTGAGCACCGCCGAGGCCGAATACATTGCAACAAGTATGACTTGTTGTGAAGCTGTTTGGTTGAGAAATCTTTTCAGTGAGTTGTTTGGGCATGTGCTGGGTACCGTTGTGATCCTCTGTGACAACCAAAGTGGGATTTGCCTTTCTGAGAATCTCGTGTTCCACGACCGATCCAAGCATATTGATATTAGGTGCCACTTTGTCGAGGACATGGTACAACGAGGCACTGTAAGGCTCCATCACATTGGGACTGATGAGCAGGTCGCAAATATTCTCACGAAGCCTCGGGGGAAGGTCAAATTCTTAACCTTCCGTGAGAAGCTTGGTATCGTGGACAAACCCTATTGTGAGAGTCCTGCTTGAGTTGGACTATGAGCTTTGGGAGCTCTAGGGGGCTTGGGGATAGCTACTTGGAGGTGTAAGCAACCACAAGGCTAGGTTCGCCTTACCTTGTTGGTGTGCTATTTCCCCACTGTTATGATATTGAGCTGGTTCGCCCTCTCTTTGATCTACGCTCCACGTGCATCCTACCCATGTAGTCCGAGACTTATAGGAGTACCTCTCATCTGGCCAATGAGTTGGGAAATGAGGATAAAGATCATAGCATTACCGATGGATTCATTGTGTATTGCCATACTCTCTATGTCTAGGATGGGATGTGTCCAACAACTTGATCTAGGATCAAGTCTGGTTGAGGTTTTTACCTCTAGAGTCTAAACTGACTTTGGGTCAGTGTAGAGTGGCAAGGTCTTGGTGACTCACTCTCGATCATATCTTCTTATTATTTCTTAGCAGAGCAGAGACAACACACAGGATTGTAGGATGATATATGATAGTACATGATGGTACTGGATGGCAGATTTGCACAGGTGGACAAATGGATGGACAGGTGGAGTTCTCCCTAGTTGAGAGGGAGTGTTAAATTCGACAACTAGGGCCAAACTCCATGTTGCACTGCTCATATGATGGAGATGATATTTTTGTTGGATTCCTCCTTCGAAGAGGTGCAAGATTGATTTAAAGATCATCTTGTTTGGATGAGAGGATTTTGAGTTTATTTTCCACACATGTGCAATTTATCAGGGTCAGCTAGAATTGTAATGTAGGCTCACAAGCCCCAAAAGTTGTGTCACACACCCTCAATTATGGATATAAAAAGGAGAGACATGATCCTCATTTCATCATTCATTCATCTCACGCATCTCTCCCTCATTTGATTAGTTCGCACAGCCTTAGAGGCTTCTCTCTCCTCCACACATGTGAAACAAAAGCTGAGATTTTTAGACTGGTTTAGGTCTTTTCTGGACATTGTTGACCAACGTTGACTTTGGGTCAACTCTTGTGATTGATTGGGTTTTTTGGGTCAAAATTCCAATATGGAGAGCACAGAAATCGAGGTGAAGTGTTGACTTTGACTGCTATTGACTGCATGTTTCACTGTTGTTTTGACCGCAGACTTTGACCACTGCGTTGACTGGATTTCAGGACTGTTTTGGGCTATATTTGACTTTGACTAAAGGCCGAGTTTGATTGAGTTTGACCGAGCTTCATTGTTGGCTGATTTGCTGGTTTTACCAGTGAAGACTTTGCTGGCTAGGGCATCCTGTTGATTGCCGTAAAATATATTTTCTCTCTCTCTGTTGAATAAGAAGAATTATAAGAATTTTTGTGTCTTGTCTTGGCTTGTCTTTTGTCGATTTATTTATGTTCTATCAGTATTTACTGTCAATGGTTATGTGATTGCATATTTGGAAATTGAATTGGGCTAATAAGAAAGATTGAAGTAAACTGCTCTAAGCATAGAAAATACCATGGTTATCTAAATTAACATATTGATTATAGCACTTGTTTCTGGATCTTTTGCATATTCACTTCGAATCTCATTAAGCCATTCAGAAACAACAACCGGGACTGCAAGTAGTGACGGTTCTTTGTCCTTCCTGGACAGAGCATCCGCCACTACATTGTCCTTTCCTTTTTTATGGAGTATCTCCATGTCAAGGGTAACAAATTTTTCAATCCAATTTTGTTGTTCTTCGGAAAGCATTTTTTGTTGGAGGTATTGGAGACTGTTATGGTCTGTTCGTATGGAGAACTTACTTCCCAAAAGATATTTTCTCCACTTGGCTAATGTGTGCATTATAGCAAGCATTTCTTTGTTGTATGTAGGTTTAAGACTTTCCTGCTTTCGAAAGCTATTGGATGACCATCTTGCATTAACATTGCTCCTATAGCAAAACCTGAAGCATCACACTCGATGACAAATGGTTTCGAGAAATCCGGAGTTGCCAATATGGGGGTATTAGACATAACTTCCTTGAACTTTTCAAAACACTTTTTCGTTTCTTCATTCCATCGAAATGAGTTTTTCTTTAGAAGGTTCGTTAGGGGTGCAGTTATATGGGCATAGTTTTTAATAAATCTTCGATAATATTCGGTCAATCCTAAGAATCCTCTTAGCTTGGAGATATTAACTAGTTTGGTCCATTCCCTTATAGCCTTGATCTTATTAGGATCTACTTTTACTCCTTCCTCGGATATTATATGTCCAAGATATTCTACTTCCTTCTTTCCAAATGTACATTTGGACTTCTTGGCATAGCACTGATCTTTTTCTAATACAATAAGAACGTGTTCCGAATGTTGCAAGTGCTCCTTCCATGTTTTACTATCACAAACTTCCTTAGATATGGACAGAATAGCTTGTTCATAGTAACTTGGAATGTTGTCGGTGCATTGGTTAAACCAATAGGCATTACTTTAAACTCGTAATGACCTTCATGTGTTCAGAATGCATTTTTTGCTACGTTTTCCAAACTTATTCTGATTTGGTAATACCTTGACCTTAAGTCCAATTTTGAGAAGTATTTAGCACCATGTAGTTCATCTAACATTTCATTGATAAAAGGGATTGAAAATTTGCTTTTCATTGTTATTTTGTTTAGTCCTCGATAATCAACACATAACCTAAACGATCCATCCTTCTTTTGAACTAGTACAACTGGAGCAACATACAAACTTTTACTTTTTGAGATAATGCCACACTTTCAAAGATCTTGGACTAGTCTCTCAATTTCTGTTTTTTGATGGTGTGGATATCTATATGGTTTGATGTTGATGGTATTTGATCCTGCTTTGACTTCTATTGTATGCTCGATTTCTCTTTTAGGCGGCATCTTCATCGGAAGGTCTTGGAATACTTTTTCGTGCTTTTGAATCAGCTCCTGGACCTCCGGTGATTCTTCATTGACCATATTTGAAGTTAACATTTCTAATTGATGACACTGTACTACATAAACCAGTGCTCCCCTCCGAATCATTATCATCATCTGGGATGACGATACAATTTGATTCTTAGGTGGTTGTAATCCATATAACTTGTACTTCTGCTCCTCCCAGAGTAAGTGCCAAGGGTTTGTAACCATTGGATACCTAAGACCACATCCACTCCTCCTAATGGCATAGTGTAGAACGAAGATTCTAGATTATAGTCTTGAATCTGCAATTTGAATTTATGGCATTTCCCAACTTTTTCAATTTTTCTTGCCGTCAGCTACCATGACCTTCATGTTAGGCATGGGAAATGTGAAATTGTTGAGTCTCTTCGCCATGGTTGAGTCCAAAAATTGTGGGTGCTACTGGTATCGATTAAGACCATTACATTGTTCTTCTTGATGTGTCCTTTTAATTTTAATGTTTGGGGTTGTGATATACTTGTCATGGCTAATAATGATACTTGCGGAATACTTTCATCATCTGGTTCTGGAGAAAAGTGTGGAGAGTCTTCAATTTCTTCCTCATCTGATTTTTCATTGTTTGAACTATTAGTTGCTTCACATGTATATAGGTTTTTGTTTCCTTTCCTTTAGCACATGTGTGTCTCAGGTCCCATTTTTCGCCATAACATCTGCACTTGTCTTCTTTCATCCTTTGCGTTTCCAAATTAGTTTTGTCTCCTTCACGAAGATGCGGCGGAGTATATTTTCCATTATCTGTGTTCGTAGTTTGGGGAAATATTCACCTCAAATATACTCTTTCGACCTTCATCCCCAACATCTTTTCGAACTTCTTTTTAGCAGCTTTTGCCTTTTGTCTTGCTACTTCTATAGACGTGATGTCATGAAGCTCAAGTTCAACTTGGAGATGGGGTTTAAGTTCTGTGATGTATGGTTGAATGAGACGAGTTTCAGATATTCCAAGAACTCGTGTGGCTAAGGTTTCCCATTCCCGAGTGTATTCATCCACGTTGCCATTTTGTTGCAACCTGGTGAGTGTTGAGCATAACTCTTCTTCCTTGATGCCTTGGAATCTCTTAAAGAAAGCATTTTTGAATTTTTTCCAACTGATGGCAAGTGTTGACTTCTTCCACCACATAAACCAGTTATATGCTTCGCCTTCCATTTGCATAGATGCATGTCTGATCTTTTCATCATCGCTATCAATACTGTAAATCTCGAAATATTCTTTTGCTTTATTGAACCAAGCTACGCTGCATTTTTCATTTCCGTTAAATTTGGAGAGCTCGAGTTTTGCTCTTCGTTGATATGTATTTAACGATGGAGCGAAGAAGGGGAATTGATTTGCGATTGGCATGTTTGTGTATGGATTCTAGAGTTGCTTGTTATGAAAATTCGTGTTACTATTTTCTTGATTAAGTGTGGAAGATGTCTTTGGAGACTCGGGTTTCTCATGTGCGTCTGACGATTTTGATGAATCTGGAGAATTGAGACGTTGAGTAGCTTCATTATCCTGGGGTATTTGGTTGGGTGTAATCTTCAGGCTAATACAAAATCACAAATAGAGGTCAACATCATTGTAGCTTGATCCACCTTACTTGTCTGCTTGATCCTTTTTGAATTCATTCTTTGTTTTCTCAAGTTGATTATCTATTCTCTTTGTTGTGTTCTGGAGTTCTTTGATTTTATTGTCCTGTCCGGTCACCTTAGTCTCAAGGTCTAACAATCTATTATTGAAATCGACCATCGACATTGATGAAGACATCGAGCAGGTCTAAGGTGGCATGTACTTATCCAACTTAACACCCTTTTTTTATTAAGTTAGCTTTTTCCTTTTAGATAAAAATAATTATAAAACTATATATATCTATAAATTATGATTATATAATTAATTTATAATTCATACAACCACTATATGAAGTGTGTTATTAAAAACCTTTATATATATATATATATATATATATATCCATCGAACCACTGTTTCACCTTCTATTTAACTCGTAAATTATCCATTTACCGATATACCACTGTTTCACCTTCTATTTAACTCGTAAATTATCCATTTACCGATATACCACTGTTTCACCTTCTATTTAACTCGTAAATTATCCATTTACCGATATACCACTGTTTCACCTTCTATTTAACTCCGCAAATTATCCATTGAACATATCACGTTACCTTCATACCCTAAATTAATCCATTTAATTAAACATATATATATATATATATATATATATATATATATATATATATATATATATATATATATATATATATATATATATATATATATATATATATAGGTAAATGGATAATTTACGAGTTAAATAGAAGGTGAAACAGTGGTTCGATGGATTTTTGGTGGCTAGGTGTGTGAGCCCTTGGAGTGGACATCGAGTCGATAACAACAACGATGGACTGGCTATTTTGTAGAACATGGGAATTGGGCACACGGCGTATGGTGGTGACGGGGGACAGGAAGACTAGGACATAGCGTAGACAGTGTAAGGTGGTGACAGAAATGACGCGACGACGGAGATGAGACAGATAGGATGCGACGACAGAGATGGGAGACAAATGTGAAATGGTCAGATGGACGACGGGAAGGGCAGAGATGGCCAGCGGTGGGAGACGTTGACAATGGAATGGGTATGGAAACTATGATGACAGAGTGATGTTGGACGGTTTAATTGCAGCAGATGGATTTTATACAACAACAGAACGTCGGAATGGCGTGTGCAGGGATGCCGACGTTGAAGGCAGAAGGAAATAAGGGGTGTGTGTAGGAATGCGACAGGGATTTATGCAGCAGGGTTGAACGCTGAGGTGACCGGAAGACGTAGTGGCGACATTTAAGAATTCGACGGTTGGAGCACGAACAACAGAAGACTGGAGGCAGCGGATATCCACAGGCTAGAGGAGCACTAACTCTGAGACCAAATGAAGTGCACAATTCTTTGATTAATAGAAATATGAATAGATATTATTAATTATTGAATGATTTACAGAGTGAGAGGCACGAGCTTAAATACAACCCTAAGTGCCTCTTGGTGAATGGACATGATCTTTGATCATGCCCTTTGCTTAACTAAACTAATAAATACATAATAATTAATTTTTATATAACAATATTCTCCTTAATCTTCATTTTCATCCTTTTACTTCAATTTTTAACATCACCATGAAATGACTTGGGATGTTTGAGAGTGGTTCTGACCTCATTGGATTTCATATAGAGAAAGTAGAATTTTAGATCTCATTCAAAATCCAACAGACTTATTAGTTTTTCACGATTTCAGAATTGGGAGGATTCTAATGTTTCCATTGTATTTTGTTGACATATATGCATCAAGATATAAAAATATATATATTATATAAAAATTTGCTCCCCGATTCGCTCTCGAATTGGGAGCTTCTGAAAATGACACTCCCGCTCCCGTTCCTCGTTTTCGCTCTCGCTCCCAAGTAACCTTGTTTTAGTATCCACATGTTAATTTATGAACCATTCTTCCTATTCTTCCTTTCCTTTGCATTTTATCATTATTTAATTCTAGTTTTGCCCATTGACTTTAAGCATGTTTGTAGTCCTTGTTGCCTCAAAATTTGGCAAGTTTTGTGAGAGGGCTCACAAGACAAGATCTAGACTAAGGGACAACAATTGAGGTGAAGGCCCACTGTCAGAACAACATACCACCTCCTGCTCTTTAGTGGATTTTCACCATAAAGGAGGTTTCTTGGTATTAGTCACCTAATAGATATTCTAAGGCAATGGTTCAAGGTGATGGTTGGGATAAGCTCAAGGGGGGCACTCAGACTAAGAAGAAGGACCAATCCTGTGAAACAAGGAACGACATGCTCACGAAGAGACCTAGCAAGGGTACTTATAGCCTAGGGTTTAAAGGATATGCAACAAGAGTGGCTCACAAAGGTTTATAAAACCAAGAATATGCTTGTGAAAAATATGTATAATCAACCAAAGGAACCACAAGCCTTTGATAAGCCCAAAGTTGAAGCCTAAATGCTAGACTAGTGCTTCCTAGCGCAAAATTGCCTAGGGTTGGTGATGTCAGCCTTAAGGAGGCTATTCCAACCATGGAAAAGGCTAGATTTTGATGCAATAAGGTTCAATCCACAGGAAGCTCCTCACAACAAGTGGCTTGCCTTGAATGACCGAAATGACAAAAAGAGAGAAAATAAAATTGTGATATGGTTTTGTGCTTCAAAATCTAGTAGGTCTTGTGAGGGGAGCTCCCAAGACAAGAACTAGAGTAAGTGACAACACTATGAGGTGTGGCCCACTGTCACCACAACCAATACCTCCTACTTTTTAGTGGATTTTCACCACAAGGGAGGCTTCCCTAGATTAAGTCGCCTAAAGGATATATCAATTCCAAGGGGTAAAGGTGACAAAATAGGCGAAGGATGGATGCTCTTCTTAGGAACAAGGCTTAGCTAGCACAATAAGGCAATGCACATTTTCTAAAAGTCCGATTTAGGGCACCAAATGACATAGGGTTTAAGAGTAAACAAGGTTAACAGGCTTATCTAAGGTCACAAAGCCAAGAAAAGGCTTGAAAAAGATAGGTATGATCAATATATGGCACAAGAAGCCTTCAACAAGCCTCAAGTTGAAGCCTTGGGCAAAACTAGGGCTTAGCTATGCAAAATTCACCTAAGGCAAAGGACGTGATCCCTAAAATGGTGAAATTAGCCATGTGAAAAGGTTGATTTTGAGGCAATTACCTCACAACCAAGTTTAAATCCCTGCACTAGGGAATGTAGCCCACCCTAGTTGAACTAAATGCCCTAACCCTAGCTAGTGGCTTTCCTTAAGAGGCCGAAATTCAGGTTTGGGGAAGAAAAGTGTAATTTCAACAAAGTTTTTGGCATGATCAACAATTGTGAATAAGGCCAGTTCCTTGACCTTCGGTGATGTAGTCTATGGGATGCCTTCTTAGAATAAAATGCTAAACCCTAGTAGGGAGTAAGGGAAAATGAAACCCTAGGTCTCAAACCCTAGTTATCATTTTTGTGATGGAGCAAAGTTAATTAGGAGAGCTAGTCTAAAGGTTCACTCGTGGGATTGTTGTACAAATTCTAAGATGAGTAATGCATACAATATCATTGCTAAGATTCCATAGAGAAATCATCAATGATTACTAGCAAACCCTAGACAATAACTATTCCATGCAATAGTCATAAAATAAATTCCAATACAAAGAGAACTTACAAGATAAATGCATGAATCAATCTTTTATTGCTCCAAAGTGACATCTCCAATACCAAATAATAGCTCCATAAACAAGAATCCACAAAAGATCACATCTCCACAAGATACAAGACAAATTTCAGCTAGGCCGAAATCTCTAAGAGGGCTGAACTGGTCCACAAGTGATGATCCAAATGAAATGAGGCTAACCTCAATTTATATGAGGTTTATCTCAACTAATTTTGCCTAATGAAACCCCTAAAAACAAGTTTGACATGAAATAGACTTGGGTTACAGGCCAACCCACTAGCTCATGAGAAAATAGACCGTAATTAGCCCACATGTGTGAGCCATAACCTCTCTGAATGTTGACATGATGCCCAATTAGGGCTCCAAATGCCATGCTAGGGTGTGCTGACGTGCCAAAATGTGTGAAGATGCTTAGATGATCCAAAATTTGAGGGATAGTCTTCAAATCCACCTCAAATCCTCCTCTGGGACGATCTACCAGGTCTCCATCGGTCTCCAACTGTCAAATAAGGCCTCCTTCTCTCCAGCGTTAAGACTTCCTCTGGTGCAATAAGCCTTCCCTAGTCTCTCAATGGGAGACAATCTTCATTAGGGCTCTGAATCAGTTCCTGCCCATCATGTTGTGTCAAGGCTAGACTGGGGGCATACTAGGTCCAATCGTGTCATCAAGTATCCACAGAGCTAGGTCAAAGTTGAGAAACATCTTGGGTTTTGGAGGTACTCTGGGTCATGTATCATTTTCTCATGCTGTTAGTAGGTTGCAGTCTCTCAATATTGCATTTGCTAAAGCCATACACTTATCTGAAAGGGCTCGGGAACTTGTGGAGTGGGTACCCTCAAGGCCTGGATTGTTGTGGATCAGTTGACAAGAACAACAAGAACTGAAATGAAAGCAACCATCCCTCAGAGACCAAGATCAATAATGCATCTAAGTGGACCAAACTTGAATATTGAGGGCATGCTTATACTTCATCTTCCGATATCCAACTAGACCAAGACCCTTAAAGGTGTTCCCTACCTTGGTAGAGGTGGCTAATAGCCAACCCTATTAGGTGTGTCCAACCCTCAAGTGGAAGTGATAGTTCCAAGGTCAACCCCTCAATCAATAAGTGTTGGTGAAAATAAGATGGTAATGAAGGGGAGGAAACTTCATGACCAAATGCAATGGTCAAAGTGACTAGCATGATGTGGGTGTCCACATCCTGAGTGTATGGATGTAAGGAGGGAGCATTCATGGAGGCATGAGTTACCCGCTTGGCTTGATTTTCCACCCCTCTTGTGCGACTTGTACTACTCCTTGATTATTCCTTGTATTATCGCATATAGCTCAAGGGTTAGAGCTTGCTTTTTATGATATATCAATTTTATTATCCCTTAGGATAGTTAGTTTATTGCTCGTCGAGGTTGGGACATGCAAGGGTCCCTTTTCCATGTAATGGAGTATCATGTGCTCAGGAGCTGGGTGATGGCCATATGAGGAAGGTAGAGTTCATGCTAGTCTTTTGCCCATGTGCTAATATTTATGTCCTAACCATCTTTTGCATTTTGATTTTCTTTCTTTTGTTTTGTTGTGGCCATTATATGCTTTTTTCTCTTCTTTGAGCTGCATCAACCTCCCAGGGTAGAGTTTCCATGCCCTATTCAAGGTATGTGAACATATGAGTGCCAATTACGAAAGAACCAATGACAAGTTGAACCTGAAGAATGGAGGTGAGATATGGGGCTTAATGTGTCATGGTAAGTGGCAAGTATGGTATAGGGGAAGATGATGTTAAATTTAGACAACCATGGTATGTTCTATGCTTAATGCAGTGTTACTTCAGTCTTTCTTATAGGCCTGATTCAATTTAACAATCACATAACCATGAAAGTAAGATGCCGATAAAACATAATAATAGATCAATAGAAGACAAGCCAATAATATAAATCAGAATTTACAATTCTTCTTGTCTAGCAAAGATAGGGAGTAATGTTCGTTACGATAGTCAACAGGATGCACCAGCCAGCAAAGACTTCCTCAACATCAGATCAGCCAATCCTCCAAGTGTCACACACACCCCTCAATGACAGCTCCAAAAAGTCAACTTTTGTCAACATGAAAAGTCAATGCTACAGTCTAGGGCTGTGGTCAAAGGTCTTCCCTTTTCCTCGATCTTTGTGCCCTCAGATGCGGCCTCAAGAGATCGAATTTTTTGCAAAAGATGGAGGTCAAACTCCAAGCTTTGACCCACGGTCAATGATGGTCAACACACCAACAAAGAGCCCTAAAAAACAGTTTGCACTCCTTCAACTTCAGATCTGTATGTGTGAGATAGAGAGGCCCCAAAGGCTGAACGAACCAATCAAATCGCAAGAGGAAATGTGTGATGAGTTGATGAGAAAATGAGCGTCAAGTCTCTCCAATTTATATCCATCAGGGAGGGTGTGTGACACATCTATTGGGCTTGCAAGCCTACATTACAAATCTGGCCGACCTTGCACATGTGTGGAAAATAAAATAAAAAATATTTGTTTTGCTCATCCAAACAAGATGATCTTTAGATCAATCTTGCACCTCTCCAAAAGAGGAATCCAACAAAAATATAATCATCATCATATTAGTAGTGCAACATGGAGTTTGGACCTAGTTGCCCAAAATTAACACTCCCTCTCAACTAGGGAGAACTCCATTTGTCCACCTGTGCCATCTAGTGATCAATACGATTGTGTACTATCATATATCATCCTACACTCCTGCGTCATCCTACCGTTACTTGTTTTGTTGGCTCTTCTTCGCAAATAAAACAAAGTGGGTGAGTCACAAAGACACTCGAACTCAAAAGAGTCGCATACTAACCCGAAGTCAGTTTAGAGGTAAGAACCTCATCAGACTTGATCCCAGATCAAGGTGTTGGACACGTGCCATCCTAGACATAGAGAGTAAGACAATCTCCGATGTGTCCATCGGTCTTGCTATTGGTCTCTATCCACATTTCCCACCTCATTGGCCAAATGAGAGGTACTTCCCATGAGTCCGAAACCCCATGGGTAGGATGCGTGCGGGGAAGAGATCAAAGAGAGGTGAACCAACTCAATATCATAACGGTGGGGTATAAGCACAACAAGGTTCAACAAGCCTAGCCTCGTGTGTGCTTATAGCTCTAAGAAGCTATCCCTAAGCCCCCTGGAGCTCCCAGAGCTCATAGTCCAACTTAGGCAGGACCCTTAGAATAGAGTTTGTCCACGATTCCAAGCTTCTCACAGAAGGTTAAGATTTTGACCTTCCTAGGGCTTCGTGAGAATATCTGCGACCTGCTCATCAGTCCCAATGTGATCGAGCCTTATGACGCGTCTCTATACCATATCCCGAATGAAGTGTTACCTAATATCCATATGCTTGGATCGATCGTGGAACACGAGATTCTCAGAAAGACGAATCCCACTTCTCAACCAAACAACTTCACAACAGGCCATACTCACTGCAATGTATTTGACCTCAGCGGTGCTCAAAGCCATCGACTTCTGCGTCCTGCCCATCCAAGATACCGAAGCAGAACCCAAGGTGAAGCAACATCCAGATGTGCTCTTGCGATCCACCACACTGCCAGCCCAATCAACATTAGTATATCCATGGAGTCTCAAACTCCCGACAGTGTATCTCAGCCCATGGTTGATTGCGCCCTGAATCTATCTCAATAGATTCTTGGCACCAATGTAGTGAATGCGATGAGGCTCAACCATATGTTGACTCAAAGTGTTCATTGCAAAACATACGTTCGGACGAGAGTTCACTAGGAACATCTGGGCCCCCACGAGTCATCGATACTCGGTGGGATTTCCTAGCTTGGGCCTAACATTGCTTCCACAATGGTCCTGTTCTTTCTTTCAGCAAAACCATTTTGCTCAAGAGTATACACAGTTGTGGTCTCCCTCTTAATGCTAGCAGTGTGGAAAAAGTCGGCAAAAAGTCGCGATTTAATCCTAAAATGGAGATTTTTTCAAGTTTTAAAAAGTCGGGATTAAATAAAAAAAGTCAGGATTAAATCACGACTTTTTCCAAAAAATCACGAGTAAGGTAGTTTCTTTAATGATTTTTTAATTTTTTTTTTTTTTTTTTTTTTAAATCGAGATTTTTTCCAAAAATGAATATTTTTGTATTTTTTTTTAACTTTGCTGACTTTTTTAAAAAACTCCCGACTTTATCAAGTTTTTTCAACTTTTGGACCCTTGTCGATTTAATCCCGACTTCGACTTTTTCCACATTGAATGCTAGCTTCTCTGCAAAAGTTATTGAACTCATTTGACTCATACTCGGTCCTCCAAATTTTGATTTTCTTTCCGGTTTGATTTTCCACCAAGGCCTTGAATGTACAAAACCATTTGAATGCTTTGTCCTTCTTCTTCAAGAAATATATCTAGGTCTTGCGAGAGAAGTCATCTATAAAAGTCATGTAATAGGAACATCCTCCCAAGGATGTTACGGACAGTATACCAGATAAATCAGAATATATCAATTGCAAGATATCAGATGTCTTTGTGACACTTAAGGGGAATGGTCCCCTTGTATGCTTCCCTTTGGCACAACCATGACATATACCTTCATGATCATCAGTAAACTCGTGCATCCATGTCACCACCTTCCTTGCTTTGGGAAGGGCTTTGTAATGGAAGTGTGCAAACCTCCGGTGCCGTAACTCAACTTGAAGAGTTGTATCACATGACATAGCCCCCAACAGACTTCCTCCAACCTGGTAGATCGTATCAACTCTAAACCCAATAGTAAGAGTTTTTTTGAAGTTCTTCTTCCAGATGCGTACCTTTCCATCAACGAATGCCACTTTGAATCCTTTGTCTTCCATTGTCGAATTAGACACAAGGTTCTTCTTCAAATCAGGTACGTACAACACATTTTGTAAACAGAGGACTTGACCTTGAGATAGATACTTGACCTTGAGATAGATGAAGGGTCACAGTCCTTGTCCCTTTCACGAGATAGGTGGCATTATCTCCAAGGATAATTTCTAAATTGGTATCCTTCTCAATCAAATCAAAGAGGGCTCCTTTATAACCAGTGAGGTGCCTTGAAGCACCACTATCAATCAACCAGACATCTAGGGTGTCGGGAGGAGATGTAGCAGAGAGGGCAGATACAAGAATATATTCATTTTTCTTATTATCAACAACATTAGATTCATCGTACCCATAATTTCTTGACCTCTTGAAAGGTTGCCCATTTCCACTTGGATCAGAGGGAGCCTTCCTCTTTCCTTTGAACCTGTTGTTCCTTTGATTGCCATTCCCCTTGAAGTTGTTGTTGTCATCATCCCTAGGAGAGTCCCTTCAATTGGGGCACTCTCTTGCATAGCGACCAAACTTGTTACAAGTGTAACATCTTCCTTTCCTTCCTTTGGGCCCCGCTCTTCCATGGTTTTGATTTCTCAAGCCACCATAGTTCTTCTTCTTTGCATGAGCGACGAGGCATTAGGGTAGCCTCCATTTCCATTAGATGGATGATCTCTCTCCATCATTCTTGTCTCCTCTTGAGTGCATCTTGTCAATATTTCATCAAAATCAGGAATCATATTATTATTAAGAATAGTGGTATTGGATACATACCAATCACGGGGGAGACCTCCAAGCGCAATGAGAACCATCTCTCGATCAGATATTTCTTCTTCAATAGCTAAGAGATTATTCTTGATCTCAGTGAGCCTCATAAAATAGGATTAAATGGATTCTTCTTTGCCCTTCTTGATATTCTTCAATTGATTCTTGAAGAAAAGCACTTGATTAACATTGCTAGCCCTGAACATGCTAATCAACTTATCATACCTCTCTTTAGACGTGCCCAACTCAGAGATGTAAGCAACCAAGTGCTTATGAATAGAATCCCTGATAATCATCTTTGATTTGATTTCCCCTTTTCTATACTTCGTCTTTGTGGCAATAGGTGCATTTGATGGAGGCTCAAGAATCTTCCCCTGCACATAATCCATGACATCTTGATCTTCTAATGCCAAATCCAAGGACATCTTCCATGCATGATAATCAGACTTGTGAGTCATCTTATCATCAAATTTGAAACCCTTGTAGGTTGAGGAGGCCATTGGTCCTTGACAAGACTTCTTCTTCGATGATTGCTTTTCACACTAGCTTTGGCTTTGTTTTCACCTTAGCTCTGATACCATGTTAAATTTAGACAACCATGGTATATTCTATGCTTAATGCAGTTTTACTTCAATCTTTCTTACAGGCCCAATTCAATTTAGCAATCACATAAACATGAAAGTAAAATGCTAATAAAACATAATAATAGATCAACAGAAGACAAGCCAATACTATAAATCAGAATTTACAATTCTTCTTGTCTAGCAAAGATAGAGAGTAATGTTCGTTATGGCAGTCAACAGGATGCACCAGCTCTTGTCTAGCAAAGATAGAGAGTAATGTTCGTTATGGCAGTCAACAGGATGCACCGGCCAGTAAATATTTCCTCAACATCAAATCAGCCAGTCCTTCAAGTGTCACATGCACCCCGCAAAGACAACTCCAAAAAGTCAACACTGGTCAACATAAAAAGTCAACGCAGAAAAGTCAATGCTAGTCAATGTTGCGCTCTAGGACTGTGGTCAAAGGTCATCCCTTTTCCTCGATCTTTGTGCGCTCAAATGCGGCCTCAAGAGCTTGGATTTTTTGCAAAAGATGGAGGTCAAACTCCAAGCTTTGACCCACGGTCAATGCTGGTCAACGCAACAACAAAGAGCCCTAAAAAACAGTTCACACTCCTTCAACTTCAGATTCGTACGTCTGATAGAGAGAGGCCTCCAAAGGCTGAACAGACCAATTAGATCACAAGAGGAAATGTGTGATGAGTTGATGAGCAAATGAGCATCAAGTCTCTCCAATTTATATCCATCAGTGAGGGTGTGTGACACATCTATTGGGCTTGCAAGCCTACATTACAAATCTTGCCGACCTTGCACATGTGTGGAAAATAAAATAAAAAATATATGTCTGCTCATCCAAACAAGATGATCTTTAGATCAATCTTGCACCTCTCCGAAAGAGGAATCCAACAAAAATATAATCATCATCATATGAGCAGTGCGACATGGAGTTTGGACCTAGTTGCGCAAAATTAACAATACACTATCTCAATCATGGCCTTCCAAGTAGTGCCCCTCCTATAACCGTAAGGGGCCTTAAGGGAGGTCCCACTGAACTAGGGCTAAAAATTAACCCCCCTGGTAAGGTGGAGAACAAAAAGATCAATCAATATTCTAGATCACCCCTTTATCCATACTAAATTCCCAAAGCAAACAAGTATAAGCACCCAGTTGCAAAATGATTAGAGTACCTTTTGAATAACAACCCACCTTCATCCAAGTGCTAATGTCAGATGGCAAGAGGCACATGGCTATTGGCGGAGGCACATGGCATATCATCGTGAAATAATGGTTGGTAGGTGTTGTTGGTTGGCTGGATGTCTGGCTAGCTATCAAATGGAAGAGAAAAGTTTTCTCGTATAGGGTTACCCATTTTGGTGGGTAACAAGTTTGATCACCTATGTGGAAGCTAGTGCCTACTTCTTGGGTGATGGAGTCCAAGGGACAACTACTATGGAGATATCAAACCCTAGAAGTTAGGGGGGGAAACCGTAGTTTTTCCTCTTTCAAAACCCTAGATATCACTTTATGAGGGGATAAAATCAAGAGGAAAGCTCTTGAGGATGTCCTCAAGGGATGTCCAAGATTCTCTAATTAAAACATACAATATTTCACTAAAGTTTCATAGAAAGATAATGCAATTAAACAAGAATATAGAAACCCTAACAAATATATTTCATGTAATAACCATTAAAATATATTCAACAATAAAAATACTCAGAAGATATTCATGAACAAATCCTTCATTATCCCAAAGTGACGTCTCCACATCCAATAGTTGTCTCTAATAACAAAATTATCCACAATGATCAAATCTCCACAAGATTACAAGGCTACAATAGCTAGGCTGAAATCTCTAAGGAGGCCGAAATAGTCCACAAGTGATGATGAAATGAAATGTGAGGTGAACTTTTATTTATAAGAGCTCTCCCTCACCTAATTTTAGCCTAACAAGACCCTAAACAAGTTTGACAACGAGTAAACATAAAATATTCCTTAGGTTACAAGCCAACCCACTAGCTCAATACAAAATTATGCCACAAAAGACCCACATGTGTGAGATGTAAGCCTCTAGATGATGACGTCATGCCCTTTTGGTAGGGAAAATTTGAAGGATGGAAATTTATCTTAAAGTTTATAAAACTTGGCGAATCTCACTAGTGCATAATATGCAATCTATAGAAAGTTTGGCGATATTTTTGTAAAAATATTCAAATTCCTAATAATTTTATACAATCTCTATATAAAATTTTGGCGATTTTTAAGGTAAAGTAATTTTACACTATATAGTTTGGGCAAATCTTTTTTTTTGGAAAAAGCATGGAAAATTAGCCCATTTGCAAATATTAGCTCGTAAATTTTTCGCTACTTTTAGGCTCTAGATGTTATGTGATAGTGAGTATAAGGTTGAAATTGTGTCCATGTGTCATGATCATCTATCATTTGAGGAGTATCCTGAAAATCCAACCTCAAAACAACTCCAAGGGTCCCAGACCTAGCTGGGGTGTCACCAAGTCATCTTGATGGGTCTCCAGTGGTCAACATAACACCTCCTCTCTCCATTGTTAGGGTTCCAACTTCCATCAAGTGCAACAAGTTCTCCCTAGTCATCTCATGGAAGACCATCCTCATCTAGGCTTTGAATCATGGCTTGCCCATCAGGTAGTGTTAAAACCAGCCTGGGGGCATGTTGGGTCTAGTGGTGCAATCATCAAGAATCCTTTGTGCATTAGAGAAGATCAATGTCTTGGGTCCTTGGGGTGCTATGGGATGTGCATCTTTGGCTCAAGTCATCATAATGCCTAACACTTTAATGTAAGTGGGCAATGCTGCATCTACTAGTACTATGTCATCAACCTCTCTGAAAGGCCTAGGTACTTGTGGAGTGGGTGCCCCCAAGGCTTGGGCTACTGTGGACCTCTTGACAAAACCAACTTAAACTCTAGTGAAAGCAATCATTCATTAGAGAGTGAAATCATATAAGCATTTAAGTGGACTAAACTTGCTTGTTAAGTGCATATTAATACTTCAAAACTTGGATGACCTTTCAATATCTAACTAGATGAAGTTCTATAAAGTTGTTCCCTACCTTGATAGAGGTGGCTAATGGTCAACCCTATTAGGTGCTCCAACCCCTAAGGTGAAGTGGCATTTCCAAGGTCAAACCCTCAATCAATAGATGTTGGTGTAAATGAGTGGCAATGGATGGGAAAATGCTTCTTGGCAAAGTTCCTTGGTCATGGGGACTAGCTAATGGGGATCCACATCTTGCATGTATAGATGTAATGGAGAGAGCAATCATGGAGGAATGAGTTATTTGGCTTCAACTTCTTTTTCCACCCCTTTCGTGTGCCTTTTACTTTTTAATAATAATTCTTTTTATTTTAGGTGCATAGCTAAAGGGCTAGAACTTTCTCTTTATGATGTAGCATTTATTATTGCCCCTTTAAGATAGGACAATTTACCGCTCATTAGGGTTGGGACGTGCAATGGTTCCTTTTGGTGAAATGGAGCATCAAGTGCTCAATAAGCAGGTGTTGGAAAATGAAGAGGGTAGAGCTCATTCCAGGATTTTGTCCACACACTAACTTATGTCTCGACCACCTTTGCTTTTTGATATTCTTTTTCTTTCATTGTGGCCATGATATGGTTATCCATTCTTTTAGCTGCGTCAACCTCTAGAGCAATGTTTCCCAACCCTACTCAAGGATGTGGACAAGTGGGTGCCAAATCCCAATGAACCAATGACAAGTTAGATCCGAAGACTGGAGGTGGTATATAAGGGGTTTGTAATGTGAGATGGGAAGTGTCAAGTATGGTGGAGGGGAAAATGAACACACTATTTCAATTCAGGTTTTGCAAGTAGTGTCCCTCGTATAACCCTAAGGCCTCAAGGGAGGTCCCACTGGACTAAGGCTAAAGATTAACCCCCTTGGTAAGGTGAGAGAACATTTTTACAGTCAAGATCGGTAAATCTTCCATACTAAATGCCCAAAACAAACAAGTATAAGCCCTTGATTGAAAAATGGTAAAAGTACCTTTTGAATAGTAGCCCACCTTTATCCAAGAGGAAATGTCAGATGGTGAGAGGTATCTGGCCGATGCACATGGTGGAGGCACATGGCATATCATGATCGAGAAGTGAATATTAGGGGTTGCTGGCTAACTGGTTGTCAAATGTAGGAGAAAAGTTTTCTTCTATGGGGTCACCCATTTTGGTGGATAACATCTCGGCTCCAAATCAGGGACATGAGCTCACTGTAGAGTGCATGATGCACATGCTTGAATGAGGAGTTCATGAGAGCTCCAACAAACCCTAGGCTTGTAGACTTGTTACCTGCACACTCAAATCAAGTTTTTATAAGCATGTGCACTGGGTGTTGGTTGTCACCCTGATTTTATATGATGAAAATAAAATCTGCATCGAAAGTAAAATCTATCTAAATGCAATCTAATCTACCATGCGACACAACATTTTGAAGAATGCAATGGTTAGGATGCTCACATGTTAAATTTGGACAACTACGTCCAAACTCCATCTTGTGATGCTCAGATGAAGATTCCAATATTTGTATTGGATTCCTCTTTCGGAGAGGTGTAAAATCGATATAAAATTGATTGTAATCTGATGAGCAGAACATTTATTTTGAATTTATTGTTTATAATAAATTTAAGTGCAGGTCGGCCTTAAGGTTTTACACCCCCAACAGATGTGTCACACATCTCAATGATGGATATAAATACAGTCAACGTTGGAGAGCTTTTCACTCATCTCATCACACATCTTCTTCTCTAATTATCTACAAGCAATTGAGAAGCAATTTCATCTCCCGCGTGACAAGAAGAACGAAATCTACTGCAGCTGAAGGACGAAATTTACCACAGCAATTTTCTGCAGTTAGGGTTTCTGGGCAAGTTTGACCAGCGTTGACTTTGGTCAACGCATGGTCCGTTTGAACTGAAATTTTGTGGAGAGTTCGATTTTTGTAGGCCGTACTCATTGGCACAAAAATCGAGGTCAAACAGTTGACTGAAGTTGGAGCTGCGTTGACTTTCTTGTTGCTGCCCTGTGTTGACTTTTTCTGGACTGCGTTGACTTTTTTCTGGGGTTGACTTTGAGTTGACTGGATAATTGATTTGAGCACTGTTGTGACACATTTTGGGTTGGCCGACCAAGAAGACTTTGCTGGTTGAAGCATCCTGCTGATCGCCGTAACGCACCAACACATTCTCCTGTTTATGGTTTGTCTTCTATAGATCCACAGGTATGTTCTATCAGCATTTTACTTAACTATTTATGTGATTGCTGTTATAAAAGTAAAATTGCATCAAGCATAGAACATCTACAAAAATTTACATCACACAATACACATTGCGACCTACAATAACATTTTTGTACTTGATGTGTTGAGTATAGTCGTCATACTACCAATGACACCAAAATATATCAAGTTAATATTACACTCTTTGTTTTTATTGATGGAACAAAGCAAAATCACGATTAGTAACTATTATCTCATAATACTCAACAATTGGACTAGAGTAATGAGGGTGGATGGTGGGAAAACAAAATGACCATGGATTTTGAAGAGGAGTCAAGGATGAAAATGGAAATGTGGAATTCAACATACACCATTGGATCCTTTCTTGCAACCTTAATATGGAGTAATCAGTTTTTCAATTTTAGGAATTATTGCTCAATAGCTTTATCTGGTGTATAACTCTCATTGATGTTACTTAAGACATGCTCTAAGTTGCATGAGGAGTGAGATGAATGAGGGGCAAGGTCTGGAGTCTGGAAAAATAGGTTGCTCGTTTTGAAAAGCATATTCAAAAGGGGCAACTGAGGATGGATCTATAAAATCTGAATACAACATAGAGATGATACAAGGAGGAAGTGAAGATGGCTCAAACAAATTAATAATCATATCCTCTTGATCATCATATGTAGTGCAAGGAAAAATGTAATTATCCTTGCCATCATCATTAGTGTCATAATTAAGATTCCTATCAAAACGAAGGCCTCCCCAAGGTTACTTGGGAGCAGGATCGGGGAGCGACATATTCAAAAGCTCCTTGTTTGGGAGCGAATTTGTATATAGTATATATTTTTATATATTTTGATGCATATATGTCAACAAAAACCCGTGGAATGATGAATTAGATATAAAAAACATAAAAACATGGATTAAACCATATAACATTAATCATCTAGAAGTTATAATCTTCATCAACCACGTCCACAAGTTACAAATTCTCATTTATATAACATGTAAGGGTTCACATAACCAAAATAACATCAAGTGAAATCCATCTCTGAATCGAAAATACATCAACAAATAGGCTCTAGATGGCCTCTAGCATCCAAAAAAATCATGCTACAATAGATAGCTACATATCATCAAAATCATTGCCTATCATGGGATCTTTGTCATTAATATCACCCTCTAAGCAATTAAAATAAGATAGAAAAAACGTAGCATGTCAAGTTAAGATTTTGTTTGAGTGATGGACACATTTTTAGTAGGGTCATGATAGAGGAGTTCAACAACCACTAACATCAAGGTACATAGAGGGCTTGGTGCTTTTGATTAAATACGAGTTCTATACCCTAGTGCATGATAAAATCCAATGGAAACATTGCAATCCCCCCCATTCTTGAAATCCTGAAAAATTGATAAGTCTGTTAGATTTTGAGTGAGATCTAAAATTCTACTTTCTCCATATGAAATCCAATGAGGTGGGAACCACTCTCAAACATCCTGTGTCATTTATTGGTAATGTTAAAAATTTAAGTAAAAAGATGAACTTTAAGAATTTAACATGACCATGAAATGCATATCAATACTAGGGCCATAAGCTTGAATATTAGGCTGCCCTACTTAAAAACTCTTGTTTCTTTGAAAAAAAATTGTGTATGGAGCATCTTTGAGACAAACAATTTGCAAATAAACCAGGGAGCGAATTTCGCGAGCCTGCTCCCGAGGTCACTCCCGATTCGCTCCTGAGTGGAGTGAGCTCTGGGAGTGGATTCTATAGAAATTTTAGACCCAACCCCCGTTATCAGTTTCTCCTTATCACTCCCATATAGTTAAATCAAAATGCCCATTCCCATAAACATACATTCAAAATTTTGGAAATGATAAATATTTCTGGAAACACAAATTCTGGAAATTTCACAGTGCTGGAAATTGTAGAAATAAAACACAGAAAATATTTCAGCCACACACACAGAAAATGACACACTGATTTTTGGTCAATATGACTTGGGAAAACCCCCTACAAGTCTTGGGGAAAACCAGTTCGAGAGCTCTTCTTTATTTCTAGAAAATGCTTTACAGAGAAATGAAATATACAGAAAAATTCGAGCAACCACAACAACAGACTTATCTTGTTTTCCGTGCTTGTTTATGCCTTGGAAAATGTGCCAAATCAGCAAAACAATCAAAACATAAAATTATTACAGCAATGAACAACCTTGAAAATCGTGCCCAAAACTTAGCTATACAACCATACAGACTATATGGAAAAGTACAATTGTACTCCCTCTTTGAAATTTGTGCATGTTGCATCGAAAACTGTGCCCAACAACCTCAGAATTCTTGCCTTTAGTCTGCGACTCTGCTGTACCTTCTCCTCAATCTCTATGCTATCCCTTTCCTTGAAAATCGTGCCACAAGTTGCTATATGAAATTTACCTCGATTTCTGTGCCAATAAATGCAGTATGGGATGTTGCCTCGAAATTCGTGCAGCCTTTAGCTGTTGTGCGGATTGCTGAAATGTGTTTCCCTCCTTCACCTTCTCACGCTCAGAAATTTTCTTGCTCTCTTCCTCCTCTCTCAATCCGCTCATGAAAGACTGAATCACCTTTTCACTTCTTTTCCTTCTTTAACCTAGCCCTAAGTGACTTTTGGGGAATCCCTAAATCCAATGGCTGAGATAGCTTTAGATCTAGGGCTGGGATTAAATGTGCATTTAAATCTTATTTTCTATTTTTTAATTCACCCCACTTAAATAAAGACCCACTTTGCCTTTTATTTCCAGTCAGTTTTTCACTTTCTAATTTCACATTGACTTTAATAAAGTCACTTTAAAATTAGACTTAGTAACTTTATCACTTATAAAGTCACTTTTAAATTAGATTTGACTTTAACACTTATAAAGTCACTTTAGGAGAAAAAGATAAATACATTTGGACACTTTTCCTTAGGCCAAAGATCAAAGCCTTAGGGAACCACTTGTCCTCTGGTACCCAAATTTTAACACTCTCTCTTACCGAGGAAAGTGTTCCTCACCACACCCATCTTATCTCTGAAGTGGACATGCTTGCCCCGTGGTAAGGCTTTGGTCAGAATGTCCGGTACCTGCTCATCTGTGGGAATATATTCAAGCTTCACAACTCCCTTCTGAACATACTCTCTGATGAAATGATTTTTGATCCCGATATGCTTTGGCCTGTTATGAAATAATGGATTCTCCATGAGTTTAATGCAACTCTTATTATCAGAGTAAATCACTGAAGGTCTCAACGCTTGACCAAATAAGCCAAACAACATCTTGTGAAGCCATATCGCCTCACAACTAGCCAAATTGGCTGCCTTGTACTCTGCTTCCGCTGAACTCAATGCAACTAACTGTTGCTTCCCGCTGAACCACGACACAACTGCAGAACCCAATCCAAAACAACACCCTGAAGTGCTCTTCCTATTAGAAGCACAACCTGCCCAATTAGAATCAGTGTACCCTGCCAATCTCACTCCATCTCCTTGTCGATAATCCATTCCATAATCCACTGTCCCCTGCAAGTAATGAAGTATGTGTTTTGCAGCAACCCAGTGCACTCTCCTGGCCTCAGACATGAACTGGCTCATTGTGTTGACTGCAAAACATATATTTGGTCGAGGGTTGACCAAATACATCAAAGAACCAATCAACTGTCTATAAAAGTAGGATCCACCAACTCAGAATCAGAAGCGTGAAGCTTCTTCCAGTTAGTGATCATAGGTGTCGACATGGGTTTGCAATCCTCCATGTGAAATCTGCTAAGAATGTCCACAATATACTTCCCCTGTCCCAGGATGAAATGCACCTCCTCTTGCCACACCTCCAGTCCCTAAAAGTAATGCATCAAGCCAATGTTCTTCATCTCGAACTCTGAAGCAAGATCTCTCTTGTAGCCCTCTATGAGACTCTCTGCACCTGTAATGACCAAGTCATCCACATACAACACCAGAATGAGAGGCTCCTCACCTACCATAATAAAATATAAGTTCAGATCTGCATCACTCTTTGTGAAACCAATCTCCTGCAAGTACGTATCAATCCTTTAGTACCAAGCTCTAGGAGCTTGCTTTAGGCCATAAAGTGCCTTCTTCAGTCTGCATACATGGGACTCCTTCCCATGCACCTCAAAGCCATGCGACTGCTCAATGTACACCTCCTCCTATATGAAGCCATGGAGAAATGCGGTCTTCACATCCATTTGGTGGATCTTCCAACCCATCTCTGCTGCTATCGATATAATGGAGTGAATGGAAGTATATCGAGCGACGGGAGCGAAGGTATCCTCATAATCAACTCCCTCTACCTGGGAGAACCCTCTAGCCACAAATCGAGCCTTGAACTTCTCGATGCTGCCATCTACAACACGCTTTATCTTGTAAAGCCATCTGGAAGTAACCACTGATTTACCTTCAGGCCTCGACACCACCTCCCAAACATCGTTCTTAATGATAGAAGAATACTCCCCTTGCATGGGCTCTCTCCAGACCTGCTGGCTAGCTGCCTCCTCATAGCTAGAAGGCTCAGAGTCAATGATGCTTGCAACCAATGCCATATAGCTACAAAACCTCTCAGGTGGTTTGCTCTCTCTAACCTGTCTCTTCAGCCCAGCAACAGATGTGGCCTCTCTTAAGGTGTCCTGAAGCCACTTGGGCTTCCTCTTCCCTGAGCTCACTTCTCCCACTGGAGTGAAAGAATCCTCATCCTCATCAGAAGCCTGAACTCTTGAAGGCCTGCTGACTGACCTCATGCCCGAACCTGCGCCTCTAGATGTTGAAGTACCGTGTGAACTGTCCATCAATGGGCTACCCTGTGAATTGCTCTGCGGACTGCTCTGCATGCTGCTCGAAGCACCACCCATCTGACTCTGCGAGCTATTGCTCATTGATGGACTTGAAACTGTAATCGATATACCTCCTGATCCCTATCCACTGGATCCGTGTGACTGGTTCAGCTGCTCCTGAGGGCCTGGTGAATCCAGATACTACAACTCCCGTGACATCCTGAAAGCCCTATCCTCCTCAAATTTCACATCCTGCCTGACAACAACTTTCCTCCTCGCAGGAATGTAAATCCGAAAGGCTTACGAGGTCTCACTGTAACCCACAAAGATGCCCTTCTCTGCAGTGGGCTCTAGTTTGGTCCTCTTCTCCTCAGGAACATAGGAGCATGTAATGCACCCAAAGATACGAAAGTGACCAACATCAGGCTTCTTCCCAGAAAAAGCGAAGCCTCCTCTGGAGTCACATGCCCCAAGGCACGATGTGGACTCCTGTTCTGCAAGTACACAATAGTGTTGCATGCTTCTACCCACAAAAACAACGGTAAGCCCTGATCATGTAGCATGGCTTTGGCAACCCCAACGATGGATCTGTTCTTCCTCTCCGCAACCCCGTTCTACTGGGGGTTGTAAGGAACTGTGAACTCCCTCCTGATGCCTGCCTCTGCACAATAGTCAACAAACTCACCAAGGGTGTACTCCCTTCCATTGTCTGACCTGAGGGACTTGATCTTCCGACCTGTCTGAGTCTCCCTAAGAGCTCTGAACTCCTGAAACCGCTTGAAGACCTCACTTTTGGTCTTCAAGAAATAAATCCAGGTCTTCCTGGAGTGGTCATCACTGAATAAAACATAGTACTCATATCTACTCAAGGATACATGAGACATTCGACCGCTCACATCGGTGTGAATGAAGTCAAGAATCCCTGTCAATCTGTTGTCACTGTTGGGAAAGGGGGATTTGGAAAACTTCCCCATAGCACATCCTCTGCATGTATCTAAGTGATCAGAACTAAAATCTGGCACACCTGTGGTGATCTCCCGCAATGTCCTTAAGGCCCCATGATACATGTGCCCCATCCTGTGGTGCCAAATCTCGCATTGCTCTGAATTGTTAGCTCTGCTGCCGGTACTACTGCTCAATGCCACAAGGGGCTGAAATGAAAACTTGTACACCTTGGCATGGCGCAAACCAATCAATCTCGCTGAAGAAGCTGGAGTGCCCCTAGGATATATAAGCACCTGCCCTCTCCTGAACAGCACCTCATACCCTCTGTCCTCCAATGCTGAGACGGATATAAGTTTCTTCTTCATCCCTAGCACATATAGAACATCCGACACTTTCAAGGGAGGTTTGGGTTCCCTATCAAATGTCAATGTCCACACACCGACTGCTCTAACAATGCTGTCGTCTCCGAGTACTACCCCTATATCAGTGCCACTCTCTGAAAGCTTTGAGAAGTACCCACAGACTCCTGTCATATGACATGAAGCCCCACTGTCAACATACCAAATACTTGAAGATGCTCCACTAGTGGAGGGAAGTGCACACTCCCTCTCAACCTGTGTTGCATGTGATCCTGGACTAGTGGACTCAAGAGCAATGAACCCAAACTCCCCGTCCAAGCTCTTCGAGAAGTTCTCTATCTTTGCTGATACTGCCATGGTCTTGTCCTTTCCTTTCTTCTTCTTTTCCTGACACACAACTGCATAGTGTCCCAACTTCTGACAATTCCAACATTTGATTTTGGAAAAGTCCTTCTCCTCGTTGACATGCTTACCTTTACCTTTGCTTTTGCCCCCACCACCACTTGTGGAAGCATGCTTCTTTCCTTTACCCTTTTTGTCCCTTGCTAACAATGCTACATTGTCATCCCCCTCTACCTGCTTGGCTGCCCCAAGATGGTTCTTTCTGATTTCATTCTGAATGCAGTCATCCCACAACCTCTCCCAAGTGGGAAGGTTTTCCCGTGCAACAATCCCATCCACAAAACTCTCCCATGTCTTGGGAAGACCATTCAATGTAATCCGCACCAACTCAGTGGGTGGAATGGTCTCTCCAACAACAGCCAACTCATCTCTCACAGAAGTGATTTTTGTGAGGACGCTGTAACACCATCAATCTTAGCCATTTTAATGGCCTTCAGCTCCTCCCTTAGGACAATTTTCATTGGTGCTCTGGTAAAGATTGGTCAAGGCTGTCCACATTTCATTTGCATATGTCTTTCCTCTCACATGAGAAATGACATGGTCTTTAACACCATCCATAATCAATGTTTTTCTCTTAGCATTCTTCTTGTTAAAATCTGCCAACTGAACAGGGTCAGCAGACACTGCTACTGGGTACTGTGTGGTGTTAACCATGAAGCTCAAACTTCAGATTACGAGGAGGTTGACTCAAATCCTCCCTAACAATGGCGCCATAAAATGTTGCCTCAAAATCTAGCAGGTCTTGTGAGAGGGCTCACAAGACAAGAACTAGAACAAGGGACAACAATTGAGGTGGAGGCTCATTGTCACCACAACACACCACCTCTTGCTCTTTAGTGGATTTTCATCACCAGGGAGGCTACTCAGTACTAGTCAGCCCGGTTCTAGTTTGTTAATTTTGGGCAACTAGGTCCAAACTCCATGTTGTGATGCTCAGATGATGATGCCAATATTTTTATTGGATTCCTCTTTCGGAGAGGTGCAAGATCGATCTAAAGATCATCTTGATTGGATGAGGAGAACATGTATTTTGAATTTATTCCACATGTGCAAGGTCGGCTTGATTTATCTCACATGCATAAGAAATGTGTCACACACCCCCACATATGACTATATATTGGAGAGACTTGGAGTTCATTTCACACACACATTTTTTGGAGACATTATCTTCTCTCACAGATGGTGCTGCGATTAGGGCTTCTCATGGTGATGCGGTTAGGGCTTCTTGGTGCAGTGTCTTGATGGAGCGTTTTTGATGAGCAGTCTTGGGGTTGTGTGACACATTGGGTTGGCTGACCTTATGGAGACTTTGTTGGTTGAAGCATCTTGCTGACCGCCGTAACGCCACCATTCTTTATCTCTGTTTTTGGCTAGTTTTCCATCGATCTATTGGTATGTTCTATCTGCATCTTACTTTCGTATGATTGAGCCCTGGAAGTTTAAAGTAAATTTGCATCTAGCATAGAACATCTTTAGAAATTTACATGGTTCTTGTTTTGTGAGCCCTCTTGACAAAACCAACTTAAACTCTGTAGAGGTTCTAGTTCCAGGGCTTCTTGAGCTCACCTTCATCTAAGAGGAAATGCCGGAAGGTGAGAGGTATGTGGCTGATGCAGATGGCAGAGGCACAATGCATATCGTGATCGAGAAGTGAATATCAGGGGCTGCTGGCTGGCTGGCTGTCAAATGTAGGAGAAAAGGCTTCTCCTATGGGCTTATCTATTTTGGTCAGTAACAGTCCCAAAAGAGATAACATATGTTCTATTCTTGCAAAGATTAGACATGTTCAGGCTTTCCGTTTTAATGGATTTTTGTTGTCATTTGAAAGGGCTTTTTAGTGGGATAGCATCGAGATTAAGATGTTAGCCCTGGAATGTGGCTACATTTTACAAGAAATACTCTAGTCATTATATTTGCTCATTCGTTTGATATTTTAACATATTTTCCTGATTTGTTTTAGAGATTTAGATGTGTACATCTATGTAACAATATAGTTTTGACCGTACTAAGTTGTATCTGATGTTTACCTGATGTTGGTTTCATTCGGAGCTTTGGATATTTTTGTTTTGTAGTAATTACACACCTGCCAAATCCTTTATTTTCTCTATTCCTTATTGCGAATTGGAAATGTAATTGCATCCTTGTACAGAGTTTTTCTGCATGCTGGAATTCCTCAGCCTAAGCTGCTTTTGTTCCTTTACAAGTATTTTTCCTCCTTAACAAAAACATTGGCAAACCTGAAGTGATTTCCCCCTGCATCATTTTGTGGGGTTATTGTACAAATTTTGAAATGACAGCTTCTCTGACATTAATAGTGATGGATTAATAATTCCTAAACCTTTTTTTTTTGTTGTAAATTTGGTGTATTTTAATTTTTACCAGGTCAATCTTTCTCTCATCTCACATTCCTTGGCAGATAAATTTAGAAAACATTTATTTTTCCTTTTATCACTGCATATATATATATATATATATATTCTTCTAGATATTCATAATTTGCTTTAGAGTCTAGACTTCATTTGGAATTTCCATCTACTTGAGAATGGCTTATCGTTGTTTCTCCTGCTTCCAGTCGGTAGGAGGATATGTAAGTTTGCTTTGGACTCCATTTGAAATTTCTATCTATTTAAAGAATTGCTTTTCTTAGTTTCTCATTCCTTCAGTTTGTAGCATGTTTTATTCAGCCAAATGGAAGTAATAAGTAACTGAATCAACTGCATACCTCTATATATAAGTATTGGGGAAATGCATGAATACTATTGCCCAGATAGAGCAATGTTTTGCTAAAGAATACTTCATGATTGCCTGTTTGCCCACTTCCTTGGACCTTTTGAGATATTTTCCTTCACAAATGCTCCCACATCCTTTTCAAGAAATATTACAGTCGAATTAATATTATATATCACACAAGAAAGATTACAATTCAAATACTGGTGTGATATATCATATTTTTTCAACAGTAATCTTCTTGTGTGATATATTATTTCAATTGTTGTGTTTCTTGAAAGGGATGCGGGACTGCTTGTGAATTCAAATATTTTAGTTGAAATAATGTTATATATCACACAGTCTTTTTGTTGTACTACTTTCCAGTTTATGTTTTGCTATTAGTGTGTTTAATGCTGATAGCAAACTTTAGTATGATACAATTGGCCTTGCATAAATTCTTGGTTGACACGTCAATTTTGTTTTTCTTTTGTTTGACAGCTGTACATCCATGAGGAGAAATTCAATCAGCCAATATTTTTCTGCAACAATATCTCTGGAAAAGTAGACCCTGTAAGTGCCCACTGATTGCTGGATTTTTTCTTCATTAATAAAATCCTCCTATTGTTTTAGCATCATATGTTGAAAGAAACAAAATGTTTATGTATTGTCTATAAATTATATTCATTTTCTAAGCAATCACCTAAAAGTCAGCTCATTCTCTTGAAAATTATTTTCTTTTCCACTGTGCTTGTGTTTGTGGGAATAATGCTGTTTTATTATTTTTAACATATTATATGAAGTGCAGTTAAATTTTGCTCCTTGCAAAAACTTAATATAAAAATATTTCCTATTGTAGTAGTTTCTACCACGAACTTTTTTTTCACAGGGTTTTCTTTTTTTCCCTTTTTCTCCTAATTCATATACCCTGATAGACAGTTTCACTAATTTCCAATATTCATGCACATGAGATGTACCATTTTATCTTTAGGACCTTTGTGACCATAATGGCTTTTTGTTAGTTTTTGATGGATATGGTAGTATCGGACAAGTGTGTTGGACATTGGATAAACCAACGCTCCCCGTGTGTTTCGTGACATGGACAAGTGTGTTGGACATTGGATAAACCAACGCTCCCCGTGTGTTTCGTGACATGGACTAACACCTGCGGGTTTTGGTCTAATGACAATCGTGATTCCCAACAAGTGGTATCAGAGCCAAGTTCCTTCAATAACAGTATAACAACTGGAAGGAGGTCCTAAGTCACCAAAATGGCTAGTCTAGAAGGATGCTCAACAAATAAAGCCCCATTATTTTCTAGTACAAACTATGCTTTTTGGAAAGTTAGAATGAAGACATACTTAATGTCTCTTGGAATAGAGGTCTGGGTTGTGGTGATGGTACGATATGAACAACCAAAGGAAGGGACTAGTGACAGAGATGCCAAGCTAGATTTCATAGCAAATGCAAAAGCTATGAATGCACTTTTGAGTGGTCTATGTGAGTCGGAATTTATCAAAGTAATGCACTATCAGAGAACCAAAGAAATCTGGGATAAATTAGAAAATATAAATGAGGGAGATAAAAGGGTGAAGATGGCCAAATTGCAAGTATATAGAACACAATTTGAAACCTTAAAAATGAACGAAGATGAATATATAGCTAAATTCTTCTTAAGAGTTGCTGAGGTCGGGAATATCATGATAGGTCTAGGGGAAACAGTGAAAAGAAAGTGTAGTAGTTCATAAATATTGAGATCATTACCATCTAAATTTAATTCCAAGGTTTCGGCCATAGAAGAAACAACAGACTTCAAAAAATTAAACAGAGACCAATTACTTGGGTCCTTGACAACATATGAGATGAGATTCCAAAAGGGAAGTCAAACATTAGGGAGGCAACCTTCAAGGTAGACAAGTGCATAGAAGAAAATGAATGTTCATGGTCAGGTTCTGATGAAGAAGCAAAATTCGTTACAAGATTGAAGAAAGGCACAAGTACAAAGGGAAACTTCCTTTTAAGTGCTTTAACTGTGGAAGAGTGGGGCATTATGACTCAAAATGTCCCTATAAGAAAGCAAAAAATCAGCCAAAAGGGAAAGAGAAGAACAAATCCAATAAAATGTAGAAAGAGAAAAGGTTTAATAGAAAAACACTTTTATGCTCAACAAGATAACAGTGCATCTGAAAGCTCCGATGAATCCTCTAGTGAAGATGAAACCTCCGAATTCATTTTGATGGCCTTGGAGGAGCTTGAAAAAGATTTCCTGGAATATGAAGAAGAAGGTGAGGTAGATTTTGAGGGGGAGTTGATCAAGTGCCTTGGCTGAAATAGAAAGGCTTAAACTCAAGAATAGAAAACAGAAAGAGATTCTTCTGAAATATGTAAAAGAAGAATCAAATTCAGAAGACTTAAGTTGAAACTTGAACTTGAAGAAGCAAAGAAGGTGGAAGATATTTTGATGCAGCAAATAAAAAGAAAAATCAGGAGTGTGAAAGATTGGAAGAAGAGGTGGTAAGTTTGAGGAAGAAATTAGAAAAGGCTCAAACTGAATTAACTATGAACATTCAATAGATAAAAGGTTCTGAACAATTGGACAAGATATTAAATGCTCAAATATCTCCACTTGTAAAGACTGGGTTAGGCTTTGAAGGAGAATCCAGTGAGTCTAAGGTAGAGGATAATAGGGCAATCACTTTTGTAAAAGCTGTCATGGGAGACAATGATAACTCTCATCAATCTGAGAACAAAAATATTGGCAACACTTGAACATCAAATGAATAGTTGCAAAGAAACACTATTGGAAAAATCCAGGAGACAAAAGGAGTGAACGACCAAACAACAAACGAGCATAGAGCATACTACTTCAGAAGACAAAATTTTCAAAAATCTAGATGGTTATAACCCCAAGCATCACCCTCTACCAGGTATTGATATTTCTTCTATGGGTATTGCTAATGCTGTAAAAAAAATTGGACATAAATCCATAGACTGTAGAGCTTATGTCAAAAGATTTGATTTTGGAAATTCAAAAAGGAAGTAAGGATAATAATGGATTCACATGTGTATATGCTCCTCTCCATAATACTATCGAATGTTTTTATTGTCACAAGATTGGACACAAGTCATATGAATGTCATCTTAAGGACAATAAATCTTCATCTCAGAGTAATCATAAAACAGATGGATGCATGCAATGGAGAAAGAAGAAGGAAGAAGAGAGAATTAATAAGTGTGATCTAGTTCTATATGCTCAAGATCAAAACAGTGAATGGTATGTGGACAATGGCTGCTCTAGACATATGACCGAAGACATAAGCAAGTTTGTATCCTTGAATGAAAAGAAATCTGGAAATGTCACATTCGGCAACGATAAAGCAAGGAAAATTAAAGGAAAAGGATCAATCAGTTTGAATAATGGAAAAGGAAAGACTTAGGATGTATTGTTTGTAGATGGTTTAAAACACAATCTGCTAAGGGTAAGTCAAATGTGCGACAAAGGTTGTGAAGTTCTCTTTAGAGCTCAAGATTGTGAAGTCAGGTCAATCAATACAAGAAGAACTCTGGTTAAAGGGGTTCGAACAAAGAGTAATGTATATATTATGAAAGATGAGAGTGAAGGATGCTACATCAACAAACTTGATGAATCTTGGCTATGGCATAGAAGATTGGGACATCTCAATTTTGATCACATCATCAAATTAAGCAAGAAGAAAGAAGTTAGAGATCTACCAACAATAAAGAAGCCTCAAAACACTATATGTAGGTCCTGCGAAATGGGTAAACAAACTCGAACATCATTCAAAGTCAAAGACAAGCTATCAAGCAGTAAGCCTCTACAACTAGTTCACATGGATATGTGCGATCCTTCGAGAACATATGCACCAAGCAGTAAGCCTCTACAACTAGTTCACATGGATAAGTGCGATCCTTCGAGAACATATGCACCAGGAGGAGAAAAATATTTCATGTTGATAATTGATGACTATTCGAGATTGACATGGGTGGCATTTCTCAGATACAAGTCAGAAGCATATGAAAAATTCTAAATATTCAAGGCACTGGCAAAAAACCAAACAGGATGTAAAATAAAGTGCATCAGATCAGACAAAGGAGGTGAATTTACATCAGATGAGTTTGTCGACCTGTGTAATGAATTTGGGATACAACAACAATACTCTGTTATAGATACACCACAACAGAATGGAGTTGCAGAGGCAAAACAGGTCTGTTCAGCAAATAGCCAAAGCTATGATGCAATAAAGTAAACCTATTGGACAAAAGCAGTACATACAACAGTACCTATCCTGAACAAGGCACATCTCAGACCAAATTCTGACAAGACAACATATGAACTGTGGCACGGGAAACCAACATCAATCAAGCATTTTAGAGTTTTTGGTAGTAAATGCTTTTATCAAAAATAATGTTGAAAAATTAGGGAAGTATGATGCTAGATTTGATGAAGGAATATTTTTAGGATATTCATCAAAAAGTAAGGGATACAGGTGCTATAATAAGATGTTGCATGAGATTGTGGAATGCATCGATGTAAGATTCGATGAAGAAATACAAGATAAAACCAAAAGCACAGGCTTTATTAACCCTCCAGATCATCATCATTATGACAGTGAAGATAGTGAAGAGCAGGATGAAACATCAGAAGATACAAAGATGCACTCAAGAGGACCCTCAAGACACACTTAAAAGAATCATCCTGAAAAACAAATTAGTAGAGATAAAAGTGAAGGAGTTCAAACAAGAAGACAACTAGCAGAAAAGTATGAGGAAGTTCATCTAGATATGTTGTCAAAAATAGAACCAAAAAACTTTAACGAGGCAAGTAAAGACAAAAATTAGATTAATGCTATGAACGAAGAGTTAGACCAAATTGAGAAAAACACGATTTGGGTTCTAACCAAAACCTGTTGGAAAGAATGTCATTGGCACAAAATGGGTCTTCAAGAATAAGATGAATGAACAGGGTCAAGTGATTAAACAAAGCCAAACTAGTATGTAAGGGGTACTCACAAGTAAAGGTCTTGATTATGGAGAAACTTTCGCACCAATCGTGAGAATGGAAGCAATTAGGATGTTTTTGGCCTTCGCATGCTACAATGATTTCAAGGTGTATCAAATGGACGTGAAGTCTGCCTTCCTAAATGGTGACCTAGAGGAGGAAGTTTACATGGAACAACTTGAAGTTTTTTCATTATCAAATAAGCTTAACTATGTTTGCAGGTTAAAGAAAGCTGTGAAAAAAATCTTTCGGTAAAAATCACATCCAAATAAATTTGGTTCGAAACGCGTCGACCAAATTTATTTGGATGTGATTTTTACCAAAAGATTTTTTTCACATTTTATGGATCACAGAAGCAATATTCCTAAAATTAAAGAAAGCTCTATATGGTCTTAAACAAGCACCATGAGCATTGTACTCTAGGTTGGACAAGTACCTTTAGAAACATGGATTCAAGAAAGGAGGTGATAGTAATCTGTACATAAAGGCTAATGAAGACGAATTATTAATCGTGATTGTATATGTAGATGACATCATGTTTGGCAGCAATAAAAATGGTTTGGTAAAAGGATTCGCTGAAGAGGTGAAGTCGAAGTTTGAGATGTCAATGATTGGAGAACTTACTTTCTACTTAGGACTTCAAATACTACATTAGGTCGAAGGCATATTCATTTCACAAGAAAAATATCGAAGAGATATGTTACAAAGGTTTCAAATGGAAGAATGTAAACCTGTCTCAACCCCCATGACTGTTGGATGCAAGCTATGTGCAGATGATGAATCGCCAGATGTAGATCAAATACTTTACAGGTCTATGATAGGAAGTCTGTTATATCTAACAACTTCTAGACTAGATATAATGTTGGCAGTCAGATTAGTGGCAAGATATCAATCAACATGCAAACAAAGTCACTTGTTAGCAACCAAGAGGATATTCAAGTACTTGAAAGGAACTACAAATTATGGACTATGGTATCCGAGAGGTAAAGACTTTACACTAACAACATATACAGATGCAGATTGGGCCAACTATGTGGATGACAGAAAAAGTACAAGTGGTGGTGCGTTCTATCTAGGAGAGAGTCTGGTAGCATGGCTAAGAAAGAAACAAACATTAGTTTCCCTATCCACGACTGAAGTTGAATACATAGCAACTGGAACTTGTTGCACACAGGTGATGTGGATGAAACAAAGTGAGCCTATTCCTATCAAATGCGATAATACAAGTGCAATAAGCATGCTGAAAAATCCTGTGCTTCATTCGAAGACTAAGCACATCGTTATAAAATACCACTTTCTCAGAGAACAAGTAGCTTAGAAGATAGTGAAGATGGAATACATCCCCATAAAGGAACATATAACAGACATATTCACAAAACCTCTTGCTAGAGAACCATTCGAATATTTGAGAAACGAGCTTGGGATAGTGTCTAGAGATGATGCTCATTAATATGACCTCGAAGGGAGAATCCCAAAACTTGGAGTTGAATGCACCAACGAAGGGGGAGACTGCAAGAGTAGAAAGAAGTAAAGAAGAGAAAACTACTAGCATATAAATTTGTCATGAATTTGAAGGAGCTAAGAAGAAACTAGATCAAAGACATTATAAGAGTATGAGGTCAAACCCTCTTCGTCATAAACGCAAGCAACATCTATCAGGTGCACTGATCTTTAATGCAAGTTTTGTTTGATGTACATATCCTGTATATAAGCATGTAAACAAATAAGTAGACAAAGCCATGTTAGCATCATTAAAATTATCTCAAAATTCTTCATTCTCGGATTGTCTACATGGAATTCATTGATCTGCATTCATGAAATAAATGATAATTGCTCTATGAAAACCGAAGATCTATTCTAATATATTTTCTTTAAAGCAAAAGCAAAATAATTTCATCAAGAGGAGAAGAAAATTATCCTCCACTCAAATATATCTGCAACGAAAAGTAAAGAGGCCACTATGGAAGTAAATTGGCTCTTTTCATCAAGAATACATCAAGTGGTTAAGTTGCAATCCTGCATCAAGTTCTGAGAAATCTTCAACAATGTATGTCACCATCAAGCCAAAAGGAGCAATTAGTATTCATTTATGTGACGAGTTTTTCAAGAAGTCTTCATTATGAAGGATCATGAGATTGACATCTGAACATCATTAGTTGAAATATGAAGGATTTTAACCCATCAAATGATCAAATGTAACTGCTGCAAAGGATCATTGATGTGATAATTACAACAACTACTACTGAAGAAAATCAAGAAAATGCAACGTGAATAAGTTAACGGGCTATGTTTTAGTGCATCGCTAGGATTTCCCCAAATCATTTAGCTTCACTATCATGTTAACATAGACTTGGGTGATATTTATGCTGTATGATTAAGGTAAAAGAAGAACAAATTCATTCACTGGGAAGCTTAAACATTGAGTTAATTCATTATTTACTGTTAAAAAAAATAAAAAAAATAATTGCATTTTCTCTACAACTAAATGAAAATGGGTTCAAAATTTAAAAAAGTATTGGTCAAAATAACAACAGAGGAAACTTCGTCTCTCGTAAGAGTGGTGCTCACGATGCCCTTTAAAACCATGCCAAGCCAATATTTATGAAATCTATGGAGCTAAAAATTAGTATGACGGAGTCTTTGGACCATCTCTGCCCAGAAAGTCGATTGAGATAAAGGTATCGATGGCTCACACCCATCTCGATACTGTCCCCTTGGGTAGGATCTGAATGCGGCTTCACAGAAGAGAGAAACGTAGCATGGTGCTTAGGTAACCAAGAATGGTCCAACCTTCGAATTCGTAATCCTTTGAGATACAATGCACTGGCAAGGAGATACATGGAAAGACAAGTTTCATCTGAATGCAAAGCATCAACTATAAACATGATATTCAAAACCTCGGGAAAACGTGTAGAAGGTATTACTGCAGGAAACATTATGATTAGAGTTAGAAATTCTGCTGCCACCAGACCTACCAGGTCAGAGCTGTGAGAAAATAGATATTCTGCACGAGTCAGGCATTATGGTCAGATGATGCCAAAATAGGAAGAATAAATGTCAAATGGCATTTTGTCGCCTCTCCAGATCCTCCAGTGCCATAACTCTCTGAAAAGCGTTACAGATTTTTGGAGGTCGATGTATTGCAGAGCAATGATTATTTAACGGCAACCCATCTCAACATTCCAGACCTGCGTAAGTGGACTGCGTTAAAGACTCAGTGCTCAATATGGCAGTGTTATTGGTACTTTTAAATATCAATTGTGACAGATTCACAAATGGAATCTACAAGTTCATATTGCCATGAATTTCCTCGTTGTGGATCGAACCGAGACCAGGCTGCTCTTAGTTCGTGGAAATCCTAGGGATTCAGGCGATACAAAGATTTCTGGCGGAGGTGTGGTGGTTTCCCAGCGTAGAGAAGACTGCACTATGCGAGGGATTCTAAGGAAGACTGCAATATGCGTAGAGAAGACTGAAAACTGCAACACCTCTCATTATGAGAGGGATTGTAAGGAGTTTTCGACTGGGGAGAAGGTCGACAAGGAAAAGGGCAGATTTGGTGAAACATTCAAGCGGAAGCGGAACTGCGATAATTTAGATCGCTCGTTGCGGTTTCGTGATGATGGGATGGACATGCAGGATTCTTATGAGAGGAATGGTAGTCATGACAGATTGGACAGTGATCAGTTGATTTCGAGCTGACAACAATAACTATACTCCACGAGACCTTGATACAACCTCTGTCACAAACAGGTTTCACATTCACATTCAGGTCTGTAGCTATTCCTTTAGGATTTAGTGGGCGTTGGATGGCACCACGGCAATGCAGCAATTCAATTGCACAGTCCGCGCATATGAAACTCTGGCTACACTTGGATTGTCTCGAGGATCCTTGGCGCACAGTGAAAGCTCTCCTTTCGAAAATCGAAACACCACTTTCTCAAGTATGGTGTCACTATACTACACGCTGTCATTAGCTTTCTTCTATCATGGATTTATCGCTCATAAAAATGTTATAAATTTTCATATCACTGCTTCCCATCGAATGTAGGAAAGGATAGTGCATGAGTTCAACACCATCAGAAATAGTTTTCTCAACATGAGTGATGACAACACCGATAAATACTATAACGCTGGAGATGAATGCTCTAATTTTTTTTTTATTACAACATATGCCGCCCAAGCCACGATAGCACGAGTTATGCTTCCACCCTCTCCAACGACCATCGCAGAACACATGAAAACAATAATATAGAAACCATCCTTTCTGGGAGGTGTGTCCTTGTGTGGGGTGGCTGCTAATAGTGCGGCACCAAATCCTCTGCTATCTTTATTTATAATTTGTTGAATTTCGAGAGGAAAGTTGATTGGAAAGTTGATTGGAGTAGTGTGCGAGTTATGGGCAGTGTCGAAATCTCAAATGGGATGGAAAGCCTTCGCTTGGTTATGCTTAAAACTAAAAATTTATGCAACACTGCCTCGAAGGCCGCGCGCAGCCTCTCTAGACCAGAGCATTTCTACTCCAACTTTTATACTCATTCCACGCACAAATAATTATCTTGACATATTACCATTGATAATATGGCAGTGTTCTAGAAAAGTTGCTGCCATCTTCGCATATCACAGACAAATAATCATCTTGACATATTAGTTTTGTTGAAAGACTATATTTGCTTGCTATGGGAAATAAAAGGATAGATATGTGGATGGTTGTATTAGTGTTCAGAAGATTTCTGAGTGAAATTTGAGTTGTCTTCAAATTGAAGGATACATGTTAGAGTCAACAACTTTTTGCTCAAATTATTCTGGCTTTTTGGCTTGCTGAAGGTGTGTATATGTATTATGGAGTACTTGATGTGTATTGTAGATGAAGACCATAAATTGTGGGGGTTAAGCAATCGACACAACTTTAAACATTAGATTTCAGTCAAGCAGTTTGGTCATGAATACATTCCATCCCTCATATTTACCATGTTTTTTCTTACAAAGTGTTCTATCAAGAATATTTTAGCAAGTGTTCTCACAACACTGTTCTATAAGGCTCCTCTAATCTTAATACATTTTGAAGCAATCTTTCTCTGTTATATAGAGCAGTATTCATCGTAAAGTAGAATTCATTCAATCTAGAGCAACGCCATCAAACCATATGAAGATTGGTATCATTAAATCAATGACAATGTGAATAGTGTTTATGCATAACAAGGTATTGCAGGTTATAAAGCACTAATGCAAAGATGACAACGCACTCGGGATTTTCTTTTTGCTACAAAAATTTTGTAAACCCTTCTCCATTGATATCAAAGTGGGAGGAAATCAGAAGAAGGAAGACACTTCTTAGAATGAAAGGGGGAGGACAAATGTGTTGCCATCAATGCCGAAGGAGGAGATTGTTGGAAATATTGGCATTGATGTCATTAACTGGAATAATGTTAATGTATGTTGAATGATATTTTACAAAAGGCTGAAAGTGATGTGAAGTGCAAAGGCTATGCTAATCATTATGAAGGATAAATGCTGTCAAGAAGGTCATATATATTTAAGACAAAGTTGAAATACATATATTTCATTAAATAGAAAATGTAGACAATACAGATCTGATTTGTCACTTATCATCATTTCTGATTGAGATGTTACAATATCTTTTTCTACTACAAATATTTTCAAAACTGAAAATAAAGCAAGTGTGCAGTTATTGGAAGCCCAAGAGACAATGCTTCACGTCATATTCCGCAAGGAATACAAATAGCCAAAAAGATTTGCTTACAAAACGCACAATATGAAGCATAAAACGTTGGTTTTTTGGAGAGAAGTGAAGTGTTTTGAATAAGGACATTTGACGGGCAGCAGCAGAAGAGGAAGATAAAATGGAAGAGGAGAAACAATTCAGCAATGGAGTGGACATCAGAATGGTCGATGAGGTAACTAACATTTGAAACTTGATGTTTTGATTGAGAAATTTCTGTTCTCTTATATGTTGTAGTTCGAAGAGGAACATGTTCCCTTTTGAGGTAGGAGCCTCCTTTGGGTTGTAGCCTGCAGAAAATTTGTGAGAGTTGGAGCTTCCTTGGAGGTAGTAGCCTCTTCTAGGTTGTAGCCTACAAAAATCTGATGTAATAAGGAGTAGCAACTTGCCTTCACATCACCTTCAGCCTAATATTCGTGGTTTTCTCCCTTCGGGGTTTCCACTCATATCTTGTGTCTCGGTGTGTTGATTATGAATGCTATCTGAATGATGTTGAACTCTTGATAAGTAATCTAAAAAATTTCTCTTCATGACACCTGCAAAATGAATTCAACAGAACATGAACATGAACTATTAATTGAATAATAAAGTAAAAACAAGCAAAAGTAAAGAATGTTAAATCACTAATTCACCTCCCCTCTCAATAATTTCCAATCCTAAGTATCAATTGGTATCAGAGCGTCGGTCATGAGTTCAATACACACCCGGCTCGCGTGGGGGGGGGGGGGGGAGATTGTTTGACATTGGAAAAACCAATGCTCCCCTCGTGTGTTTTGTGACATGGACTAACCACCTCTCATGGATCCTTATCTCTGGCGATGCGATCATTGACTATCACCTGCGGGTTTTGGTCTAACGACAACCGTGATTCCCAACAAAGTGTTCTAGTCTCTAAGGTGTCAGAGAGGCTAAGGGACACAAGTTCTCCAAAACCTAGAAAAGGTTTCAGGAGAAAACACTTAGAAACCTCTCAATAAAATTAATTGATTTATAATTAAAAAGTTCTCTAGTCTAATTTAGGAAAATTGATTAATTGATGGGTATTAATTGAGGAAATCGATTTTGTCTAGAGCCTTTTGGAAAATTGATTTGGCAAAGTCTAAGATGATCGATCATGATTAGACCTTGGTCGTTGAGGCTCCAACGAGAGATTATAAGAGCAGGTCGAAGGGATTGGAGAAGACGCAATTTGTGAGCAAGGCAATTCAAATTTCCTAGTTCTTAGTATTCAGTGAGTGCACAATGCGAACTAGGGAAGAGCATCAGAGAAAGGGTTTGCAGCAGTGAGAATTTCTAGAGAAATTCACGGGAGGTTTTCTAGTGATTTAGAGTTATGAAAGGGAGGTCAACTTATCTAGCAAGACGACCGTATTCTGCAGTGCGAGTTGCTGGAAGGAGGAGCGATTCTATAGCTAGTGCCCAAATCTATTCCCGGAGGTTGAGCGAATTTTTTCTAGAGGCATAGGAAGGCAGGATGACCCATCTAGAGGTGTTCCAGAGGCAAAACAAATATTTTCCAGCAAGCAGTGCGCATTTCCAGTCCAACAGTGCGAATTAGTTGGGAAGTGCGAGTTTGCTAAAGAGGTCGGATTAAGTAGCTATGAGGGAATAGGATTTTCCCAGTATATTCCCTGTGGAGATAAATTATTGGAGGATAGCCAGCTTGGCACCCAATTGTAATTATCTATTTTTGCTACATAATAATAAAAACCCTCATCTGTTGTTCGAGTTTTCCCTTTACGAGTTTTTCGAGGACAATTGGCCAAAAACAACGGTGTCAATTTTATGTTGTGTGTGCATCTATTTCTTAGTTCCTGTTTTTATTTACGTAGCGTATTTTTATTGGTGAAGAATTGCAGTGTGAATTATTCGCTATTTGCTGTTAATAATTTTAACAGAAGACAAACTATTAAAGCTAGGAGAATAATATTGAGTTATTGCAGTTCAAGGAATTTTCACACTATTGAGAAATCACACTCTTTTAACAAATATTTAAAAACTCGAATTGACTTAGAATCGGTTGAGGGTTAACATGGACTTGGATTTGGACTTGTTCATGACTTGGACCATTCTGATTTGACTTGGTTTACTAAAATTTATGTAAAATATTTAAATTTTAATGAAAAAGTATATTTTAAAAATTCCAAACCATTAGAATTAAAATATGCAAAATCTGCTCATGTATTTACCATGTAAGGGTGAATATATCAAAATGGCACCACGTGCAATGCATATCAACAACAAAATACATAATCAATGAGGCTCTAAATAGCCTTCAGAGTTCAAAAAACATGCTACAAGCTACTGGCTTATATATAGTACATAGTACAAATCATTGATCAACATAATAAATTATCAAACTTATTGCCATTGCTAGAAATGGGATCCTTAGCATTAGCTACAAAATCATCCTCCAGCTCAGTTTTAAGACTCCTTGAACTTCTTATAGACATTTGCAATTGTTATAGTAGTACTAGCAGAAGCATGAGCTACATTGCATTGGTATTTTTATTTATTTATTTTAAATTGACTTTTCTATGAACTGTGCGTCATCGTAGGGCCCCTGACCAACTCAACAGAGTAGGTATAGACTTGACTGAGTTGGACTGGTTTGATACTAAAATGGATGAGATGTGGCTTGACTTGGTTCGGTACCAAACTGATCCATCGAACTTAGCAGAGGGACGATTTAACTTGCTTTGGGGTCAACACGATTGAGTCAGAGTTCGGACATAGCAATTTTTTAAAAATGGTGATATTATAATTCTTTGACAATGATCATGAACAAGATAATATGAGATGAATCAAATGTGTAGGCTTGTCAAAGTGAGAATAAGATAAAGATAATATTATTAATGTCCAGCGAATGACCATAAACAGGTCAATGGGACCGAAGGATATAACTAGTACGAGTACAATGTGCGAGTGCAAACACAACTCCTATAAAATGCCAAAGCTAAATCTAGGGTAAAATGAAGTAAAAAAAGGATACAAGAATGGTACAACTTCATATACATGTATATGACCAGATCATGTAGAAGGCTGCATGAATAAGTCTAAGGCTAGAGTTCGATGATGTCAAGAATGCCGGAGTTTGATAGCCAATGGTGAGGGGGGCTATAGTGGCGTTGACTTGCTATATGAGTCCCTTGGATCTAGAGAGGCATTTGGGTGCATGATCCAAGGGGGGTGTCGGAGTGAGGGATACTCCTAATATTCGAGGTCAAAGGAAAGAAGCATTGGATGTGTCTCTGGCTGCTTCGTTGAGGCAGGGTAGGAACCTGTTAGGGAGGGGGGGCTTATTTAGGAACTGTCTGGTACTTAACCCTTTGATGCTCTGGGTGTGACTGAATTGATGTGTTTGACACATTCGTAACCGTCTCGAGCGTACTGGTCCCCAAAGTGGTTGGCTGAGGGGAGACTCGAGGTCTTATTGCTCTACTATTTGAAATACCCTGAAACTTAGCTCGTTGCTTGCCGCTCCAACTAGCTAGATTGACTTGAAAGTATGATGTGTGTTGAATTTTCGAGCAGCAAGCAAGAGTAGAACAAATTTTCAAATTCATAACTACTTCCAATGATAGAATTTGATTCCTTTAGAGCATTCCAATAATTAAGCAATTATACCTGAAAATTTTAACCATAAACTTCAATAGAGCAATAGAGATCATAGGAAACAATAAATCAAGAGACACCAAAATTTCTTGGGACAAAACCTGGTAATATTTCCTTATGAGAGAGAGTTCAATTTATCAATATCACATCAGAATATTCCAATAAAAAATGCCAACCTTGACCTCAATAGTTTCCAATTCAAAACTAGTCAAAGGAGAGAAAAAGTCGATGCTTACTCATAGTTCAAGTCTGCACAAGACGACTGAATTTCAGCCTGCAATTCCTTAGTCAAAATCTCAGTCAAACTTCAGAAGTTGATCTGCGGTCAACGACCCAAAACGGAAACAATCCTTTGGTCAAAGATCAATCAACCTACCACAAAAATTTTGGCCTCAAGTCTAGTAAAAAAAGCTCGGTCAAGCAACAACAAGAATGCCCAAGTCAATGCTGGTCAAAAGAGCGATAAGAGAAGTCAAACTTCGCTGGAAACTTCAGTCTTCTTTCTCTTTCGCACGTGTGAATAGAACTCCTTGATTGGTCAAATGAGTGAGTGTGATGTGATGCCAAATGAGGTCAATCGAATGCCAATATATATGTGAGTCAAGTGGTGGATTTTGACCATAGGGTCAAACCCTTTCAAGTGGTGGGGCCAACTTGTGCAAATGAGGCTGACTTGGAAAATTGGAATATAAAAGTTTCTCCTTCAATTTTGATTATGAAAAAATCGACTGAAGCTACCAATTTTCAACAATGTGATCGTTGAAATCGTCCTCAAGTGAGGCGGGGTATGTAGAATCTGAGATCTGTGTAGAAATTTGCTTGATGAAGAGGCACATCTCAATCTCCGACTCCTATAGGTGGCACAACTGGCACACCCTCTTAGGTCTACACTTGAAGTCAATGGTACTCAACTTGAAGCTACCCCAGTGGGATACTGTGTGAGTGCATCCAATGCTTGCAAGTATAGGGGGGCGAATGACGAGGCCATCCTGTAGCTCTAAAAAATGCTCTAGTTAGGACATCTTTGGGCCAAGGCTCATTAAGGGGGATGTCCAAGTGACTCGAATGTATGGTTTGTAGGTATCGTCTATGATGGCCTGATTTAGTTTCTACAAAGTTGGTAAGAGATGTGTTGGTCCATCAAGGAGATATCGAATGGAGGAAGGCACTTTGGGGAGATGGTCATTGACTAAAGGAGTCAAGATGCCTCTACAGGTATGCCCTCACAGGGCTACTCTTATCTTAGATACCCTATCCTCAAAGAATATCAGTCCTCAGGACTATCCTTATCTTGGATACCCTTTCCTCAAAGAGTATCGGTCCTCGTGACCACTATCTTGGATACCATTACTTAAGGAGTACTGGTTCTAGATGCTTATCCAGCCCTCCATTCTCCCTACCAGTGCCTTCACTAGGCATATGACTGCTAGTCCTAGCCATAGTGCACGACACTTGGAGAATACAATGTCCATCCTTGCTCCCTCTTAACCAAGGAGGAAATCCTCATTCCCTCTCAAACAAGGAGGCATAACCACAAGCCTGAGCTTGTCTAAAAAATACTCATCAATGCATCGTCTACATGTTCTTCCGTGGAGATTTGTTGTCGTTGCCCGACTCCTATTTGCATTACATCTTAAGGAGCTTCGACCATCTTGGACCTTTGTCATTCTTCGCGTGTCTTCAATCATGTCATCAAGTATTTCATCAAACATTTTACGAAGCCAAACTTCTTCACAATTGATTGCTTAAGTCTTCACATCTTTTTTCTTTGTAACAGGGTTCTGCTTTCATGCTCTTCCAAGTAATTATATCAACTTCCAATCTTCATTAGTATTGTCAACTCAATCAATTAGCTATCAGAACACCAATATAATAACTCTTTATCTTCTTGCTACAGGATATAGCCCTAGATTAATCATCGTCAAGCTTCATTTAATATTGTATTCATCCAAGATCTTATAACTCCTAAATTCAAGTCAATTTCTGCCTTTAGCTCCCTTTGAAATCGATGTTAATTCCTTTTCACTGTGTAGCTTCACATTCTTCAAGAAATCATATTAGCTCCCAAGCATCTTAGTAGTGTAAATATGTTCCTGAATCGTACTAATCAAAGCTCTATCTTTCCAGCCGAGGTAGGTGACATCTAATCGACTTTTTCTTCCTCAATCTTCATGCTTTGCCACATCCTTCTAATTCTTCTAACTGTTAGTCAATCTTAGCTAATTCTTCTTTTGACCTGCAATTTTATGTCAGAAGACATTGAAAGAACAAAAAGGAAAAATATAAAGACAATAGTATTAGTAGTAATCAAGGAGATGTACAATACTTATCTTGTGAGGAAGGCTAGCTCACTCTTAATCTAGGACTTGTTCACCAACCTTGTTCTCACATTAGCATGAAGTCATCATCATCAAGGGTTAAATCTACGTCCTACAACGAAAATGATTAGTTAGGGTTTAATTCCTAGGGTTTTACGTTTCTTAATTCAAGCTTTGCTAGGGTTTACAAATCCTAGATGCCAAAGACTTGTTAGCTTGCAAATCACAAGTTCTACATATATACAAATCCTACAGATGATGTTAGCAAGATCTATATATTTATTTCAATTTTAATCACAAAACCTAGTTTTAAACACATCGATAATCTCTTATATATCTATATGGACCACTATTTCTATATCTCTCTAGAGATTGTTAGTTTAACCATAACCTAAAAGACTTCATATTATATGTACTATCATTAATTGCAAAGATTATACGTACCTCTTATAACATTACATGTCCATCCTTGTAGTTCCACTGTTATAGGGATTTGGTCCAGAGATTGTTTGATTTTGTAACATTTTCCTTCAACAGAGGTACCTTCAATCTTCGACCATCCAATTAGAATATGAACCACATAAATTTCTTTGGGTTGTTATCATAGTCGTTTGCCTTCGTTCCTTTCAGACTTCATAGACAAGTTGGCTTCATGATGTAACTCATCCTTCTTTCAAGTATATGTATAGTTGCTTCATATACTGGTGTCACAGAGACAAACTTTCAGATGTCTGGTCATTGTTTTTCCACAGAGCTCCTCAAAGTCTTTAAAGATGATTTATATAGCTTTGGCCTCTTTCATTGATTGCTTATAGTGCTACAAAGATAAGGTTCTTGTCAAAAGTTTGATCATCAGTTGTCATAATTCCTTTGTTGTAGTTACACAATTTGCAATGATGCTCGGTCTTGAACCTTGAATAGTTTGACCTATCACTCGGATCATCATTATGTATCAATATCATAGCGATACCATTGGACTTCGTTCCACCATAGAAACATATTCATCTTGGTCTTCTTCAACTTGGATTATGCCACAAATATTTCAGAGGTATGTTGCCACAATATGTCATAGGAAGGTGTTGCTATAGTGAAAAGTGTTGTCACTGAGATGGACTATGCATATTTTTTTGTGTTGTCACTAAACTGTAATTTTGGTAATTCGATTCCTTTTCCTCATGATCATAGATAGACTTTTATAGTTCGGTCTCTTTCGATTCCTTACATTAGATACCCAGACTTTGTAAGGTCTTACTCATAGGCTGCCGTAAATCTCAAATTTTCTTTTACATAGAAATTCATTATTATGTAATTTTGAACTTGACGTCTCAAAACGTTTCAAATGCCATGTATTGTTCCAATCGAGTGTTTTGTTGCTTGGTGTCATAGATATCCTGATATAGTACAAACTTTGGATTTCTTTCCTATTGTGAAATAAAACACTGTCCCTATTACTTCGTACTTTTAGGGATTTCATGGAAATATAGCTTTGTTTCCATATGTACTTTTCATTGTGGTTTCTAGATGCCTTGAATCTTCAAAAAATCATTGCTACAATAGGCTTTGGATGCCTATAATTTGTCTTTCTTTCCCTGCTTAAAATATATAGTACAAAGATTCATAAATGTAACAAAGTTTGCATTATCATATAGTTTGTTCTATGTTGCAGGAAATGCTGGCCTGTAGTGCATTTAAGCCCAAAAATAGAAATGAAACACTGAAACGCGTTTGGTACGGGCTTGAAACGTGTTTTAGGCCCGTACAACTGCGTTTTTGGAAAAAAAGGGTGATTTTTTTGTTTTGTTTTTGTTTTTGTTTTAACAAATTTTATTCGGCGATTCAAATAATGTGTGGATGTTTCTAGATGTCTCTCACAAGTTATAAAAAGACTCTCGCCTCATTGCCTCATCACAAGAATTGAGCAAGTTGTTTCACTTGGAAAGGGGCGATTTTAGAAAGGAGAAAAGGGGAAGAGAGTAATGATTTATCAAGGCTATTTTTGGATAATACTACATTCATTATGTGATCATTCATGAGTAAATGTGATGTTAGTATGTTTCATCATCATGTATAATTGATAGACTTATAGTTTATGCAATGACATTGGATAATGTAATCATAATGTAATAATGTATCACATATGACTATGATTTATGATTGCACATAACATTTCTTAAATGTACTAACATATATATATATATATATATATATATATGTATGTATGTATATATATATATATATATAGCGTTTCCTTGTGTCCAAAATTTAGGGGGGTCACATTTCATACTTGTACCCGTTTCCTTGTATCGTGCAACTTAGGTTTGTTCATTTTTTATGTTTCAGATCTTAGAATCACTGTTGAAACTTCATAAGTATCATAGAGAACATGATTTTTATATTCACATCATAGTACGCGTTTGGTATGGGCCTGAAACGCATTTTAGGCTTGTACAACCGCGTTTCTAGAAAGAAAAGGCGATTTTTTTAATCATTTTAACAACTTTTATTTGGCGATTAAAATAACGTGTGGATGTTTCTAGATGTCTCTCACAAGTTATAAAAAGACTCTCACCTCATTCCCTCGTCACACAAATTGAGCAAGTTGTTTCACTTGGAAAGGGGCGATTTTAGAAAGAAGAAAAGGGGAAGAGAGCAGTGGTTTATTACTACTTTTATTATGTGACCATTCATGAGTAAATGTGATGTTAGTATGTTTCATCATCATGTATAATTGATAAACTAATAGTTTATGCAATGACATTGGATAATGTAATCATAATGTAATAATGTATCATGTATGACTATGATTTATGATTGCACATAACATTTCTTAAATGTCCTAACACACACACACACACACACACACACATATATAGCATTTCCTCGCATCCAAAATTTAGGGGGGTCACGTTTTAATATATATATATATATATATATATATAGCATTTCCTCGCATCCAAAGAGGCAAAGAACATAGGAAATTAGGCTCCAATCTAGGGCAAAATCCCATAAAGGGGAAAACCAAAGAAAATCCTCTTCTTATAGAATCATATCAAAGTGAGATATCCAAGACCCAAGACCAAGTCCAAGGCTGTCACAATGAAGCTTAGTTAGCCCTCCAAATCTTCTTCACCAAGTCAAAGTTAACAAAGTCAACGTCGGTCGAATCTCTACATTTTGGTCATCCCCTGAAAATTTGGGCCTTGAAATTTCGGCACTGTAACATCTCTGAAAAACCACAGAGAATACTTGCATGTGTGAACAAATTATGACAAAAAACAAAACTTTCTCTCTCCTTTTACGTAGCTCTCCCTTATGAAAATTTCTGAATATTACTTATGCAGAAACCCTACTGTTAAATCTAGTTTTACTTCTCCTACTTAATCAAGTTATTAATCTTAAGTATTCTGCATTAACATCGAAGTAAACACATTAACAGTCTACACAGATACAGATCTAAACTGAATACATGCACAATGACAAAGTGACACACAAGATTTTCTGGACAAATGTCCCCGGAAAAACCCAATGCGGGAAAAACAGTCTTCTGGCTGCTGGAGGGTTTATATTATTAAGTAGATTCTAAGTACAACAAATCTGGGCACCTTACTTGTTAACCCGACAAAGAAATGCAAAATCTGCAACAATACTTTTGTTTCGGAGACAAGAAAACTGATCGATTCACACCATCAAACATGATTTATAGAATTCATCCCTTTTCAGTCTTCAGAAACCCCAGTGCTGCTCTGAAGCCTTCTGCGTCAGCTTTGCTAGCTTGCGTCAACCCCTGCGCTGCTAAGGAAGGGCCTACGTCACCCTAGACTGGGTTACGCTACCTTGGCTGGGCCTGCGTCAGCCCTACTGGCCTCCTGTTGCCTCTGTGCTGCCCTCTCTGGGTCTGCGTAGCCTCTGCGTAGCACCTGATGGCTCCGTGTTGTGGAGCTGCTGCTCCCTCTGTGCTGCTTTGTTTGTTGCTTCTCTGCCTCTTGCTACACTCTTGGCCTGGGATCAGATCTTCCCTCTTGCCAATACTAACCCCCCGCTGCAGCTGAAGCACTTCTGGAAATTCTTAGCAAACCACGCCCTAAAATTCCAGCTTAGTCTCAGTGCTCTGCCACTGTGTGTGATCTAATCTTGAATCGGTGGCTGAGATTAAAAGAAAGCTTGATCCATGTGACTTAAGTCATTTCCATCACATGTTTAAATTAATTACCTTTAATCTTTTAATTTTCCTAAGTTAGACTTAGGGTCCTTAATTAAAAATATTAATTAATTAATTTTCTTTTAAACACAATGAAATTTCTCAAATCCCTTTCTGGGTCTTGGAGATCTCATGTACTCTAGTCTCTCCACAAAGTTTGGGAGCTAGAGCACATCCGAAGCCTACCCCAACACTCAAAAATCTCAACACTCCCTCTTAGTGAGGAATGTGCTCTAGTACAACACTTCACCCCGAAGCTCTGCATTGATCTCTGGTGTGGGTCTCTGCGCTGATGCTTGGCCTGCTGCCCTTCATCACTGTGCTGCTGCTGCTCCCTCCTACTGCTGCCCGTGACGCTGCCACCACCACTGCCACATCTGTACTGTAGCTCCCTCTCAATCTGCTGCATTGTGCCGCTAACTGCTGCACTGTAACTCAGTTGTTGAGAGAAACAATTGAAAACTACTGCCCAATCTTTGACAGATAAGTCAGTTGTGTTGCATCCTCATCACTGAAGCTCCATAGGCTGCTGCTCTATGCTGTCATCAGGAGGTTGCTGCATAGCTACAACTCTGCACTGCATAAGCAAACCTCCTCTGCGCTGCTGAAGTCACATTAGCCCCTCTGTGGTGAAGTCCCCTACGTTGCTGCTGCGTTGCGTTGTCCTCCTGAAGCCTCTACGCTGCTGCAGCTCTGCTTTGCGTAAGCAAGCCTGCTCTGCGCTGTTGAAATCACATCAGCCCCTGCGCTATTGCTGCATCTGCATTGCGCTGCTCCTTTCAGCTTCTAGCTCTGCCTCTGCTCCATCTGTGATTCTCTGCATCCACTGCTCCACTTGTCCTGCTACTACCTTAAGGCTCCCGTAGCTCGTATGTGATCCAAAAGTTGGGCTACTCAAGGATCCTGCCACTACTCTGTAGGTGCTCTACAGATCCATGTCGCCCCACTTTCGTGGTTCATTAGCGCTCATGGCCACGTCATCTTCGGAGCCATTGTCCACTACACCAGCCTTGGAGCTAGAAGCTTCCTTGGCCTTCTTCTTCCGAGAACAATTTCTGGCGAAATGTCTTAGTTTGCTGCACTGGAAACACTTGATATTTGACAGATCATGCTTCTTTCTCCCTTGCTACCTCTTTGATGCCAAGGCTGCATCTTCCTCTTCTTCCTTCTTTACTTTGCCCGAGCCGGTGCTGAACTTCCTCTTGGTAATCCGACAGATTTCTTCTTGTCGGAGGAGTAGCCCACATATTGTCCCAGTTGGGAAGGGCCGCTCTGCCCAAAAGACTTTGGACAAAAGTTTCCCAGTCCTCTGTGACAACATTTAGAGCCGTCCTCACTATAACATCATCCTCCACTTTCACTCCAATGCCATTCAGTTGATCTCGGATCGCTTGAAGTCTGGACATAAAAGGATCGATCTCCTCTCCCTTGGCCATCATGAATAACCTTAGCTGGTTCTCCAGAAGCATCTTCCTCTGGACGGATCTTCCTTCATATAGTGTGGTCAGAGCCACTGACATATCGTGAGCCGTTGCCTTCTCGGTTATGTGAGGTACCACATGATCTTTGACCTCGTCCATGATGAAGCGCTTGGCGTGTGCCGCTGCTTCTTCATGCTTCTCTAGGAGCTTCGCATCAGTCGGCGTGGCCAGGACTTTCTCTGCATGCTCCCTCAGACCGTATGCCTCCATCACTACTGGGATTTTGGCCTTCGAGATTGCAAAGTTGGACAAACCGTCCAACCTATCCTGGTCATGTAGTGCCATTTGCTCAACAAATATGTTGGAACAAATCCTCCTCTCTATGCTAGAGACTCGGATCTAGGGTCCTTGGCGAGAAAGGCACCCTCTGCTCCCTTTGACAATTGACTTCTTCTCTTGAAGTCTGCCAAATCAAAACGAATTGGCTCTCTACGATCCTCTGATTGATCTTCAGACTTCTTTGGCTGGAAATCCTCCGAGAAGCTGTTCTCCGCCCGCTCTTTGTCAACTTGTTAAGGCTAAATTCTGAACCGATAGAATTTTAACCCCACCAACAACTACTGAAGCTCTGCAACACGGCTTCCGACACTCTGAATCAACAAACAACTTCAGGACTGCGTCACCCTAGTTGGCCTCTGCGTGAGCAAACAGTCCCAACACAGCCTCTGCACTGCCTCTGCACAGTAAGTACGTGGGCCTGTGTGGAGACTACGTAACTCTGGGCTTTGCGTGGCTCTGCGCCCTTCTGCTGCTACACTGTCCTCCCTAGTCCGACTTTCTGCGACATGCTGTTGCTTTCTTTGCTACTTTCTGCAGCAAGGATTCTTCGGTCTTCTTGCTGATGATTCAGCTAGATCTGCAATCGCTTTGATACCATATGCAAATTTTTGAATATTACTTATGCATAAACCCTACTGTAAAATCTGGTTTTACTTCTCAAACTTAATCAAGTTATTAATTTGAAGTATTCAACATTAACATCGAAGTAAACACATTAACAGTCTACACAGATATAGATCTAAACTGAATACATGCACAATGACAAAGTGACACACAGGATTTTCTGGACAACTGTCCCGGGAAAAACCGGATGCGGGAAAATCGGTCTTCTGGCTGCTGGAGGGTTTATATTATTAAGTAGATTCTAAGTACAAAAAATATGGGCACCTTACTGGTTAAACCAACAGAGAAATGCAAAATCTGAAGCAATACCTCTGTTCTAGAGACAAAAAAACTGACTGATTCACACCCTCAAACGAGATTTACAGAGCTCAGCCCTTTTCAGTCTTCAGAAACCCCAACGCTGCTCTGAAGGCTTCTGCGTCATCTTTGCTAGCCTGCATCAGCCCCTGTGCTGCTCAGGAAGGGCTTGGGTTACCCCAGACTGGGTTACGCTGCCTTGGCTGGGCCTGCATCAGCCCTACTAGCCTCCTGCTGCCTCTGCACTGCCCTTTCTGGCCCTGCGTAGCCTGTGCGTAGCACATGATGGCTCTGCGTTGCGCAACTGCTGCGTAGCTGCTGCTCCCTCTGCGCTGCTCTGTTTGTTGCTTCTCTGCTTCTTGTTGCACTCTTGGCATGGGATCAGATCGTCCCTCTTGCCAATACTACCCCTCGCTGTAGCTGAACACTTCTGGAAATTCTTAGCAAACCACGTCGTAGAATTCCAGCTTAGTCTTAGTGCTCTGCCACTGTGTGTGTTCTCCAACTGACCCGAAGCCTTTCCTTTATACTTTTCTCATTGGGAAACCAACGATCGTGATCTAATCTTGAATCGACGACTAAGATTAAAAGAAAGCTTGATCCGTGTGACTTAAGTCATTTCCATCACATGTTTAAATTAATTACCTTTAATCTTTTAATTTTCCTAAGTTAAACTTAGGGTCCTTAATTAAAAAGATTAATTAATTAATTTTCTCTTACACAGGATGAAATTTCTCAAATCCCTTTCTGGGTCTTGGAGATCTCATGTACTTTAGTCCCTCCACAAAGTTTGGGAGCTAGAGCACATCTGAAGCTACCCCAACACTCAAAAATCTCAACATCTCTCTCCCCTTTGACTTCGCTGATTCCCTTCTTTCTTGCACAAAAATTGATGTGACATCAAAATGTGGAGCAAATGTGCCAATATATCGTTGTTCAACCATATGAAGAGACACAACTTATGGGTTGGTCGACTTGTCCATCAGGAGGGTTGACTTGATCTTGTGAAGACAAAAATAAATTTCTTCTTTTCTCAAAAAGTCCAAATGGGGCTTTGATTCAATGAGTCATAATAAATTTCTTTTTGACTCAAATGACCCTACAAGGATGAGAAACATGCTTTGACTAGAAAATAATAATAATAATAATAATAATAATAATAATAAATTTTTGTTTTTCTTCTTTTTGCTTTTACATGAAATACATATTGATACAAGTACAGTGATAATTATGAAGACCCAACCTAGTTACATTTTCAACACTGAGGAACTGTGCGTTTATAGTGGATGATAGGCTAGAGAAGCAGGGTGTGGACTCTCTCCATTGTGGCCCAATCTAACTATGATAATCTGAGTCCCCAAATCTTGGAACCATAGAGAACCGAGGGTCTAGTAATGGCCTCCATGAGGTGGAGTTGGTACAAGATGCCCTGAAATTGTACTTGGAAGCACTTTTGCTCGATGAGGGCTACATAATTGTAGCCTTCACTCAACCGAATTTGGAGGGCCTGTTGCATAACAAATCTGGGCCCCGTGAAGTGTACCCCCAAGTAGGTGTAAGATGTGGTGATGTCATACTCTACCTCATGGTAGTAGAAGTATAGGTTTGCAATAGAGTTCTTTGAAGCATTGAAGATTAGAACCTTTTTTTACCAAGGTTGACCTTTAGTTGTCAAAAGTCACAAAAGTTGGCCAACACATCCATTTGCCTCTCTAATCCCTCAGGAGTAGAGGCTAACAAGACCATGTCATCAACAAAGAGGAGCAAGGAGATCAAAACATGGTGTGGTAGACAATTGTGGAAAGACTCGAGCTCATCAATATAAATCCCCAGGAGAGTGAGAGAGAGGGGATACTCTTTCTGTAATATTCCAAATTAGCTTTCAGCTAGTTGGAATATTAAATTTTGCTTTTGCCACTTAGATAGATGAATAAGAGGGTAGGGAGACCCATAAATCTCCTTAGTAGGAATAAAATCACTCCTAATGTGAATGAGGATCATCTTAGTAGCTGGATAAAGCACCCTCATTTGTGAATAGAGGTTGAAGCATGTGAATGGGGTCAAGTTTGACCAAATCAACAACATTGGTATGGAGGGAGTGGATAGTTAATGAGAGACCACGCAGTGTTAATGGAAGGAAGTCTCCATGAGAGTAGTGGCTTTAATGAGTGGGACCCAAGGTGAGAAGGCTCACAATGCCTATAAGGAGAGGAAAGGCAGCCATAGAAGGCATGTTGGTTATTGTTTATGTCTTGGTCTTTTATGACTTCTTGCACGCTTCAACTGTTTAGCGGAGTTTGCTATGCTGTTTAGCACAATTGTGTTCTTGAGCAGGAATCCCACCCTCATCCTCGAGGGACTTTGAGTACCCACTCAACAGAGGTTTTCAGGCCAAGCTGCATTTCCTCATTCCAGCATCAAGCCAAGCTTCAGTCATCTTCTACAACGCAGTCTCTTCCAAGGTTGTGTTGTGTAGCAGGGTAGAAGCAGTGGAGGATTGACAGGGCCTTTTTTGAGCTTGTTTTAAGTGGAGGAAGCATTCTTTCCACGGGAGGCCAACAAGGGAGGTCTTTGGGCATTATTTCATTATTTGGCACCAGGCCAAGCTATTACCATCTCCCACAGTGCAATTTCACTCATAAACTGGGTTATTTTATTGAGTAGTTACAGAGGAGGGTTCATTGCCTCATTTGGGGAGCTAGATTTCCAGTGAAGGGAGCAACCTTTCATTTGGAAAGTCTATTGGAGGAGTTTCCACACATTTCTACATCAGTTCAGCCACCTCCTTCCAGATATTCAGTTGCAGTGATTCTTCAGCTCTAGGGCTGTAGTTCACCATTTTGTATTTTGTGTATTTCCGGAAACCCTTTCTGGGTTGTCTTGGAAAGGTGTTTGAGAGCCTAGATCTCTATTCTCGGCATTTATTGAGCCATATATCAGGAGATCCATATTATTATATTTCCCAGTAGCAGTTATGCTCACTGGGACTGCGTTGTACCAGTTCTTTGACATTTTGTATAGCAGCAACAACTCACATTTGGGAGTGTTTGTTCATTGGAGGCTTGTTTGCATATCTTGTCTGATTTGATTTGCATAATAAAATGGCTCTATATTTGTCTCACATTTTGGTGTAATGTTATTCACTGCTATTTCCATTTTTGTGTTCTATTTTATTGCTTTTCCTATTTTGGGATATTACACTTTCTTCACCCCAATGGTACTCGGAATGAAGTCTAAAAGATTATGGGTCGCCTTGAGACACCTTAGCACTGACTCGTAGAGTCTCAAGCAGATCTTTTGATATAGCAATGTTGTGTAGTCTTTGGAATAGTGCCTCCCTTGGAACTGTGTCAAAATATTTTCGAAATCAACAAAGTAACTGTAAATCGATGAAGAGCTATGGCAAGCCTCTTCAATGATGGCTCTGAGGGTGAAGATGTGATCAATTGTTTGGTATTATGGGTAGAAGCCTGCTTGTCCTCTAGCTTTGCGTGTCAATTCTCCAGTTCCTCAGAAAGCCATTGAATGGCATAAAGCTTGGAGAATGTGTGGCCCACCATGATAGTTCTGTAGTTATTTGGATCAACATTGCTCCCAGATTTGTGGATTGGATGGATGATGTGTCTTGTCCACGGGGGGGGAGGGGGAGCTTGAACAAATCACTTGGTTAAAAAGATTGCAATTTGACTCAAGTTAGTGGATGCCATGCTTGAGAAATTTGGCCTGAAACCCATCCTCATCAACTGCTTTGTTGGTATTCAAAGCTCTGGTTGCTCTCCTAATCGCCATTGCAGAGAAGAGGTGGTATAAGGTGGGAGGGGAGGGGATGCTGGTGGGAGGTTGTCTAGGGATATCTTAAAGGGAGGTGGTGTGGGAGAACATGATATGGGGGTCAAGGCTGAGAGAGGTGCTGTGATGTCTAGGAAAGAGGGCCTACAAAAAAGCTTTTTGGGAGTAGCATTAACAACTCCTGATTTGGCATATGAACAAGAAAAAGAAAGACTTTGGTATTTGCCAGTGAAAAATGAAGATATAACTAACACAAGCCAAATCTAAGCTATAAATATGAATCCTTAAAGATTGGAAATTTGGAGTAATGATTGTCATGGGCACACATTTGTCCCAAATTTGATATCTTTCAACTTGTAAGGAAAGAATTTTCTCTTCTAGATTCATGGGATCGATAGCTCGAGTTTAAAAAATCAAGAAGAATGAATGATTTATTCAAATTTTGTCTATTGTAACCGGGAAATTTATATCAAGCAAAATTTGTGGCTGAGACATGTTGCTAAATTACATCGAGAATTATTGGGTTGCCAAAATTCAGAGGCAGTTAGATCTAGATCAGTGACTGTTAAAACACCCAAAAAGAATGTAGTATGACTTATTTTTCCAAATACTCAAAAGAGCTACATTCCAATAGTACTTACATCAACAGATTCTCAGAAATTGGTTCCATAACAATAGATAAAAGATAAGTTACTAGGATCCAGATCTGGATCTGCCTGATTTTTGAAAAGCCAGGATTAGTACAAGAAGGAAATGACAAGTACAATCAATATAAATATATTTTTATAATAAAATTTTCAATATATAATTTATATTTACATTTATAATATATAATATTGATATCTTGTGTTAATGGATTAGCTTGAGAGGTTGAGTGATATGATTTGCAATGGTATCAAGTACGGGTTTTGTGTCCATGAGCTTCATGGAAAAATATATAATAGTTAATAAGGGCCCTTGATTCCCTTGAAATGAAATCATTCCACTTTCTTCTTTCGTGTGTTTTTGCTCTGTAATATCTGAGGCAAGAGGAGTCACACAAATTTGAAGGAGGTTGTGCTTTTCAAAGTTTTTTTTTCTGTTGGTTACAGTGATAGATTGTGGTTCTGGGGAGGCAATGTGCATTTCTAAGCTATACTTCGGCCTTCTTTGAGGTCTTTTTGAGACTATTTTCAAGCTATTCTAAGGCCTAAATTCGATCCTTCTAGGCAGGTTGGAACCAAGTTTCGAGGCCCCTTTTTGGCCTTTTTGTGGCAAGAATTTTGCCTCCCCAAGGCATAAATTCGGTAATCTTTGAGGGCACATTCGAAGGCAATTTTTGAGGTACTTGAGGCCCGTGTTAGGGCTGACTCATCTGCAAATTGAAATTTTTCCAGACCAGAGAAGAAGGCCTGTTTTGGTCGATTTTAAGGGCAACCGAGGAGGTCGAGACCACAGTCTGGACCGCAGTACCCCTGTGGAGGCTGTAGAGAGAGGCCTTATCAAAGCCTAGACAGAATCACAGAGAAATGCCTAATTTGGGCCTAGGTAGACTACAACAAGAGGCAAGGTTTAGGCCTGAAAAGGCCGCAGGTCTCGAACTTGTTTTGTACTACAGAGGGATGCCGAGTAGGCCTAGCCTAGGACTGAGTTAAGCCCATCCAATCCAAAATAAGAAAAGGAGAAAAGGCTGCTGGTCGAACCCTGTTCTTAGAGCAGATAGAGGGGCTCGCAGAAGAAGGACAAAATATGTTCATTACTAGGAATAATTAGGTCTTGTTGAAGGTGTTGACCATGTACATGTCAACAGTCTGAGAAGCAGAGTACAAAGCAGTGGACGAATTTTTTTCAAGATCATTATCATCATTCAACTTCAATTTTGTCATTGTAATCCCAAACTATTCAAAATTTATTCTAAATGATTCTACTATGACTATTAAGCCATGTAATAACACCTAGGTAAGCCTCTGATTCTTCTCAAAGGGTTTTGTCCCAGGGAGTTTTTTGTTGAAAAGTGTAACTAGGTCGGTCTTCATGTTGACTATGTAATTATGTATTTATTCAAAGAAGAGGTCAAAGATAATAAAATGTATTTTTGGTGTACTTGCTTCATGGGCTTCATGAGCAAGATTTTATTATGTAGATAGACTTCTTCTTGATGTCTATTTGGTTTATGTCATCTAGGAATAAATATAATTAGGGGTCATATTCATGAAGGATTTAGTTTAGGTGTTTGTGCTCCAATGACCTTGAAGAAGCTCTCAAACAGCCCTCATAAAATGTTGAAGTCAAGCGCATAACATAGTGAAGACAATCCCTCATCGTTGCTGGAGAAACACCTCTCAAATTATTACAGACATGTCGGCCTAAATCACAGTTAATGGTCGGCCTAGAAGAATAAGATCAGTTCACCATATATATATAAAGCATGACTGTGGATAATTAGGCAAGCAATCAATACAGACAAGTCTGAGTATGATTCAGGAAGAAATTGCGAATATCTCTAAGGAATAAGATGCAGTTTTAAGACAGGGACGAAAATGGAGGTAATACAGGATCAAGGTGCGGATCTGACATAAGTGCGGATGTAATACAGGAAGACGGAACCAGTTAAGCGGACAAGTTTGGGTTAGATTGCGTAAGTTTTTGGAAGGAAGTAATCAAATGACTCTGAAGTTATATTACTGAATTCTCTGAAGTTTTAAGTGTGGATAACATATAATTGTAGCCTACTCCAGCAAGGAAGAAGTGCGAATAAAAACACTGAATATACAGTGGTCTCATCTCTAAAATATAATGCGTAAAAGGGATAGCATATAGTGCAGATAAGTGACTGTACCAATTGCGGATCTGAAACTGAATATTGCGGAAAGGTGCAGGAAGTAGAAAATTGCGGAGATGTAGAGACCTTGTTTGTTAATTTCCTAAATTTTACACTTAATTTCAGAGAATTTCGGAGTTTTTGCTGGAGAGAAAGACTTAGCTAAATCAACTAACAGGGAATCACTGCTACAATTATCAGCCTGTTAATGAATGCATTCTAAGACATCCTTTCATCATAAGTGAATCTGAACATATATCAATATAAGTCAGCAGTAATACGATTTGATGCAGAGCAGTAATGAAATTTCTATTTTTTGCATAAGGAACTAATCTATACATGGGAAATACCTGGAATACAGCAAATGATTTAATGGTGGCACTCCTCAGGCACTCCTCCTGTGATGCCGTGGGCAGATTGAACAGTTCACCGAAACAATATAATCCTCCCAGCCGATCTAGGAACAATCCTAGACCCAGAAGATCACTCTTTTGCCCCCGTGCCCGGAATCCCAAGAACGATGAGACTCCCTTCCAAACACTTCGTATCCTTCAATCCTTTCTTTGGATAGAATGCAGAATTTTCCTCCCAAGACCGTCCCCCACCTCCTTCACATCCTTTCCCTTATATTCCCTTTTTCTCCACCGCCCCCATCTCCTGTAGATATTATCTCATTTATGAGGGTGGGTATGCATTTAAGGAGATATTATGTTCATTTAAGGAGATATTTAACTTAGAGATAAGGTTTTGGGGTTAAGTGCATGAAATATCCATATTGAATCCTTATTTAGTTACGTAGATGTGATGGCTTTATGTATTTTTAATTTGAATTTAATTTGTATTATGTTTGTTTTTAAATTAATTAATTTGCCTCAATTAAATTATATTATTATTTTATTGGCTCACCCACATATAATTTTTAACTAAATTATAATCTGATTTTCTTAAATAACACTCTCCCATGCATATGCAGATAGAGCGGTATACTTGTTAGGTATCCTGTTGATATTTCATTATATCATGGCGAGATAAAATATATAGTAATATTCAATTCGTTATTCTTACTTAGGCAGTCTTAATACTAGTGCGGGGTATGCGATATAGGCATGTGTAGCTATCATATGCGTATGTTGTATACTCGCTAATGTTATTTTATTTATCAATTAGGAATGGGTCGTTACAGGAGAGGTGTAGGAAGAGGATTGCAAAGAAGAGTAAGGTACACACTGTGGATAAGAAGGAAAGTTGCAGGAAGGGTGCAGTGATATCACTGTGTTGAAATATTAATTTAAGGACTGTTTGAAGTATAGATATATACAAATCATAAGGCACAGAAAGTGGAAGATACATTATTGTTAAGGGCAGTTGATTTGAAGACACAATTTGCAGAGGTTGAGACAATGATCATAAGAAGAAGAGGCAGCAATTATAAGTACCTTCCTACTGTTCAAGCAATAGGTTTTGCCCTGGCTCTAGGAGCCTAACTTTCGTGTCTTGTGCATTTTTGATAGTTGACTTGATGAAAGATTAACTAAGAGAAGACATAACTAATGCAAACAAATTCACAAGTAATTCTCAAGAAAAGAATTTGTATTAACCGACAGTCCTCCAAATTCTCAACATTTTTGAAAACACGGATAATTGGCAAAGTGTTTCTCCCAGATATACACCAAAGCTAGGGTGGAACTCTTTGACGAGGTCTTATGGGAGTCCTAGTGTTTATCAAGTCTAAGTATTTTTCATACTAGATCATGTGTCTTGTCACAGAATTTGGTTGAGTCTCAGGAGTCTATGTCAAATGTGTATTGCCTCTTATAAGGGTTGATATTGTAAGTTTTAATGCAAAAGTGTATCTAGGAATAATTTAGTGCATGGTTACTCATATTTAGACACCATGGCTAAATTATTTTATTATAGACACACTTAGAGGGTGGAAAAATATTTATTCCCCTCTTGAGTCTTTTAACTAACCTTTCTGGCAAAAATGAAAAGAAATAATTAGCTAGAAAATTAATTATTTTTGAGTCAAAAATTAATTTGAGAGAAATTAAATTCTCTCTAAGTAGAAAATCATAAAAAATTCGTGGGTCCAAAAGGAATCAAATTTTAAGGGTCTTCCACCAAAGGAAAAATCGACTTTTTAAGAGAAATCGACCCTTTGGACCTTTGTGGTCAAGTCAAATTGAATTTTTTGAGGATAAAAGTCCAAAATATTATATTTTGGACTAGGAAAAAAGGAATTGTAAGAGAAATTCGAATCTTTCCTCAAAATAAAAGGAATAAAATTCAATTGACAGAGGATATCAAGTTATTCTATGGACGAGATTATTTTGATGAGGATCAACCCAACTATTTGCTATTTTCAGTTGGAGGGGCTTTCTCTCTCGTTTTTCTATATAAGGAAGCCTTTGAGCTCCTCATGGTAACATAAATGATCTAACTCAGTGTGGAAAAAGTCGGCAAAAAGTCCCAACTTTTTGAAAAAATCCCGAATTTTTCCCTAAGCCGACTTAATCGGTCGACTTTTTAGTCCTTGCAAAAGTTGCGATTTTATCCTCGAAGTTCCGAATTTTTGCCAAATTTTTCCAAAAAATCGTGAGTGAGGTAGTTTCTTTAATAATATTTTTTTGAAAAAATTGGGATTTTTTCTAAAAAGTCGGGATTTTTTCAAAAAATGAATATTTTTGTATTTTTTTTAGTTTTGCCGACTTTTTTCCGACTTCTTAAAAAAACTCCGGACTTTATCAAGTTTTTCAACTTTTGGACCCTTGTTGATTTAATCCCGACTTAGACTTTTTCCACATTGATCTAACTAGATCAAAATTATTTTGTACTGGGCAAGGCTCTGCTGGATTTTGTAATAAAAGAATAAGACTCTGGGGTTCAATTTAGGTATCTCTCACTTGCTGATTTGTAGTATGCGCTGGATGATTTAATTTAATATGTTTTGAGCTTTTGCATTGTATGATTATTATTTCAATTGATGGTAGTAAGGGTATTGTTTAGCACATGTATCTTGCTTTGGGTGTTCAGCTAGAGTAAGCACTCTGTGTCTAGGGGATCTGGCATGTATCTCTAGGTTCATAGATCCTTTGTGTGGATTGAATCCCTCTTGATCTAATAATCTAATTTTTGAAGTGCATTTGATCTACAGGTTGCTCCAGCCCTTGGAAACCCCAAGGTCACAGACTATGATGGAACAACACTTTGTTTGGCTTCAAGTCTTAAACTAACGAATCTTTGGTGCGGGATGGTTTTGCCAAAATTTAAAATTTATCCAAATTCTCTCATTTATTTATTTTTGTTGCAAATATTAATATGCTAATAAGAGCACTCTTATTTTTTGTAAATATTGTAAATATTTTGTGAATAAATTTTTTTCTCTAACCCTTGTATTTTAATACTTACCCATCACTTCTATTTTTTATAGTTTTGGGGTTTTGGGGTTTTTGGGATTTTATTTGAATTTTTTTGTATATAGTGGGCATTTGGACTTTCTATTTCTCATTTGTACAGGTGATAGCTCAAGGGTTTGAAGCATAAATCAAATTTTGGAAGGCCCGAGCTTCACCTAGTCAAATAAGTGTTTGAAGTCGAATCAATCTTATTGAGAACTCATTTTGGTTATTAGATTTCTGTAAGGCATTCACTCACATTTCACATTCTAAGGCTAGAAGTGCATTAATAAAATAAACCTCCAAGCGAAACCTTGGTTGTAAGAAGATCAAACAAACCTTTCTCATCCAACATAAGAAGTTTATACCCTCATTTGTGGTTAACACGTGACCTTGCAGTTCTCTTGTGGACAATCCCTTGTAGGAACAGAGACACGTGGGTGGCTAGAACCTCACGGGAGGTATTGTTAATGAGGCCATAACCTCCTTCTTGTGGGCTTCTCTCTACAACCTACTTTTGAGATTGACCTCAAAACAATTGAGAGCAAGGATTCACCTAGATAGGGCATTTGACTAAAATCTACCAAGGTCTTGCACTTCATATAGGATAGATTTACATCCTGCAACAATTTTTCATCCGATAGCTTAGAATTTTAATTCATATTGCACAAGTAAATTGACTCTTAAGGCACTAGTCTCTAATTGACAATTTCAATAAATCTAATCAAGGCAGTGTTTAATAATTATACTTGCCATTAATTTTCACCAAGTTGCTAGGCCATTTAGTTGTTTCTCCTTTATTTGTTGGTTCCCAACAAGTGGTTCATCTCTTCATCCATAGGGACTACCCCCCTTAGTCTGCAATTAGGAGACAACTTAAACAGAGAGGACAAGGATCTGAGTGGCAACCCCTGTCCCGAGCGTTGTCGCATAATCTAGTGTACAATTTGGGTGACAATAGAAGGCACAAGAAAGATAGCTAGTACACCAGTTCAAGGTCAAAATTGAAGACAGTTTTAAGTGACAGAATTGAGGACCATATCCTTGAGCTAATATAAAATAGGCCTGAAGCATACTCGGTGGTAGTTAGACATCTTTTTCTTTTGATATTTGGGATATGAACTAGAGTCTACTTTTGTTTAATGGTTGAGTTGTATATCGTTAAAAGATCTTTGTATATTGCAAAATTATAGCAGCATTCGAAGAACATATTTGAAGGTTGTTGGATCAAGTTTGAATTTGACTAGTGACAAGGCTTAAATGTCTGGTTTTCAAGCTTTTGTGGTTATCAATTGTTGAGGAAGAACTCGGATTTTCCACAGTGTCAGAAAATCCGGGTTCTTCCTCATCAAGGCTTAAATGTTTGAGGGCTTGTTGACAATACACCATTGCATTTGGGCATATATTAGCAAAGACAACAATAAAATTTTATTTGTAGATCATTATAAGTGGGTCATTGTTCTTTGTATGAGAGCCCACATTTTATTATTCTATCTTTTATAATAGGGTGGCAGGGTGGTGCAAGGCGGAGAGTGAAGTCTCCTTCAGGTTGGAGCCTGAGAACACTTCAGGGTGGTAGGGTGGCGCTAGGACAACAAATTGATGCTAGCTTAGGGTGTTGTAGCATCCTTCCAGTTGGAGTTGGTAAATCCAGGGTGTTGGAGCATCCTTTTAGGGAGTTGGGGCTTCCTAACAAAGCACAATGCTCTTCTAATTGCGTACTAGGGAGTTGGAGCTGATAAATGATTGTACTCATCATTTATATTAGAAAGTACTTGGTGGTTCTTCTCCTGGAAGGGTTTCCACCTAAAAATTTCTTGTGTATTGTTCATGTGATGTGATGTGTTGCTGATTGTATCTTTTCTTCTCCCGGAAGGGTTTCCACCTAAAAATTTCTTGTGTACTGTTCATGTGATGTGATGTGTTGTTGATTATATCTTTTGATTTGATACTAATGATATTTAATGCTTTGTAAGTTCAAAATTAACTAATTGAAGTGAAATATTGATTCACCCCCTCTTAGTATTTCCAACATCGACTTCTAGCAAACAATCGTTAGGGGGTAAGGCATTGCTAGGATATGTTTAAGCTTTTGTTAAAGATATGTTTTGTCGTAGATCCTAGGAGGATCTAGGTGAATCCAAATCTGAATCTGTTTTTTGATCTAGGGATTTGCAGATCCATCACCTAGGGTGGACAAATCCAGTAACATAGGATAAAAGGAATACATGATTGAACTTGTCACCATTGGTTGGGATTCTACAATAGATTTCTTCTTGTTCTTCTTCCCTACTTTTGTTTAGACCTATTTAGATGTAGATGGAGTGCTTGATAATTCTTCCTGGCTTGGAGTATCTTGATCTAGGAAGTCTTCTTGTTCTAGAGATTCCCTACTTTTGTTTAGACTTATTTGGTTGTAGATGGAGTGCTTGATGATTCTTCCAGGCTTGGAGTATCTTGATCTAGGAAGTCTTCTTGATCTACCGAACTTGCAGCTGGATGAGGGCTTGAATTACCATGAGTTTCTTATCCCAAGTCATGTGCGATCCGTTCTCTTGTCTTCGAGCTTTGGGAAACCTATTCTTGTTTTTCTTGAGAAATTGGAGTCTACTAAGGTAGAGGAGCAGTTGGTGGAGATTTATCTTGTGAGGCTATTTGGTGAGCGTTTGTAGAATTAACCCACTAGGTTGAGTTTTGTTGTTGCTTTCTAATTTTCTTAAACCCATTTGGATGGCGAGTTGCTATATGGCATGTCTCAAAACATGCCCTACATCGTGAGGATGCTTTCTCATAGTCCAATTTCCGAGTCTAGGGAAAATATTACGAGGCGAAATAATTTTATCGAGGAACACTAAGCTGAAATCCATTTGTACATGGGTTTTGGCATATGTCACAATGCTTTGCTTTGAGTTTCATGAGAGACAAAATGGATCTTTCCTAGAGTAGACCCAATGGGTATAAGAGAAGGTAAACCATAAAGATGCAGTGGCAGATTTGGAAGCCTCACCCAAACAGGTGTTATGGTCAAAACCTTTGTCAGAAATAGAGAGAAAAGGGCTACAAGCATAGGGTTAGATTGCAAAACCACAAACATGAGTTAAGGATAAGATCCCCATCTTTAGCATTGTTAAACTCACAACAAAAATTCCCTTTGCATAGGGGTGAATGAAAACTTATTGTTTGATCATTGAAGTCCAATATTTCACTATCCAAGGGTGAAGATTCGCAAGCCACTTCCAAAACCCAAAAAAATGGCAAACCAAGCTGCGAGATTTGGGAAATTCCATTTGCTCATTAGCATCAAAGCCAATACGGATGGAAATGAAACGAGATTCATGCACCAAAAGAGAGGAAGATAGAGTTGAACACTGATGTAACACAAAGTTCTTGAAGGAAACATCTCCTGAAGTTGCATTGATGAGACTTAGAACAAAGTAGTCATGAGAAGGAAAGCTTGAGGAGGTCGCAGGCCAAGCAAAGGCCATAATGATGAAGGATGCCATAAATGACGTGGTTGTGAGTGCATTGGGAGATCAAGGAGGAGAAGAATGGAGGATGCCAAAGCCTACTATGTCTACGAGTGCATCTAGCGATCGATATGGATGCAACACATGCGGCTAGGGAAACACCTTGGCCGTGGCAACCAGAAGGAGCTCCATCGATGCACTAGTATCACACATGCAAATAATTTAGTTTTTCTTTCTTTTAAAGGACCTGGGGGTGGGATTTGATCCACTTATGTATGCATGGGTCACAAGACCATTTTTTAATATAGTCTCTTAGGATGCAACCACATGTTTGACTAGTACCTTAAGGTGCCCCCAGGGCTTGTAAGGCAAGACGCTGATGGGAATTGAAACTTGTTCAACCTTAAAACTAAAGGATATGGGCGTTAATCCACTTATATGTGGATGGGTCATGAGATTATTTAAAATAATTTTTCTAGGTGCAAATGATTTGATTCAATTTATTGGTTATTGAATTATTGATTAGGTACATCATTTAGGGTTTAAATTATGGGTTATCAGGAAATAGATATAGGTCTGGATACATATTTGCAAGATTTTTGAAAAGCTAGGATTCAGATATGGTAGTAAAATGCCACGTACAAAAAATATAATAATATTATTAAAATTTTAAAACCATATTCAAAGTCAAGAATCACAACCATTCATGAATTGTAACATTAGAACTGAAATCATTAGATAATCTATAAATTTGTAGACTGAAGTCTGAAATCATGATGATCATCTCATATAAAAAGGATAATAGTAGAGACAAAATTGAGTTTTGTTAGTTTTTGTAGCATCAGATGTGTTATAGCCTCGCGATTTGGCAAAGAGGTTAGAATACTTGAGTACTCCAATACCCAGAAATCGTTTTTGGAAATTCCACCTAGAGACGACTTAATTTAATTAATTAGTTAGTTTTTAATATTTCCTAAGTCTAAACTTAGGAAATATGATTAATTAAAAGGTATTAATTAAGTCAGGTGCGAATCTTCTAGAAAAATGCATTGATTGAGTTCTAGTTAATCTTAGCCATTGATTAAGTTTTAATCGTGTTTGTTGATATCTCAACGAGAGATTATAAGAAGAAACTTGATCGGGCTTTGAGAACACACTTGCAGAGATCGAATTCATTGGCAGATCGATTTCCTTAGTAGCCGCATTGAGTTGTCGGAGAGAGAGCTAGTAAGCTCGAAGCAGTGAGAGAGGGGCGGGGATAGTAATTCCGGAGGAAGATTTTCCAGATCCAGTGAGTGCATTGCAAAGAGGCAGTGAGTGCCACAGAGAGGCAGCGCAGAGCCATGCAGAGGCAGTGCAGTACTTTAGAGGAGATTTTGTTTTGTGCTAGGGAGAAGCAGTGATTCATTGCCAGAAGCCGAAGAGAGTCCGGAGGCCAGGAGGATCGATCTTCCAGACAACAACTGATCAATTAGCGAGAGGGAAAGCTAATCCAAGTTGTAGGGACGCAGTTCTGCGTAGGCTGACGCAATGACTGCACAAAGGCAACATATAGCAGCTCATCTTGAGCCAAGGTCAGTGTCGGATCCCCAGTGGGAGTGTGATTTTTCTCACTAGACTTATTTTTCAGTCATTTCTCTGTATGGTTTGCGAGATTTAAGCAACCATAGTTTTGTACTCTGATTTACTACTGCATAATAAACAAACCCTCAGATGCTGCACCAGTTTTCCCAAGTTGGGGTTTTCCGGGGACTTAGTTCAAAAATTACAGTGTTATTTGTGTGTGTGTGCATCTATCTTTCCAGCGCTATTTTTCTTTTGTAGTATTTTATTTGTGAAGGCTGCAGTGAATTAGTTTCGATATTTACCGTAGAACACTGTAAATAATTTGTTCAGTTTATTTAACAAATAGAAGCTTAATCAGTTGTTGCAGTAGGATTCTGTGTAACAGAATTTTCACAAGTGTCTCATCATAGACTTCTCTACTAGTATGATAATGTCCAATAGGTCTAAGTTTCTAACTATATACTTTGAAATGGGTGTACATCCTTACCATCTGCATATTCCAACTCTAGATTTTGACTAGATGAGTGGGGCCCAAAGAATGTTGGAAGTTGTAGCAGAGGGATGGACTAGAGTTGTAACATCCTCAAGTAGGTTGATGTGAGTCATGGCATTAAGTGTCATGCTTAAGTTAGAGATCTTAGGCTTCACATCACACAACCTTCTCAAACCTTTCTTATTCTTTGGATTAAAATGTGATATACTTCACCCAATGGATGAAAACATATGTTCTCCAATTCGATGTTTTAAAACTCGAACTCCTCGAAATTAGTTGAGGGTCAATTCAGAATTGGACTTGGATAGACTAGGACCAATCTGATTTCAATGACTTGGTTTACTAACAAATATAGAAAAATATATAAATTTAAATGAAAGAAAACATTTGAAATATTCCAAACCATTAGAGGCAAAATATGCAAGGTAACTATTGTTATATATATCATGTAAGGCTGAATATATCAAAATGGCACTGAGTGTAATACATATCAGCAACAAAATACATAATTGATGAGGCTCAAGAGTCCAAAAAGCATGCTACATGCTATTGAAGTTTAGCCTACGACATAGTACTTGATCAACATGATCAACCATCAAGCTCATTACCAATGCTAGAAATGGGATCCTTAGCAAGAGCTCCAAAATCATCCTTTGGCTTAGAGTCTTTAGACTCCTCAAAGACATTTGCAATTGTAGTGGTTGTAATATTGCTAGCAGAAGCACGAGTTGACTGTGTTGCACAACTAGTGTTTGCATGTAGCATTTCTTGTGCTACGTCTACTCGTATTAGTGAGTATTGATGCAAACCAATCTCTTAGTAGGAGTATTGATGCAAACAAATCTCCCCCAACTGGATGAAAATTAGGATCAAACTCAATGAGAGAGGTGTGAGGAAAACAGAGCGGTGGGGGGCTCTTGCTATAGTCGTGGTTTAGGATTTAGGATGCATTGAATTAGGTTTTAGGAAAAATTAAAAAAAAATCAAGTTTTTTACCTATAGAATGTGGTGGTGGGGTCTAGTAAGTGACCCGATTGAGTAATGACAAATGCGGTCGACTTGTATCGGTTTGGTGCTGAACAGATGGAGTCAAGGGTTGACTCAACTAGTTCTGTACAAAATCGGTTATCCAAGCCGAGTCAAGTGTCGACTTGATACAGAGGGAGATTAACTTGGGTGAGTTCACCGATTATGAGTCAACTCAGACCAAGAATGAAAAAACTGCTCCAATTCCTCTTAGATGATGAGGAACTGGCAACCTTTGATAATAACCTTCTAGTAGAGTTGAGAGATGAATGTTATACCCACAATGGAAGCCCCACAAAGTAAAAAGATCCATATACCCTAATTCTCTGAGTAGTGGATCTGAAAAGTTACTAATGGATTGTACATATGCTTCAAATTTCTCATGTATGTCCTTTGCAATTCTCACATCCCTATAGATCTTCAAAGCTATCTTATATTCCTATACCACTTCAGAATCCTTGTTTTGAGTTGGTCTACCTAGTAGGGACAATTTTGGAATGATGATATTTGGGGTGTAGTGCATAGGCCAAAAGGTGTAATGGTGTGGTTGTTTTGTTTCTCCGTTGGTAACTATGTCTTTCACTTCATGGTCAAATAGTTCACGTGGATCAAGATCATTTGCCTTGATAATTTCGCTTATTCTCTCCAACATACTATCAAGGCTTTCATAGACTTCCCCCAAGCAAGGCATATCTCTGTCAAATGTCCTTTTTATAACTGAAGTGTGGAAGGAAAAACAGGTTTCAAAAACTTACAAGTTTTGGAAAGTCAAATCTCAAATTAGAAGTCATATATAATTAAATTATAAAAATTAATAAATAATAATAAAAATAGTACCAATTAAAAGCGAAGTACCTTGAGTAGCTCCAATTTTGCAAAACCTTGATATATAACGGGGAATGCATTTTTCTCACTTCATGTAAGCTTATTCTAGAGGTGAAATTTTTTGATTTGTGCCCACGTAATGCAAATTGTGTATTTGAAATTGTAACATGAAAGTATGCATGACAAAAATAAATATATAGGTATTGCAATCATTTCATTTTGATCTTGGATATGAGTCCTTCCTTTGTAATTTTGAATTTGTAATAATGTTCTTTAGTATTTGAATAATAGGTCCTTTCTGTTCTGATCCTTACTTTTTGATGGAATTTTTTACATAATCAATATGCTTAGGCTAGATTGCATACTGCTAATACATAGCATTCCTTTGTTCAGTTTCCAGAGGTTGCTTCCACGAAAGGATTCTGCCTTCCAGGATAGCATTATCACCTAAATCTTTTACAATATTATGGCCTTGACCAAAATTTGCCTTGAATTATATGGGAGTTTTTAATCTTTAAAGTAGTTTCCAAGGGGGGTTGGAGTATTGTCTTATTCTGTTTGTGATTTCATATATTTAGGTGATACCTCCTGATGCAAACAGAGCGCTGTTGTCTACACATTCTTTCAAGATTATTTTTAAAGAAGGTGGCTGTGGGACTTTTATACCTCAATTCTTTGCTGTCCTCCGTTCAGCTAGGATGTATCATCAAATGCTATCTTCTTCTGCTGATGTGTCAGCTAGAGCTGATCCTTTGCAAGTTGGAGAACCTCCAGCTGAGACAATTAATCGGGCGTAAGTACATTTCCCTTTTTAATTTTTTTGTGATATGTGCATGGTGTATGTGATAATGACCAGGAAGCAGTTGAGTTGGAAAGAACATGTTAGATACTTGCTATTTGAAATTATTATTTTATTGTCGTAAGTGGAAGACTGAATTATCATCTTGCTATATGCACTGAGAGTTTGTTCTGCTTATTTCCTTTCCTTGTATGCATTGTTTGTTGTGCATTTCATGTCCAACGCCTTCTGCTCTGTGCATGTAAGACCTTTATATTTAGATGCTTGCAGTAACAAACAGAACCTTATTTTAAGATTTTCCTAGCCATTGTGACTAAAATTTGTAAAACGGTCCTTATAAAGAATCCTCTTTTGGATACTGTCGAGATTGCAATGTCATGATAACGCAGCAATTGAGGTATATTGTAATAAATTTCAAATCTAATCTGACAGCATATGTATGTATATTTCAGTTGGTTTGATGCTTTTATAATGAGGCTATTAGCATTATGTCTATACCACATTTTACAAAACTGCATTTGTATGTAGACACGATTGATGTGAGGATGTGGAGATGATGTAGTTATTCTGGGCAAGGCATGCCATTTAGCCCCTAGATTGGACATTTGCATTAAATGCCATTTAATTATAAGTTATGTGGCAAGATGTAGTAAAATTTCAAAGATATTAGTGAGAATCTACTATGAAATTTTCCACGATAAACACTTAAACACAAAGGATATCCAAGACAGTCACCATGAACAATACAAGAATATAGGGAGAACCCTTGAGGTAGGATAACACTGTCAAATATTCATTGTGTAAGGAATCACTCCACAAGCCATGCTTGCTATAAGACAATACAATTCAACGAACATCCAATACAATGATATTCATGTATATTTATACTTTACCCCAAGTATTCTTAGGGAGCTTATGCCAAATAACACTTATTATTATATATTTCTTTTAATTACAATGCCCATTCCATTATTATGGCCACATTATATTCATTATCCCCTTGGGTATGTCACTAGGCACCCCATATTATCCTCGCTAGGTACATTACATTCTATCCCACTTGGCATTTTTTGTCTTTGAAACTGTGGAAATTTCATCTATCACAACTGGAAATTATTTTTCTAATTGTTGATTTATTTAACAATTTATTTGCTGTCTGCTACGACAAATATCAAATAATTCACATAGTGATTTTCACAAAGAAGCTGCGGAAGAAAATAGTGTTGGAAACTGAGAAAATATAGCGCGCACACCTAAAATTTACACAGTTATTTTAGGACAAATGTCCCCGAAAAAACCCAACTTGCAAAAACCAGTGCAACAATTGAGGGTTTTATATGATTAAGCAACAATGAAATTTGGGTAGAATCTCTAGATGCCTAATTGGCAATCCAAACAAAAAGTATCTAACATAAAATAATTAGAGAGAAAATTCTCTCACCCCACAAGCAATCCCTACACTGGCTCCTCCAGAAAAACTGGCCGTCCAAACCCCTGTGTATGCCCTTTGCGAGTCCCAGTGCTTCCTCTCAAACGCGTGGCTTAGTTTCGGCCTCTGAACAAGCCATCTTGCCTGTCTTTGTTGCTAGAAGTGACTCTCCAGCCTTCTGGAAGACTTTCCCAACATCTGGAAGCTGAACCGACTTCCAACCAAACTAAATCAAACTGCTCTTCTTCAGCTACTGTGAAATCCTTGCGCTGCTTCTACGTGGATCACTTATGTTACTTTTTATTGCCTCTTTGGGTTTGGAAAAATTCCTTCGGATCACTGTCCCTGCTCCTCACTGTGTCTGTTTCAATCTTTGGCTCTCCAACAACTGTTGTTGCTCTATGGAAATCGATTTGCCAAAGAAATCAAATTACTCAAGTGTTTTCTCCAAGTGCCCATCGACTTCTTATAATTTTCTATTGGAGCACCAACAACGAAGATTAAAACTTAATCTGTTGAGAAATCTATGGCATCATGCATTTCACTTGATTTCTCTTCTATTATGACATTATCTTATGAAGTTTTACTTATTATATCTTCTTTTCAAGTTATTATGTTCTTATCATGTAGACACACAACCAGGGCAAAACCCCTAGGTAGGGGAAAACCCAATCAAGGACTCTTCCTTTAGTAGATTCATATCATAGTGAGACAACCAAGACTCTTGACACCTAGACCAAGAACCTTCCATCCATCAAGTCAGCCTTGCATACACCTGTTGGTTCATTTCTTCATATGATAACCATAAGTATTTCATCTCAGCTTCTATACTTTAGTCCTGCAGTGGTAGCTATACTAACTTTGTAGTTATATAAAGACTTAATCCTGAAACCTCGGTCCTGTATTCATACATAAGTCTTGTCACACATGATTCCTATAGCCATACATGAGTCCTCAGTCTAGTAGTTATATCAACTGGAAAATTTGTAATTTGGAATCTCAGTCATGCAGCTATACCTAGTTTCGTATTTGTGGCTTCTCCAAGGAATCTCGATCTTGTAATACATGGAAGTTCTTGTCTTGTAGTCACCTCTTGTAATTACTTCACTACCTTATTGTTCTGTGGATAGCCCTTGTAATATTCTCTGAACTCCTGTAATAGCATCTTACTTCGGTCTTGTGTTAGAGACATATTTCAGTCCTGTAATAGTTAATGCGTCAGCCCCGCAATTATCCAAAATTTCGACCTTTTGTTTCGCTATCTCTGTGATTTGCCCAAACTTGATTGTGCATCTCTTCGTGGACCCGAGTTTATGTGGGTATTTATAGTGGTTTCTAACTGTAAAATGAGCCGACATGAGTTATTTGTGAAGCCCGAGTTTATGTGGGTATTTATAGTGGTTTCTAACTGTAAAATGCGCTGACATGAGTTATTTGTGAAGCCGACTTGTAGTAGTTTAGTGTTAAAATCAGCAACTAGGGCCAAACTCATATGATGGAGATGATATTTTTATTGGATTCCTCTTTTCGAGAGGTGCAAGATTGATCTAAAGATTAGTGGTTTGAACATCGCGATAAAATCGCGATTTTTTCAAGAAAAAGATTAAATCGGTGATTTTTTGCACGATTTTTTGAAAAAATCCCCAATCGCGATCCGCACGGAAAAAATCGTGGGCTTCCAAAACAACGACTTTTAAGTGCGATTTTCATGTTTTTGTTTCTCATTTTTGCATTGATAGGTTTGGTTAGGAGAGCTAAGGAGTGAAGGAGGAGAGCTAAGGAGGAAGATAAGTGATCTACAAGGGCAAGAGTGGACAAAAGTGAAGGATTTTAGCAAGCCAAGCGAACAAAAATCGAATTTGGACCAAGTGTCTCCGGAAAAACGTTTTTTCCAGGTATGGGCATCAAATTTGACCCATTTTTTTTTTTGTTTTTTTCTTGTTCTTCCATGGGTTTCTTTCAGCCATGTATTTTTCATCATTTGTGATTGCGTTTGGTTGTTTTTGTTTTTTTTTTATTGAGAGGAGAGGGTTTATTTTGGTCAAAAATGCAAAAAAATGTTAGTTATTTATTTATTTATTTTTGTTTAATTCATATTTGTAATTTTTTTTTGTTGTTTTTCTATATTTCTTCTTGTGCTCTTAGTTTCTTTCCATTATCTTTGCTTGTGTTTCAACATGTATTTTTCCCATTATTTTTGCATTGAGTTGAGGGTTTTTTTTTTTTTTGTGAAAAAAATCAAAATGTTGTATGTAAAATTGTAATTTTTTTATTTGATTTTTTAACTTGCAATTTTTCTTGTGCCCTAGGTTCAAATTTCAATGTTCAAAGTTCAAAGTTTCCAACATGCCAAGGAAATTGGATTCTTTATGGGAATTTGGTGAACCTGATCAGGGGTTTGACTGATCAAACTTGACTTGCAAGTTATGTGGTCACCACATGACAGGGGGGGTATACAGGTTGAAATACCACCTGGCACAAATTCCTGGGCATGAAGTAGGCCCTTGCACAAATACCACTCCAGAAATAATCAGAAGAGCCATGAACTCATTGGAAGAAATAGAAACAACTAAACTCAGCAAGGCAGCTTTGAAGAGTCAAATATCAGGGTTTAGAGTTGACTGTGAGAGTGGTAGTGGTTCTTCAGCATCAACATCTTCTACAGTGAACCCCATAGCTGCCTCCTCATTTTTTGTTCCTAGAACCACTCCCGGGGCACAACCATCTATCTCCTCCCTTATTAAAAAAAAGAAGGAAGAAGCTGATAGGTTGTTGGGCAAACTGTTTCTTTGGAGTGCTATTCCTTTCACTGTTACCAGGAACAATCCATTTTATCAGGCTACGATTGATGCTATCGCTGTTGTTGGCCCAGGATACAAAGCCCCTTCATATGATGACTTTAGAGGGTGCATTTTGCAAAATGAGAAAGTTGACTACACCAAGAGATTGGAGGAGTTAATGGCATCATGGGAAGTCACAGGATGCACTGTGATGTCAGATGGTTGGACTGATCAAAGGGGTAGGACCCTTATTAACTTCTTGGTCAGTTGTTCCAATGGGACAATGTTTATGAAATCTGTTGATGCATCTGCACATGTCAAAGATGCAATATTATTATGTGATTTATTGGATGTGTTCATTCTGGAGGTTGGGCCCCAAAATGTTGTCCAAATCATAACGGACAACGCTGCAAACTATGTTTCTGCTGGCAAGATGTTTATGGAGAAGCATCTGAACATATTTTGGACACCTTGTGCTGCACATTGCCTTGATTTGATATTGGAGGACATCGGAAAGATTGATTGTGTCAAAGACATTGTAGAATCATCAAAGAGCATCACAAAATTTATATATAATCATGCATCTATGCTTCATTTGATGAGAACATTCACCAACAAGAAGGAGTTGGTGCGGCTTGCTATTACACGGTTTGCCACTAGTTTCATATCTCTTCAATCCCTCTTGAATTCTAAGTGGGATTTGAAGAGAATGTTTCTTTCAGAGGAGTGGCGTGCTTTGACTATCAGCCGCAAACCAGAGGGAGAGGCCATCTGCAGGTTGGTGTCATATCAAGAAAGTTTCTGGGCTGGAGTGCAAGAGGTGTGTAGCGTTACTGAACCTTTGGTAAAGGTTCTTAGACTGGTGGATGGAGAGAAGCCCGCAATAAACTACTTGTATGAGGCCATGGATAGGGCCAAAGAAGCTGTTCGCAGCTCCTATGATGATAAGGGTGATGAGGGGTTTCAGAAACAACTTCTTTTATGGGAAGTGATTGATGACCGATGGAACAACACATTCCATCGTCCCATTCATGCTGCAGGGATCTTTCTGAACCCTGGATTTGCTTACTCATGTAGTTTCCTATTTGATGCTGAGGTCATGGATGACTTTTTCACTTGTGTTCAGAAGATGGTGCCAAATCCATTAGAATGTGCAGAGATATCCAAAGAAAAGCAGGTATACAGAATGGCAGGTGGCACCTTGAGCTTCGACATGGCTGTCCATGATAGGACTACTAAAATGCCAGGTAAGATTTTGATTATTTTAAAATTTTTCTTATGTTTGTAACTTTATAAGTATATCTTATTTGTTGTAACTTCTAACTTGTAGATGCATGGTGGAGGAGCTATGGTGGCAGATTACCAGAACTCCAAAAACTTGCCATTAGAATACTCAGCCAAACATGTAGCTCTTTAGGATGCGAGCGCAACTGGAGTGTATTTGAAAAAATACACACCAAAGGCGCAACAGGTAAAAAACTTAAAATATTCCAACTGATTTTTTGAATTCATTAAATATATATATTTTTTTAAATATTTATTTTATTAATTTATGACCCTTGTACAGGTTGGAGGCCCAGCGCCTCAATGACATGGTTTACATCTACTACAATCTTAGATTGTGGGTGAGACAACTTGAGAGGACACAATATGGGGGGGCCATCTTTAGATAGATGAGTTACCAACTTTCTTCCGAATGGAGAATTGGTGAGAAAACTGTCATGGAAATCGACCCCAGTTAGATAGGCGAGGGGGGGGTAGTGGAGGGAGAGGGCGGGGAGGAGAGCGAGCGAGAGGAGAAAGCGAGAGAGGGGGCGGCACCCACCTACCTGCTACCGTCGAAGACGTGGTGCCGCCTCCTTTAGCTCCTAGTGCTTTAGGTTCCCGTTACCCGGTATCGATTTCTAATTCTAGGCACAGCAGTCATGCCGATCTCGCAACGTCTTCATCTGAAAGAGAAGGGCAAGGCTGCTGTGTTCTGTGAAGAAAACAAAATCAGTAGTATAGGACCATAGGTTATATGGTGCATTGACATTCCTTTGTATATGACATTATGACTCATGATATGAGATACATTATTATATTTTTTGTTGATATTTTGAGGCTGAGTTGACTCTTGAGACTCAGGACTTAGTATTCAGGACAGGATTAAGTTTTATGTGTGATGTAGCACTAGACATGATATTACACATCTTATATATTAGTTTTTTTTTCATATTTATGTGTCAATGCATTTATTTGATGCTGTGGATGTTTTAGATATTAAAAAAATTGAAAAAAATTGAATATTTTTGTATGTGCCGTTTTTTTCCCGATTTTTACCGATTTTTTCCCAATTTTTACAATTTTTTCCGATTTTTTCCCCTCGCCAATTTAATCCCGATCGCGATTTTCAAAACATTGCTAAAGATCATCTTGTTCGGACAAGCAAAAGTGTGATTTTGAATTTATTATTCATACGTGTAAATTGTCAAGGTCGGCCACAGTCAAATGTGGGCTCATGAAGCCCAATAGTTGTGTCACCACACCCTCAATGAATTGTATAAATAGGAATGACCTTTTCCTCATTTGGACATCACTCATCTCATCACACACCTTCTCTCTCCTCTCCTTATTGGTTCATACAAGTCTGGGAAGCTCTCTCTCTACCTCAGACATGTGAAACATGAGGCCGAATTACAGTACAGGCTCTAGGTCGAATTACAGTACTGACTATAGTGTTGACCAGCATTGACCAAGGGTCAACTCACTTCCTTTGACTGTGATTTTTGGGCAAACATTCAGAATTCAGGAGGCTTTAGCGTTGACTTCAGGTTTGACTGCAGTTTTTACAACAACATTTGACTTGATTGTTTTGGGTTGACTTTGAACCTCTTGGAAGGCCGAATTTGTTTGCTATTGATAGAGCTGCTTGGAGGACATTTTGGAGCCCTTTTGACCAATGTTGACTTTTTGGTTAGGGCTGCAGTTGACTACTGATTTTGACAGGACTGTTTTGGGCAAGTTATTTTGATATTTGTACTCTCTCTCTTCGCTAAACTATTGAAGAATAATAAGAAGAATTTGATTGAAGGGTTTTTAGATTTCCCCACATTGGGGTTTTTCCCTGGCATCCACCAAATATTGTGTCCTCTTGCCTTGTCTTGTCTTTTGCATTTTGTTTATGTTATATCAACATTTACTATCATTGTCATTAAGGTTATGTGATTGCTAAACTGGAAATTGATATTGGGCTAATAAGGAACATTGAAATAAATTGCGCTTAAGCATAGAACATATCATTGTTATCTAAAATTAACATGGTATCAGAGCCCATGTGAAGACAAAGCCCAAGCAAGAGTGAGAAAAGCAATCACTAAGATCTATTGGACAAGGACAAGATTCAATGTCTTCCTCAACTTACTTAAAATCTGAGGACAAGCTCAATGATAAATTTGATTATCATGCATGGAAGATGTCTCTAGACTTGACTTTGGAAGAAAATGATGTCATGGACTATGTGCAGGGAAAGATTGTTGAGCCTCTTTCAAATGCACCGACCTCCCCTAAAACAAAGTGCAAGAAAGGTGAGGTCAAAGCTAAGAAGATCATCAATGATTCCATTCAAAAACATTTGCTTGCTTACATTTATGAGTTGGGCACATCTAAGGAGATGTATGACAAGTTGGTGAGTATGTTCAAAGCTAGCAATGAAAATCAAATCCTCTCTCTTAAAAACAAGTTGAAGGATGTAAAGATGGATAGAGGGTAATCCATCCAATCCTACTTCATGAGGATTACCGAAATAAAAAAATGATCTTCTATCTATTGTAGAAGTTATTGTTGACCGGGAGCTCACTCTTATTGCCCTTGGAGGTCTTCTCCGAGCATAGGATGTGTTTAATACCACTATCCTCAACAATGATAGGATTCGAGGTTTTGATGAATTACTGATTAGATGTACTTAAGAAGAGACAAGGATGATGGAGAGAGACATGTCTTCAAATGGGAATGATCCCACTGCATTCTCCACTCATGCTAAAAGGAAAAAAATGTTGGTCCAAAGAAACAAGGCCAAGGAAGACATAGATTCAAAGAAGGAAGAAAGGGAAGATGCTTCAATTTCAACAGGTTTGGCCACTATGCTAGAGAATTTCCTAATAAGAAGGATACACCTTGAGATGATGATAACAACTACAACCACAACATTTTCAAGGGTAACAACAATCAAAGGAATAACAAGTTCAATAACAAAGGAAAGAGAAATGCTCCCACTGCACATGGAAATGGTCAACCTCCCAAGACATCGAGAAATTTTAGGTATGAGGAATCCAATGTTGTAGATAAGCAAAATGAATTTTATCTTATCTCTGCCCTCACTACTGCCTATCCTTCAGACACATTGGATAATTGGTTGATCGAGAGTGGTGCCTCAAGGCACTTCATTGGGTACAAAGAGGCCCTCTCAAATTTGATTGAAAATGAGACTAGTTTGGAAATCATACTTGGAGACAATGCCACCTACCTCGTGAAAGGGACATGCACTGTTACTCTTCTTTTAAATGAAGGCCAAATCTTTCATCTACTAGACGTATTATATGTACCTGAATTGAAAAAGAAGCTGGTATCTATTTTTGCGATGGAAGACAACGACTTCAAGGTAGCATTTATTGATGGGAGGGTACTTATTTGGAACAGGAACTTCAAAGATGCTTTGACACTTGGATTTAAGGTTGAAGGTCTTTATCAGGTTGTAGGAAGTCCTCTAGGAGCCATGGCATGCAACACTTATCGTCAATCCGAATTATGACACTGGAGGTTTGCTCACCTTCATTATAAAGCTCTACCCGATGCTAGGAAGATGGTCATAGGTATGCCCGAATTCAAAGTAGAATATGAAGGTGTTTGTCAGGGTTGTGCCGAAGGGAAACATACTAGGGGACCATTCCCCTCCAGTGAAAGTAGGACTACTGACATTCTTCAATTGATCCATTATGATTTTTTTGGTATATTGTCCATATCATCTTTCGGAGGATATTGGTACTATGCTATTTTTGTGTATGACTTCTCTCACAAAACTTGGATCTATTTCTTGAAGAAGAAGGATGAAGTGTTCAAATGGTTCCGCTCTTTCGAAGCCATGGTTGAAAATCAAATAGGGAAGAAGATCAAAATTTTGAGAACCGATATTGGAACTGAATATGAGTCAAATGAGTTCAATGACTATTGTAGAGAAGCTGGCATTAAAAGGGAGACCACTACTGCATATACTTATGAGCAAAATGGAGTTGCCAAAAGGAAGAAGCCGAACATGTACCAAGGGTACTTAGGTGACATGAGCACCTTTGTTCAATCTAAGCCTTGTATGTTCGAAGAAGCTGCGAAGCACCAAGTTTGGAAAGATTCGATGAACGAAGAGTATTAGTGGATCATGAAGAATGATGTTTGGGATATGGTTCCTAGACCTAAGGACAAGTCTCTGAAATGGCTTTACAAAATCAAACATGAAGCTGATGGGAGTGTTGAAGAGTTCAAGGCCAGGTTCTTTGCTCGAGGCTTCTTTTAAAAGGAAGGAGTGGACTATGACATTGTAACTTGTAAAGAAAATTATCTTTGTCTTTAAAAGTGTCAAAATACCTTGCAAGACCAAGTCGGCCTAAAAGGAAGAGCCACGTCCACCTTGAAGAGCCTATATATAGGTGGGAACTTGTCCTCCTTGAGACACACTTACTCATCACTCATTCTAGCGAAGGAAGAGAAAGAAGAAGTCAACAAAGATGGAAGAGGACAAAGAAGACTTTTGTTTGGGCTATTTCTCTCTCACACGTGCTAAGGAAGAAGGTCAAGCAAAGGTCAACAAGGGTCATTCTCAAGCTCCAGAAGTCAGAGAGAGGCAAGCGAAGGTCAAGGGAAGGCTCAGAAGGCAGATCGAAGCTCACATGTGTGGCAACAACAACTGCAACAGGCCGAAATTTCAGATCTGCAGTGGAGGCCACAAATTCTGCAGCAGAAGGTCGAAGAAGTGCTACTGGAAGAGATTTGTCTGGGTTTGACTAGATCAAGGTTAACACATCATTTGAAGAGGTTGGTCTTGGTCCTGGAGGGCATCGGGCTTAGTCTTAAAGTCTTGGAATTCGTCAATTGAAGAATCTATAAGGAAGAGAAGAGATTTGTGGGTTTTCCTCTCAAGTAGGAGAGGTTTAGGCCCTGACTTCCAACACACATTCTGTGTTCTTGTTCATCTTGTTTTGGTAGTTGTTTGATGATTCACACGCATAATAATAAGTAACAAAGCTAATAAGTAAAAAGACATCATAAGCAGTTATTAGATAAATAGAAATCATTCTAATCATTTCCTTATAGATTTCTCAAAAATGGTATCAAAGCTAAGGTTAGCTAAGGGAATTATGAAGATCTCCACTACATTGAAGAAGTTCTTTAAGAAGTGTTCAAAGGTAGCAAGCTGTCCCAAGAGAAGCATTAAGGAAGCATGGAATCTTCTATTTACTACAAAGAAGGAAGCAATCAATGCAAAGGATGAAGGTATCTTCTCTTGACTAATGGGCACATTCCAAGATGAGAGCATTTGGGTAATCGATAGTGGTGTATCTAGACACATGGCTGGACATCATAAACAACCAAAGACATTATCAAAAGGAAAATCGTGTTACTTAGTGGAGCTTGGAGATAATAAGACCTATCTTGTAAGAGGAATTGGATCAACCTCCATAGAGCTGGAGAATGGAAGCAACATTCATCTCAACAACATCCTAATTGTTCCAGGTTTGCATAAGAACTTACTTTCCATTTGAATTCTAGAAGATAAGGGTGATAGAGTAGCATTTATTGATGGAAAGGTTGTGGTATGTAGTAAGGACTAAAACATAAAAAATGCTAGAGTAATTGGTGTTAGTTTTTGTGGAATCTGATGTGTTCTAGCCACGAAATTTGGTGGAGAGGCTAGACTACATGAGATCTCCAAAACCCATAAATTGTTTCTGGAAATTCCACTTGGAAGTGTCTCAATTAGATTATTAACTAATTTTTAAATATTTCTTAAGTCTAAACTTAGGGAATATGGTTAATTAATACTTAAATATTTCTTAAGTCTAAACTTAGGGAATATGGTTAATTAATTAGTATTAATTGAGATAAGGTGAGAATAGTCTAGCAACTCACACGGATCAATGCAGGTATTGATCCTAGCTGTTGATTAAGTTTTACTCTTGGCTGTTGGTGCTCCAACAATGGATTATAAGAGGAGATCGATGTGGTGATGGAGAATACATCAGAGTCACTTGGAGAAATTGATTTTCCAGAGTAGCAACAGTTAATTGTCGGAGAGTTTGAGCTTCAGTGAGGCAACAAAGATAGTGAGGGGCAGGGACAATGATCCAGAGGAAGTGTTCTAGATCTAGAGAGGCAGCAGCAAGAGGGCCGAGTTATTCCCAGTGAGGCAGCGCAGAGGACTGCGCAGTTGCTTCAGATTGACAGTTCGATTTAGGTGAGGAGAAATTCGTTCTCGGTTCCAAATGCCGGGTAGAGGTTCCAGAGTGCCGGAGAGACAATTTCCTCAGTAGTGGCAGGCAAAACGACTTCATCAGAGATTGGTTGGAGCCTTGACGTCATAGTGTTTGCGCAGAGCAATGCAAAGAGTCTAGGAGGCCGAGTTTTTTGAAGGCAAGTTGTGCCGGGATTTCTTATGGAGGAAGGGTAATTCCCTTCAATAATTTTGCCTAGATTTTTCTTGCAATGGATTGCCAATTTTAGGCATTTAGATTGTACTCAATTTTTCACTGCTGCATAATAATAAAAACCCTCACTGCTGCACAGGTTTTCCCAAGTTGGGTTTTTTCGGGGACATTTGTCCAAAAATAATGATGTCAAATTTTATGTGTGCTAGTATTTTCTCAGTTTCCAGCACTTTATTTTCCGCATAATTTTATTTGTGAAGATTGCAGTGTGCTTATTTCAATTTGCCGTAGGAATAAATTGAATAATTAATTTATCAGTTAGGAGAAATATTACCAGTTGCTGCAATAGGATTTCAATCTTGAAATTTTTACAATTGGTATTCATGAAGCAAGACTTTACAAGTTGATATCTCCTCTTGCACAAGCCTTGGTTCACATTGAAATCAGCCCATGTAAACTCTGGCATAGAAGATTTGGCCATCTTCAAACTCTAAGCACTATAGTAGATGGAATCCTCAAATTGAAAGAAGATCACGAGAGAGTATGTAAGGGATGTACATTGGGTAAGAACACCAAGAGACCATTTGGATGTAGTTCTTCATGGTCAAAATAAATCCTTGATCTTATTCATTTTTGATGTATGTGGCCCTATGACTCCTAAATTACTTGGAGATCATTTATATTTGTCACTTTTATAGATGATCATTCAAGAAAAACTTGGGTTTACTTGATGAAATCCAAGGACGAATTATTTACAAAATTTCAAGAATTCAAAGCTGAAGTAGAGAACCCTATAGAAAGAAGAATCAAGATACTAAGATCTGATAATGGAGGAGAGTATACATTGAAGGAAATTATAGCCTTCTGTAAGGAGTATGGGATTAGAGGGAGGTGATAGTCCCATACAATCCTGAACAAAATGGAGTTGCAGAACGAAAGAATTGATCCATTGAGGAAAGTGTAAAAGCAATGTTGCATGATCAAGATCTACCAAAATTTTTGTGGGGAGAAGCCATGAAGATAACTGTGTATATTCAAAATAGAAGTCCCCACAAATCACTGGATAACAAGACTCCCAAAGAAGTATTCGTTGGGAAAAAACCAATTGTAGACCATATCCGAATCTTTGGTTGTCTTGTATATATTCATATACCGAAGGACAAAAGAAAGAAGCTGGATCCATCAGGCATGAGAGGAACATTTGTTGACTACAACAACTCCTCTAAGGCCTATAGAATCTACATAAAGGAAGGGCATCATATAGTAGTCAGTCAAAATGTCATATTTGATGGAAGTATTACATTCAAGAAATCTAAGGAACTTCCCATGGACTCTGATGATGAAGAACTTCCAGTATTTGAAGAAGAAGTTGATAGGGAAGGAGAATCTCACCATGAAGATGAAGGTCCCAATGAACCTATTCAACCTGTTGTCATCCTCGAATCAACAAAAAGACCTAACTGGTTGAAATCTACACTACTTGATGCAGAAGGTCATGGAGCAACGCAAGGTACATTCAGAGAAAGCAAGAAACCCAAACGATATTTTGGCTATGCAACATACATGACAAAACTAATAGAAGCAGAGCCATCCACCTTTGAAGAAGTTGTCAACCATTAAGAATGGAAGGATGCCATGAGTGAAGAATATCAATCTATAATGAAGAAAGGAGTTTGGGAGATCGTCCCTAGGCTCGAAGACAAATCTGTGGTAACTTCAAAATGGATCTATAAGATCAAACATGTAGTAGATGGAAGCATCGACAAGTATAAGGAAAGATTTGTGGGTAGGTGCTTCTCTCAACAAGAAGGCATTGACTAGGAAGAGACATTTGCTCTGACAACAAGATATACAACGATTCGTTCATTGGCCTCTTTGGCAACATTGATGGGATGGAACATCCACCAAATGGATGTCAAGATTGCATTTCTGAATGACACAATTGATGAGGAAGTCTATATAGAACAACCCTTGGGATTTGAAGTTAAAGACAGAAAGGGATATGTTTGCAAATTGAAGAAAGCATTATATGGCCTCAAGCAAGCTCCAGGGGCATGGTAGGCTAGGATGGATGCATACCTACAGAGCTTAGGCTTCACAAAAACTTTTGATGATCCGAACCTCTATATCAAGTTTGTGAAGGGAGAACCGGTAATCATTCTTTTGTATGTAGATTATCTTCTCTTGACAGGTGTAGAAGATCAAATTGAAGAATGTAAGAAGCAACTAGCAGTAGAATTTGACATGAAGGATCTAGGGCTGATGCATTACTCTTTGGGACTAGAAGTCTGGCAAGGACCTGATGAAATTTATTTAGGTCAAGGGAAGTATGTGATCAAGATGTTGAAGAGGTTTGATATGATGGATTGCAAACCTATGACCACTCCGATGATCACAAACTTGAAGAGACCGAGGAGTTCTGAATCGAGCCCTCTGGATCCTTCCAAGTATAGACAACTGATTGGCTCACTGATGTACATGATGAATACTCGACCATACATATGCTTTGCAGGAAGTGTTCTTAGTCAATTCTAAGTGGAGCCGAAGCATAATCATTGGATAGCAGCAATGTTGGGAATCACGATTGTTGTTAGACCAAAACCTGCAGGTGTTAATAAACGATCACATTGCCAAAGATAAGGATCCACTAGAGGTAGTTAGTCCATGTTGCAAAACACACGGGGAGCTTTGGTTTATCCAATGTCCAACAATCTCCTCCCCAACGCCAGCCGGGTGTGGATCGAACTCGTGACCTATGCTCTGATACCACTTGTTGGGAATCACGATTGCCATTAGAATAAAACCCGCAGGTGTTAGTCAACAATCGCATCGCCAAAGATAAAAGAAGAATTTTGTTGGGGCATTTTCAGTGATTAAAATATCCTTAAAGAGATCTTACTTAAGGACAAAATAACATAACTTGTGACAACCACCCTTTGAGGATTATTTGTAATAAATATCTCTTTATCTCAGGACCCATTTCACATTTTCGAGAAGCTTGGATCACTGTTAGACAACCTCAGGTTGACTGTGACAAGCTTGGATCCCCCAGACTTATTCCTTTTGTGGCTCAGAAGGTCGGATTGTTGACAGGAACTGTGGACATAAATACCTTGGACCTGTAACATTGCAGAGTTACACTGTTGAGAAGCTCAGACATGTGTAGTTCAGGACAGTCGTTTGTGGAGGGCTCAAATTAGTTAAAGAGCTCGGACTATACTTATATTCGGTCCTATTGAGAGGCAGTGTACCTGTCGCAACTCGAATACATATGTGGAGGGGTCGAAGCAAAGAAAAATCACCCTTTTCAAGACTCTGTTCTAAGGAGTTGTAGGTATGAACAAAGGGTTGGTTTTGTTGAGATAATGCCTCATTTATGATGCATACTACATATTAGGGATTGGTTTGATTTGTTGGAGGATGTTGAGAGATTCTCTCAACTACTCCCTCCAAGAGTGGAATTAGTTGGATCTCAGCAGCACTATAAATATTGTAATGTATTAGTGTGATCTGATATATATAGAAATTCAATTATTATGTGTGTGAATATTGTGTGTTTCTGCTCTCTCATAATTTCTAATATGGTATTGGAGCCTGGCTGGGCTTAATCCCTGACGGGAGTGCCCAGAAAAATGTGAGAGTCTGCATAATGGATGGTCTGTACATAGGTGTGAAAGTGAATGTCTGTTTTTTTATTTCTGTTCTGGTCTGTGCATAGTTAAGAAACGTGCAGAAGTTTAGACAGGCGGCGGCATATGGTGTTTCTCAAGACGCTTGTAGAAGGTTTTGCCTGGTTTGGAGACTCATAGTGTCTTTTGATTCGCTGAATTATGTTACACATTTGTTTTCATTTGAAAACATTAGATTTGGGGCAAATTTTGTTCAATCTCAGCGCTGGATCAAGCGAATTTTTTTTTATGTTCGAAGCCTATGGTCTTTTTATTGTTTTTTGCAGCGGTTGAGTGGCAGCCGCGGTAAAAACAAAATTTGTAAAGAACATTCACGGGAGCTGTTTTAATCTGGATGTTGCAAACATAATTGCTCTCTCCAATTTTTAATTTGGCCATCACGTTCGATCCATATGGATCTCTCTCCAGTTGGACGGCGAACAACTCAGATAGTATGTGCTCATGGAATGGTATTCTCTGCAGACTACACACCAAAAGAGTGATTGCCATCATGCTTGAAGGGTTAAAATTGAAAGGTACTCTGTCGCCCTATCTTGGAAACCTCTCCCTTTTCTACAGTTTCGATCTTTCAGAAAATAATTTGACGGGAAGAATTCCATCTGAGATTGGACATCTTAAAGCACTGGTAACGCTTGACATCCATAATAATCTACTATGGGGTTTTATTCCAAACTCTCTGTATAATTGCACGCAGCTGCAATGGATTGAACTTGCAGTTAACAGCCTGACAGGGACTATATCAATGGAATTCGGTCGTTTGGTCAAATTGGAAGGTGCTTGGAGTACTGCGGTATCTGCTGCAGCTCGTGCCAATACTTTCCTCCAGGGACATATGGAAAAAAAAAACGCGTGTCCTTTCTATCAGGATATGAAGAATGCCAAGGGAAAACCCAAATGCCCTTGAATGAATGAATCGCTATCATATGTAGAATTTCATAAATTTTGTTGTTGTGAGATTTGTAGTGCAGAACCAACTATGAAAAATTTAGCATTATTTAAATTAGTCGTTCTCGACATTCTACAGGGACGAGAGAACAATTGGCTAATTTGATTGTGTGAATTTGTTATATGCTGATATTGTTGTGCTATGGGCCAAGATCATCAGTTACAGGTTACAGTATGAGATCTGTTTGTGTGAAGCAGGTCAAGTTGTTAGATTAGCTCTTGAACACATTCAGTATTCAGACCATTTGCCTAGCCACTGATGGATAGCCAAAAGCGAAATATCCGACAGATGGCGATTGGTCCATAGGATGGTTCATCACTTGTCAGCTCTTATCGCGGAAGCCCCGACGAGCCGAGTTGTCAATACTGTTGATCTTGCAAAGTTCATTATTGCTGGTCAGAAACAAATGTATTTTAAATGGGTTGAATGGTAGCTCGAAAATGGTGGAGAAAAGAGCGTTGTCTATGAGATCTCAGAGTGGGTACAAATGTTAATGAAGACCAAGGCAGACAAATGTTTGTATTAATTTAGTGTGTTCTCCATTTCTGTAATGTGGGCATTAAGGGGGGGTGTTGAGATAATGCCTCATTTATGATGCATACTACAGATTAGGGATTGGTTTGGTTTGTTGGAGGATGTTGAGAGATTCTCTCAACTACTCCCTCCAAGAGTGGAATTAGTTGGATCTCAGTAGCACTATAAATATTGTAATGTATTAGTGTGATCTGATATATATAGAAATTAATTATTTGTGTGTTATTCATGTTCAATGAATGCTCTCACCAATTTCTAATAGGTTTAAGCCTTAAAAACCAACGGATAATGCAGCCAGTCCAAAGAAGGAAAGCTGCAACTAGTTTAGGACATTTAGGAGTTGTTTGGAAAGTCTATCAAAGTTATGTGGAAAACCTACTAGGCAGCCAAAGTGAGAACAGTGCGCACCAAGCCAGAGTTAGAGAAAAAGGTGGAAGACTTTGAAATGAAGTTGGAGCATCATAGAAGACATCATTGTTGAAACAACCCTTAAGAAACTCTTTGAAGAATGTCAAAGACACTTTGTATCCCTTGAAAACATAGTTGAAGCAGACTTTAGAGGACAAACTTTGAAGGAGACAACGACAGTAAGGGTAGAGGTCTTGGAGCATTGTTGAGAGCTTTGGTGAAGACCTTTAAGGCTTGTTTGAAGAGGACCAACTGCGTTTGAAGACTTGTTTGGAGAGAAACTTTGAGAATTGAGTGCGATCTTGAAGAAGCATATCTTGTGTTGAACATCTTATTTGGAACAAACAACAACAAGATCTTCTGTAACACCAAAGTTGTCATCCATATGAAGTGTCCTTATTTGCTGATGTATTGAAAGCTCTTGAAGACATTTTTGAAGATTTGGAAGATTCATGTAGAAGGCTTCATTGTCTTGGAGAATTCTTGGGCCAACCTATTGAAGACACCTTGAGATTATTGAAGACAATTGGAAGCATAATTAACACTGATCGTGGAATCTTGTAGATCTTGAAGATCAGTTGGAGCTGATCTTGAGCATATCTTGGAGAGTCATCTAGAAGCCTATTGGAGACATTGTTGGAGACCATGATGCATTGCCGAAGTCATCATGAGGTGACCTTGGAGAATTTTGTTTGGGTATCATGAAGAGCTGTGGTGCCACATTCTAAGAAGACAAAGTTGTCATTGATGAGCTAAGTGCCTTGGAGATCGTTTGTGGGCAGTGCTGAAGGTGAAGATATTGTCAGGGCTCGTTGCAGAAGATATTGGGAGCCGTGAGGAACTTCTAAACATATCTTGAAGAATTGAAGTAGTGGGTTGGAGCCCTAGAGGATAGGAGTCCTCAAGAAAACCAGGTTGGAGCTTGTACCAAAGATAGGGTTGGAGCCTCGTGAAGTCCAAGTCGTTGCTTGGCAAAGTACATGTTGGAGCTTGGTGGATTGAAGATTGGTGTCTTCATCTAGGTTTGGAGCCCTACACTATATTGTACTTAATTTATTGTAAAGAAGAGGGTTGAAGTCCTTGTTATTCCTGATTAATAAAATTATTTATTCTTATTGTTCATTTCGTGTTCTAATTATAAGTGATCTAACTAGTAAAAATAACAATTAAAAATAAATACTGATTCACCCCCCCTCAGTATATCCAACAAGAAAAACATATTTTGAGATATCTGCAAGGAACCATCCATTACTGCCTGAAATATGATAGGACAAATAATGTCCACTTGATGGGATATACAAATTTCGACTGCGGAGGCAGTGAGCAAGATGGAAGGAGCACTATAGGAGGATGTTTCAGTTTGGGATCCTCCATGATCTCATGGATGAGCAAAAAACAAGATATAATTGCTTTGAGTAGTGATGACGTTGGGTATATTGTAGCCTGTGAAGTAAGCAGAGAAGTGGTCTAGTTAAGGAAGTTGCTATCCGATCTATTTGCAGGACCTATGGACCCTACATTGATACATTGTGATAACACCAGTTGTGTACGATTGTTTGAAGACCTAATATTTCATGGAAAGACAAAGCATATCAACAACAAGTATCGCTACATTCGGAAGCTAGTACAACATGGTGTATTGCAGCTACAGTATGTCTCCACTGATGAACATGTAGCTGACATATTGACAAAATATCTGCCTAATAAGAAGCTTGTGTATTTGAGAGACAAGCTTGGTTTGGTTGATATATCCTCCCTTGTTGAGAGGGTGAGATAAGGCACATCATTCTTGTCTTAACTTGGGAAGACATAATGGAGGATTGGGTAATCATGGGGCATTCGATACTCTTTGAGGATGAGGTAGGGCATCCAAGATAAGAGTAGTCGTGGACCGATATTCTTTGAGGACTAGCTATCCAAGATAAGAATAGTCCAAAGAATGTCATATTCTGTGAACACCCAAGTGGAGTATGTAAATTGAGAGACAATGTTGATGTTGTCTATAAATCGTTGGTCTCGCCAACATTGTGCTTTGATCTTATGGAGAGAGAGAGTTGTTAGTCAAGGCCTTGCTTTGTGACAATGTTGGTTGATACGATGCTAGACAAATGAGTTAGTAATCTGACTCTTCTAATGAGATCTCTTCAGATTGAGAATGTCCATGTACCTCTTATGAATACCTCCCTAGTTAAGAGGGAGTGTTGAAAAGTGTGTAACTAGGTTCGGTCTTCATAAATATAAAATGTACTTTTGATTCTTGTAAATGGTAAAATGAAATAAAATTATTATTATTATTTTGGAGCATGGGTTTCATGCTCAAGGTCTTTTATTTTATAGGTCAAGCACCCATTGAGTGCTTCTAGGGTTTGTCCTAGGTCAAGAAGTCAAAGGAGTCATTGTCGTAAGTTGAAAACCCCATTTGGCACATTGTAACTTGTAAAGATTTTTTTTTTTGTCTTTAATAGTGTCAAAATACCCTCCAAGAACAAGTCGGCCTGGCAGCTGGCAAGTCGGCCTAAAAGGAAGAGCCACGTCCACTTTGAAGAGCCTATATATAGGAGGGAACTCTTCCTCCTTGAGACACAGTCATTCCTAACAAAGGAAGAGGAAGAAGAAGGCAACAAAGAAGGAAGAGGATGAAGGAGACTTTTGTTTGGACTATTTCTCTCATATATGCTATAAGGAAGACCAGGGTTTTTGCAGCAGATTTAGGGTCTCTATCTACAAGTTCGATCTTGGAGAAAAGAAGGCAAGAAGGTCAAGCGAAGGTCCCCAAGGGTCATTCTCAAGCTCCAGAAGTCAGAGAGAAGCAAGCGTAGGTCAAAGGAAGGCTCACAAGGCAGAACAAAGCTCACACATGTGGTAGCAACAATTGTACGGGGGCCAAAATTTCAGATTTGCAGTGGAGTTCGAAAATTTTGCAGCATAAGGTCGAAGAAGTGCTACTGGAAGAGATTTTCCTTGGTTTAACTGGATCAAGGTTAGTACATCATTTGAAGAGGTTGTTCTTGGTTCTAGAGGGTATTTGTCTTAGTCTTAAGGTCTTGAAATTCGTCAATTGAAGAATCTATAAGGAAGAGAAGATATTTGCATGTTTTCCTCTAAAGTAGGAGAGGTTTTGGCCCTGGCTTGCAGCCTACATTCCATGTTCGTGTTCTTCTTGTTTTGGTAGCTGTTTGATGATTCACACATATAATAATAAGTAACAAGACATCACAAATAGTTATCAAGTAAAGAGAAATCATTCTAATCATTGCCCTATATATTTCTCAACACCTTCAACTTCTTTCAAAGATAATTGCTCGTCTCTTGTCTCCTTGGGTTTGTCTTCACCTTAGGTCTGATACAATGTTAATTTTCCACTGTTCTATTCTGTTACAATCACTTTAGCCCAATTCTTTTCTTCAATTAGCAATCTTTCAAAACAATTTGATCTTCCAATGATCAATAACAATTATAGATAGAATAATAAATGCATTGAATAGTAAGAGACAATGAAGAGCAATAAGAGACACAAGGATTTGGTCTAAGACCATGGAAAAGACCCAGAACAGGGAAAACCCTTTCAAGTTCTTCTTGTTAGATTGTTATAAAATCACAACAAAGAGAATACAATGTTCCAATTCACTAATCAAGAGTCAAAATCAATCCCAAATCTAACCAAACAATATCCAATAGATGAACCTAGTAGACAAATCTGATGAAAGTCAGAGTCTTTTAAGTTTGCGGTCAACGATCAACAAAATTTTAGGTCAAGATCACAACTGTTGGGACCTATTGACGGTTAGTGTGGTTGAAGCTCTCTAGCCGCAGAGAACACCCTATCAACCGAGCTATTGCAGTCTAGATTTCCACGAACCAACCCTATGGCTCCATCAAAAATTATTTTCCTCGCATGTGAGCTCGAACCTTGCAATTTTAGACCTGTACGAACCAATCCGAAGAAGAGAGAAGAATAAGATGCTCGATGATGATATCCAAATGAAGTTAACTTGTCTTGAGCTGCCAAATTAATAACACAACTAGGGGGTTGGTATTGTGATCTTTGAGAGGGAGTTTGGGAGCTCTCTTCATCTCAAAGTTGTTCTCTATGTGCCATGCCTAAGGAAGAACTTTGTTTCAGTGACAACCCTAAAGGAGAAGGGTTATGATGTCATCTTCAACAGAGGTAAGGCTTACCTCAAGCACTTAGCTTGTGGATGTGTGAAGCAAATAGGTGTGAGGATAAAGAATCTCTGCAAGTTCCAGGTAGAGACAGGCACAACCTTGAGCAGTAAGGCAATAAGTGCACAAAGTAGAGACATTAGGATTGAGGAGAGTAGAGCTAAGGAGTCCTTAGAACAAGAGCATATTAGAGTACCTGAGAAGAAGCTACTCAAGATGGTCTAAGAAGAAGCTACTCAAGATGGAGCCTCAACCAATATCTTAGTTTGAGTCTCGACTAGTTGGTCGTTGGGATGACCTGTAGGATGATGAGGAGCAGAGCCGAGGGCGAGTGGAGGAAGCTACTCAATTAGTGAATCCTAGTTTATGGAGAGCTCGACCAAGTGGACAGAAGATTTGTTTAGGGAGAATCAAAAGAGAGTTGGATCTCCCACTCCACCTTCAGGAAGAGTAAGTAGCCATCGATATACACAGGGTACGTGGCACTTGTCATTGAGGTGATAGACTTATAGAGCATGGTTGGAAAGAAAAGGTCTTCAGATAAGATTCCATAGTAGGAAGCAGGGAAGTCTTCTAGTTCAGAGGGAGCAACTGCAACAGCAGATAACGTGGTAGTGTTGGACATAGATCCAGGAGAAATAGGTTCTTCCAGAAGTACCTTCCTCGCTAAGAGGGAGTGTTGAAAATGTAGCAAACAAGGTCTTCTGGCTTATGCTTTAACCAATGAAGACCTTGAATTGTCCTCATGCTAACTTGCAAGAAACGTGGGTCTAGGGCACGTTTCCCTAAAAAAAACGAAACAGAAACGCTGAAACGCGTACCGTATGGCTGGGAAATTCGTTTCCAGCCTTATTGGTACATTTCCCGTACGGGAAACTTTGCCAGATCGCCAGAAACGCGTTTCCCGGCTGTACAACTGCGTTTCCTTCACATTTCCTTTTATTTATTTATTTATTTTTTTCGGTTTTTGTGCCTTTTAATATTATTTTAATTGTTTTTTTTGTCTCTTCGATGCTTCTAGATGGATTTCTAAACTTATAAAAAGACGATTTCACATAACATTTCTTAAATGTCATATATTCTAATATAAATATAAATATATATATATATAGCGCACTTCCCCGTTTCCAAAATTTGAGGAGGTCGCGTTTCGTATCACTTCCGTTTCGGAAACTCGTTTCCGTTTCCCTGTTTCATGCAACTTAGTCCTCATGAGTTAGAGTTTAGTTAGGATGAGTTATTTCTAGCTTGCTGGAATAATCATCAAGTTAGCATGCATAGAGTTGAATCTTCAGTTAAGTGGAAGTCTTCATTAGTTTGACTATAGAACGAGGAGGCAGTTAGTAGTTTAGTTAGTGCAATTTAGTCTAAAGTCTTGATTGAAGGAAGAGTAAGTTAGATATCTATTGTTGATTGGAGAGAGCACGAGTTAACAACGTTATCAGAGCTTAAGTTCTAAATGAAGTTGGGCATCCTTGAATGGATCAAAGTTCACCTATAAAGGTAGGTTGAAGGTGAAAATGAATTTTAATTGTTTTGTGCACAAAGGTTTGTGACAAGACGAAGCTCATGAGTTGGTGTTAGAGAGCCTTGATTGTGGAGCACAGGAATTGTGCTAAAGAATAGGAGCACAAGTGCGCTAGGATTTAGGAGAGTTGGTTGTGCGTAGGTCGTGTGGAGCTGGGGTCCTAAGAAATAGGGCCAGAAGTGCGCTAGGAAATACAAGATTAATGCAAGGAATAAGGAGGCCAAGTGCACAAGGAAGGTGGAGCAAAATTGAAGCAAGACAACAGGGTTTGCAGAGCGAGTCAAGGAGGCGGCAAAAGATCAGATGTATGTAGGAACCGAGATCAAGTTGTGATCAAGGAAGGCAAGATCAATTGTATCGACTGAGATTTGTGTGAGAAGCATAACACTTTCTCAAGAGTGAAAAATTGCTTTGCAATAGATTCAATTGCTCCAAGAAAATCAATAAAATAGCCACATCAAGCAAGTAGGCTTTCCCTGTTGGGTTTCCTGAGAAAACTAAATGTGTCAATTTGTGTGATGTTTTTTTATCTCGGTGTTTCTATTCTGTTGCTTATAAGTTGTTAAAAAGTTATGTATCTTGGTGAAAGTTAACTAGTTTCAGCTTCAATTATTCATATAAGTAATTGCAAGTTTCATGGAAATTTAACAATACTAAGTCAAACCAAGGATATCCACATCATGTTAGTTTTTCTTAAACACACCAACAATTTAATGTGCCAATAAATTTTTATACCCAAAATTTAATTTTTGTTGAAAACTCAAATTTGAATTCATGCATAGGAAATATTGTTGAGTTTCTAATAGATCTGCCCCAACGCCATGGAAATCGAGATATGTGTGCCAATAGTGCCTAGATTTGTGTGCCAAACTGATTCCTCAATCTGTGTCCCAATAATGTCTCGATCTGCATGCTGCTATACAGTCGATCATTGTCCACAAATCCCTGTGCAACCCTCTCACACGTGCGTCTTGTCTTGGTTGCCTTAATTTATGTGCTGTCTTTTTTCCTCTCCTTTTCCTCACACACCTCTCTTAGGCATGTGTGCCAACTTCCTTGAAGTGTGTGCTACTTTTGGAATGAATGTCATGATGTCACCAAACAATTACTTTTATAATTTTTCCCAACCTCCTAATCCATGAAATCAACCACATAATTAATGAAATCATCGTCGTGATTCACGACCTCAAAATTCACGACAATATCTATGGATGAGATTAAATTTCATTAACTCCTTAGATCTGATGGCTGCGATTTAATCATAAAGTCACTTAGCCAACATTAATTAATTAAATTAATTGATGTGCTTTTACATAGGAAAAATAAAAAAGTCACTTTGCTAGAGAAGTGTCTTACATCTTTTGCATGCTTGACACTATTGAATTTTCTACAATAATGTTTAGTAGAACTGATCTTCTGATTTGATAATTACTTTCCAATGATTTTCACTCAAGTTAACAAATGTTACATATATCATTAAGGAATTACATAGAAAATCTCAACAATAATGCAATGATGACAGTAGGATCATAAAGAGACAGTCAAACACCAAATAGACAACAAATTTATCATAGGAAAACCCAACCTCAGGAAAAACCCAACAAACTTTTCTTCATAGGAGATTGCTCTTCAACAATAATTACAATTCCAAAATTATTCTAAGAATTTGTGCCAAAATCCAAGTCAAAGATATTGGTCAGATACCAGCTGGTCAAGGCTGGTAAAACTTCCAATAAACAGAGAATTCAATGCTGGTCAAAGGTCCAAAATTCTGCCTGAGGTCAAGTTCAGACCTGCAGTCTAAGGGCTCCAACCCCTAGGGCACCAACCCTTCAAATTTTTAATAAGATAAATAAGTGACTTACATTAATTGCTCCACAAGTTGTTGCGGACTTCCACTGAATACTCTTCACTGTCCAATATCTTCACTTGTCAAAAAAATGCTCCAAGACTCCTAATGCTTCACTATCCAAGACATTTTCACTTCACTGTTGAAAACCATAAATTATTTAATATTTCATGTCTCCAAACTCATCACTGTTCAAGCTTTCAATTCTTCATAATTTCTTCACTGTCCAGCTCCAAGCTCAATGTGTATATGACTGTAGATGTATCCCCAGGAAGAGGTCTGAACTATTCTTGACTAGACACCAAAGGTCCGAGCTTCAATAGGATAAAACAGAACCGAGGAAGGTGTTAACTGTAGGTCCGAGGTTCGGTTCATAAATCTGGGCCACAAGAAATGATCATCCACAAGACAAGTCCGAGTTCCAAGCTACATGCCTGGTCCAAGCCTCCCAACAGCAAGTTCTGGTCCAAATTGCAAGCTACAAGCCTGGTCCGAGCCTCCCAACAAAACTGTAACACAGGTCCCAATCTCTGTATCAAAGTTCTGTAGGTGTTTTAACTATTCCAGTTGTCCTTTTACAGAGATCTGAGCTTTGTTACAAGCCTGTAATCATAGATTCCGAGCCAGTCTTGTGACAGGTTGCCCAAAACAGGGGTCGGAACTGTAATATATCACTGTCCTCCAGCAACCAATCCGACCATACTTCTTGTCACAGGTTTGAAACAGTAGTTCACAGGTCAGAGGGTTCTGGCTCTTATCACAGGTCCGACTGAATGCCTCTAATCACAGATTTTAACCCAAACAGATCTTCAAGATTATCCTTCAGCTCTTTTCTCCTCGGCCTTCTCCAGTTCACGAGGTGTGAACTCGGTACTGCCTTGTCTTCTGAAATATCTTCACCGAATTGGTGGATGGAAAGTGAAGTTTTAGGCTTGAATTTATAGTTGTTGGAGTGTGTTTGAAGGGTCATGTCTTCTGGAGGTGAGGCCGACTAGAGTAACTGAGCTTAGGTTGGCTAGGGTAGAAAATAGGATATATTATCTTAAAAATTCATTTTCTCCTAGACTATAGGGAGTTAGAGGGTGAGTGAGGGCTCATTGGAAAGGGAAGAAAATCCTCTACATGCTGATGAAGGAGTCATTGTGAAATGATGTCTTCAAAATGTTATAAAACAATTTTCTTTATGACAGTTAAAGAAATATAGTAGACCTTGAGGATTTTTGGACTTTTCATGTATAAGGTCAATGGGACAAGGATAAGGGTTAGGGCACCTTCATTAGAGCTCCAAGTGTGGTCATCAATCCATGTCATCAAGTGTAATGAGCTCATATTGACATCAATGACAATTATTGATGAACAGGAGGCCCATTTTAGACTTCAAAATTCCCATAATGAAGCACTGGTACTTGAGGCATGGAAAGAGACCCACATCCCTTGCCCATGTCAGCAGGCATTAAAATGAATCTGCCACTTGCTTTATTGTATTGTTTTGCTAAGTATGCCAATATTCTTTTATTGCAAGAATGCCAGATGATGTTTCCTTTAGTCTTTGATCAATTGTCTCAGCACCTTGACAATGAGATCTGACAGATAAGTTACTGGTTTTCTTTTCTGTCTAACCTGTGGTGCGTGAAGCCAAATGTAAGGTCAGGGAAAATGGCTTCATGTACTTATCTAAATACGTTATAGCATGGCTGCTGCACATTGTTTATTCATTTTCTGCCATGATTGTTCACTCTCTTTTCATTTTCAGTAGTGCTATTGTAAGCTAGGTTAAGTTAGACAGTAAACTAAATATTTTGTAACAAATTTCTCCATTGATTCTTCAAAAGTAAAGGGAATCGAGTTTGGGGTTCTTTATGCTCTTCTATATTGATATTTTATGGAAATTTTGGGATATTAAAAGGAAATTTATCTGCTATCTTCATCTTTGAGTTGAGCATATTAATCTGTTTGGTCCGGTTGCTGATATTTGTCTTTTGCAGTTTCATGGATCCAAATGACCCTAGTGTATACATCTTGGTTCAACCACAACCAAATTCACAACTGAGGCGTCGTTCTTACCATCCGCAAACTGTAGAGAATTCTATCTGAAGAATGGGTACTATTAGGTGAAAAGCTTTGTAGTACTTTATTCTTTATGTACTGCATGTATAGAGAGGTTATTTATGTGCCACATACATAAAAGATATTCCAAATACATATACAGTTGGTATTTAACTAATTAATGAGATTTTATTGATCAGACTCTTCAAATGCTACATGATACTCTCTTCCAGAGCAAGCTTAATTGTTTATAATGTTATATGTGTGGAGTCATTTATTAGTTCAAATGGAGATATTCTATTTTTGTAAATGCTGCTGGTGTATGACATCACAACTGCAAATATATTCGTACTGCCGCAGATACATCTTATTGATACGTAATCCATTGGCCATGATACCAAGCTGTAGCATAAACAGCGTAAGTGCAGATACATCCAAGTGTTCAATTGGTGTGAAGGATACCTTGATGTTTCTTTGTAGCTCTTGTGCAATTGTATTTAATAGTGCTACTATGTTTGGATGTGCATTGCATTTAAAATGATTCATAGAACTGGCATTATTCCCCTATCGAGAAGGAAACATAGAGTGTTGTTTATAACTATTGCAAGTTCTACAAAGAAATGATTCAGATAGGTGGAGATCCTTGAATGTTGATAGCGTGTAGGGAAAATACTTTGGAGATCCTTGAATGTTGATAGTGTGCAGAGAAGATAATACTTTAATCCAGGTAGGGTTCTATTCTCAGGAAAGTGATTTGAAGGAAGCGTCATTGGAACATTTGGTAAATTTCGATTGCCGAGGAAGTGGGGTTTCTGTCGGCTTTGATGCCACAATTTAATCTTTCTGTTAAAATTTACTTCGGACTTCGGTTAACTGTGTTGTTGCGTGCCCGATGGAGTTTTGAACTTGGGTCTTTATTATAGCAAGCATTTCAAATTTTACCACTATACCACAACTCAACCGAATAGCCATTTAGTATTGACTTTAGTTGTAATCTCTTTGCAGTATTATTTTTTCTATTTTTCAAACAATTGCAATTTGAATGAAGAAATGACATTGAATATCAGGAAATGGCATCGGAAAGTCTCTCCCATAATGATCAAATTGAAATTAGACTTTGTGTGAGTGTCAACGTGACGGAAAGACAATCTAGCATCTAAAGAAGGTGGGATACAGTTTTGAACTTTATTTACGAAATTTAAGAGGATACACCTTTAAAGTCTATTTATAAATTTTAGCAATGGAGAAGCATAATTAAGATCATTATGCAGTGACATTTCATCCTGATTTACGTTTCTCTTTCTATTTTCAGTGAAATTGTTGTACTTTTTCATGAATCACGACACGAGACCATTTGTATAATTTTAATACACTTAGTAGTAATGGGTGCCACATTCTGTGAAAACTTGGGATTTGCCATGAATCCTGTCACACCATTTATATAACTTCATTATATCTCAGTAGTTTCAGTTTTACATTGATCAAATCTTTCCCAGTTGTTCATATAAAGGTGCATTCTCTAACATGGAATTTTCACAAAGCTGGAAACATTTTTCCTATTGTTGTGATTGATATATTTTGCATTTTATTAACTATCTCTGGGATATCGCGAGTCATAACAATAATAAAGCAATATCCAAATTTGTTATTTCGAAGGCTTTACGCAGGCCATCTTTCTGTAATCTCTAATTGATACATGTAACTAAACTCACACGATATCATCACCGTTGCATTTTGGATCGTGTTCAAATTTTGGCACAATGCAATGAGGGTCTCATAACCGATACGTTTCTTTGAGTGAAGCCTTTTGTCTTTAGCCTTGTCTGTGTTTTTTGAATTCAAGCATCTGTGTTACAATTTTCTTACAGGGAATTCGGATTCCATGTGTTGTTTTCAAGATAAACCATGTTCTACTTTATTTTGTGTTTGAGTTCCATATGCTCAAGAAAACAGGTTTGTTTGAATACGAAACAGTAAGCTATCAAATGTCAACGTGTTCTGAACAGTGTTTTAAAAATCGGACTCAGGTTCTGATTCGGCTGAGGTTCGGCGCCGACTGACTCAATAACAATTCGGCCGGTTCAGTTTCAATGACTCGGTTTTTGTAAAAAATGCATTAAATATTAATTTTTTTTGTAAAAAAACATAATTTTAAAGATTTTTATTCATGTTTTCAAACACAAAGCATTACAATATAAACAAAAGACAACATATAATCAAAGTAAGCTCATGAATATATCCATTATATCAAAATTGCACCCAGTGCACTGTCCAATACATGATGATGAGATAGAGATCAAAACAAAAAAAACATGAACATGATGATGAGATAGAGAACAAGGAGGTTCTAAATGGCCTCCACAAAAAAACATGAATAATCACTACTGCTAGCAGCTAGACATATGACAAGCCAATGTCCGCTTCTTCAAACTCTGACCCAGAGGGGGAAACCGCTCGCTCCTCCTCTGAATCAACATCCTCAACTGGAACTATAGCCCTACCACCCTGAGATAAACGAGTTATGCGCCTCCGTCATGGCTGACCAGAGGAAGTGCTTGTGCCTACAACTGGAGGGCTTGGGACTGGGTCTGCTACTAGTGGATCTGCATTGAGCATAGCCTCTGGCTCTACCTGTGTATCGAAGTCCATCCCCACACCAATATCCTCATCAGAGTCAAACTCTGGTGGACAAGTCTCCACTACCCAATCTGATGTTGGATCAATATCCTCCAACACAATGCGATCTGAATCAGGTTTTTTGTTTAACAATTGGTTGCGTCTTAGTCGAAGGTTGTACTGGACATCATTTAACTGTTTTTGCTCCAAACATTTTCTCTTCTTTGTGTGAATCCTTTCAAAGACAGACCAATTGCGCTCACACCCAGAAGCACTGCAAGTTTGACTCAAAATGCGGATTGAAAATCTCTGCAATTCAGAACAATGGCTATCAAATGCCTCCCACCATTGTGCTGCAAAAAATGAGTTTCAGTTAGCTCAACGATTTATATCAAACTTTGAAATTGAAATTATAAACAATTATACAAAATAATAAAATATGAATTTGAAAATTTAAATTCTTTGTTTACCTGACTCATCTGATTCCCTTGCAATCCTTGCAAGGTTCTTGCTAAAAGTACCGATGGCTTCCCTGAACACAGTGATCTGATTATGTATCTTCAGTTGCTCACTCTCTGTGGGGATCATGCGATCAATGCAGTCAATCAATCCATCTCTAACCTTCCCATTCAAAGCTCTTGCTCCCTGAGTCTTATAATGATACCTTGGGTTCAGAAAATACCCATCTGCATGTATAGGGCAATGGAGTTGATTGTTCCATCTCTGATCAATGATTGCCCAAATGGGCCCAAACTTACCCACTCTATCCTTGTATGTTGCCTTTATTTGCTTATTTGCTTGATCCATAGCCTCATAAATGAAGCCCATAGCCAATCTTTCTCCATCCACCAAGCGCAACACCTTAACCAGTGGCTCAACAAGTTTCACAATCTCTGCTGCATTTTTCCAAAATATTTCTTCATTGACTTTCCTTTTCACATCTTTGCCATCCTATTTGTGAGCCCACTGACATTCATTTCATTCATCATTAGAAAACAACTTTTGCAAGTTTCTATGTTGGGCAAGTATAGATTGCAATGTCAAAAATGTGTTGCAAATTTAGTGATGACAGACCTAATAATTTCCTTGCCCCCTGTGTTTTTCCTCATCAGATTCAGAATCCACGAGTGCTTGTAAATATATTTTGTGATGCTTTTGGCATGCTCTATAATGTTCCTGATCCTATCGATTTTCCTAATATCCTCAAGCATGGGGTCTATGCAATGTGCAACACATGGGGTCCAAAAGATGGTTGGGTGTTTTTCCTCTAACAATTTACCAGCAAGAATATAGTTAGAGGCATTATCTGTGATGATTCGAACAACATTTGCCATCCCCACCTCTTCAACAACCTCATCCAAAAGATGAAACAACAAATGTGCATCTTTCACCCTATCAGATGCATCAACTGATTTTAGAAACATGGTTCCTCGTGGGCAAAAGACAAGAAAGTTTATGATGGTACGGTTCCTCTGATTAGTCCATCCATTTGACATGATGGTACATCTTGTATGTGCCCATGAGTTTTTGAACTCTTTCAAATAATCATCAATGGACATAATCTCTTTTTGTAAAATAGATCCTCTTAACTCATGCATAGTAGGGCTTTTGAAGCCCTTTCTAGCAACATATATGGCATCAAAAATAGGTTCATAATATGGTGAACGAGTAGCATTGAAGGGAATATCATCATCATACCACCATCTAGCAATGTAATCACAAACAACATCTCTCAATTCCTTTTTCCAATGAGCATCTAAAGTGGGCTGCACTTGACCTGAGGATTAGGACCATGTGCATTATCAAAGGGAGAAGAGAGCATGAAAAAACTTTTGATAGTACCCTTATTTCTCATTGCACCCTTATCCTTTTCAGAAATAGACTCCATAGAGGGAGGAACATAGCGAAAGGGGTTTGATGCATCAATGCAAGGGATGGATGAAGAACCCTCATAATCAAATTTGGGTTGGTAGCCATCATCTGTTGTAGATTTCTCTTCCTCCCAATTTCAGCTTGCATTTCCTTTTGCCTAATTTTGTCTTCCTCAAACTTCTGAAATTGCTCTTTCAACTCCTTCCTAATTTCCCTAATGTTTTGTGCTTCACATGGGGTAATTTGGCCTCTGAGACCAACCAAATGTAGTTTCAGTCTATGAATGCCCCCTCCACCCCCCTTAATTTTTTTCTTACAAAATTTGCAATACATTTGATCATCAACCATTTCAGCATATGTCCAAGCAACATCTTTCACTCTAGGGGCCATTTTGGACTGAGTTTTTGACTTGGAAAGAAAAGGTTTAAATCTGAAAATGAAAACAAAAAAAAACTATTCATTCTATGTTCATTTCTTTCATCAAAAACTATGTTTACCATTTTCAGATTTGCAAAATAAATAAAACAAGCAAAGACAAATTTTAGAAGAGAAAAAAAAAATACCTCTAGCCTCTAACCTCCTTAATGTAGCTCCAACAAACCAACTTTTCATTGCTGCTCCAAAGCTTGCCCAAAAGACTTCTCAAAGCTGCTCTAAAAGCAACTCCACAACTCTTCACAAATTCCTCACAAATGCTCAAGCAAATTCAATGAGATAGATGTGAGGTATTGAGAGGGGTTGGGTAGGTTAAATAGGATGGGGAGGGGTTAGAGAAGCTAACAAAACCCTAACAAAAAATTTAAAACCAATTTGAAGTCTGATTTTTTTCAGTTTTTGGGGCTTGCAACCGGTTGGGACACTGTTCGGCCAAGCTAGCTTGGGCTTGGCCGAGCCGGCCAGTTTGTGACTGAGCCAACTGAGCCGATGTATGGCTTGGCCGACTCGGTCACAAACCGACCATCAGACCGGCCATCCCTCTGGCTTTGTCAACTCGGCCGATTTCGACCCTGGATGGTCGAGTTTTAAAACTATGGTTTTGAATTCCATAGGATTAAAGGTTTGTTTGAATACAAAATAGTAAGCTATCAAATGTCAATGTGTTTTGAATTCCATTGGATTATATGCACTTGTTGTTTTTAATATTTATCAGGTTATACTTTGTTTTTAAATCGTAGGTTATTAATATAAATAAGGTTATACTTTGTTTTTAGATCATAGGAATAAAACTTGGATAAAACAAAACAAAAAGTGGTTGAATAAGTGGAATATCAAGTTGCATGAATGTCCTAGCACCAATGAAGAAATACAAAAATTTGTGATGGAAAAGTTTATGGCTGCCATGTGGACCAATCACAATGGACGCAAAAAAGCATACTACATCAAAGAGTTCAATCCAACTTGTGACGATGGTGAGAAAACATATTTATGGGCATCTATTAAAGGAAAAACAAAAGTGCTAGTGGCACAGTTGAGGACAGGGTTACAACACCCTAGATGTGAATCTGGTAGGTGGAAGATTCTGAAGGAAGTTTGGGAAGAGAGAACTTGCATTTTCTACGATAAGGGTGTGGTGGAGACGAAATGGCACTTTGTCGTGGAGTGTGCAGTCTATGAGGATGTCCGCATTCAATATGAAAACAATATAAAGGTTGACAACATGCACCATTTATTTGACAAAGATAAGATTAATCAGACAGCTAGCCTTCTAGTCAAGACTCATATCAGAAAATCTGACATCAAAATGAATATGAAAAAAAGTTAAGGTTGTTATTCTCTTGGTCCCTTAACAGAAGATTTGACATCAAAATGAATATGAAAAAGAGTTAAGGTTGTTATTCTCTTGGTCCCTTGGACTTTTCAGCGTCGTGGACATTATTAAAATCATTCATTCATTCCTTAGGCTTCTCAAAATGGGAGGTTTGTTTGCATACCAAATAATAGTGATCAAATGTCTATTTCTCGTTGTGAATTTGCTTACTGCACTATCTTATTTTTTGGCTTCCTTTACTACTTTCTTGTAGTTCCTGTAGGTTTTGAGTCTAATGTCGACAGGTATCATTTAAAAAATCCTTGATGTCCTTTCTTTTTAGCATTGCTGTCCCTCATATCTTTATTATCATTAGAATTTTGAATAATTACGCCATAGTAACTTTTGTTGCTTTCTTGAATAGTTTTCTTCTTTCAAACCGATTTCAACCTTTACATAATCCACTCATTTTCTTATGATTCTATTCTTCTTTAGTTATGATGAGTCTCTTATGATTTATTCTTCCTTAGTTATGATGTTTCTAATTATAATGGTGTTTTTTAATTGAACGGGAACAACAATTTATGAATTCTTCTTTAGTTATGATGAGTCTCTTATGATTTATTCTTCCTTAGTTATGATGTTTCTAATTATAATGGTGTTTTTTAATTGAACGGGAACAACAATTTATGAATGTCAACGTAGAAGTCATTTTTAAATTTTTTGCCCTTAATCATACTTTTCACTCAATAAAGACTATATTGAGAAAATGAGGCTGCTATACATGTGATTTGAATTGGATTGAGAATTAACATGGAGAATGAACGAAAGAACACGTGATGTTGTAGAGATAACACTACTATTGAAAGATTATCATAAAGACAACTAAATTTTGTTAATGAATCAAATGGTTAAAACATTGGCTAAAAACAATGATAGCCTTTTTCTGAAAAGAGACGTTAATAGTTATTTGTTCGCAAAAAACCATTGAAATTATTTGTAACACTCCCACCCCCTTTGTCCTATCTCGGCTGTGGGAAGTGTTTTATGTTTGCTTTACCCTAATATCCAAGGTCTATTATGAAGATGGTGCCACAAAATCCTCTTTTTCTCAAAGTCTTCAAATCTAAAAAAGAAACGACACCATCACATTTAGCTCATCTAGAGATTTTCAACGATATAAATTCCACCTCAATTCTACTATTAGATTGAAAGTTATGCCCCTCTGGGGTTTGGCCAATTGTGAAACTGCCACGTTTGGGAAACATTATACATGAATGGGTTAATATATGGGAATGGGTTAGGATTATACATTAAACGGGAGTTAATATAATAATATCGAAATATGTATTTAAAGGGATTAATATATATGTGAAATGTTAAAATGATTAGTAGGAGGGGATTTAAAACTATACGCTAAATAGCATAAGGAGGTTATAAAATATAATGGCGAAGGGGTTATTAATATGATATCATGGGGTTTAGTAAATATATGAAGTGGGAATGTTAATTCAATTGACGGAGACCGATATATATTTAACACTTTAAACTATGGGAAAGTGGGTTTTGATGTTTTATTGGAAAAAATGCAGAGTTAATCAAAGGAAAGGGTTTCAATAATGGAAGTGGGTTTTAAGCTAGGGAAAGGTTTTGTTTACAAGGGAGAATGATTGCCGAGGGATATTAACAAGGGGAATGTGTTTTTTCTTGGGAAAAGAGTTTGAGATAAGGAGAAATGTTAGAAATGGCCTTAGTGACATGAGATAAACCAAAATGATGCTTTACACATATGGATTAATTTTGTTCTGTTGAAAATAAAATTTGTTATGGAAAAGTGGTTCCATAAAAGTAAAAATACAGATGGTAAAAGTATTCCAAGAACTCATAAGCAGTTAAACAATTTTGGACAGTTACCTTTTCCTCTGAGGATAAAGGTACATCCCAGTGAGGAAAAAAGGTTATGTTCAATAAATAAGAAAGGAAAAAGGAAGAGAGTGAAGAATTTTCTTGAGCTAGTAGAGACCAGTGGAAACAATCAGCAGTCTTGAAGATTTCTAGAAAGTAGACTAGACTTGGGGTCCTGAGGTCTCTCTAGAAATCTCTGTCAACCTATACTTCTAAGGTTTGGAGCACGGGGGAAGAAGATGACGTAATCACCTCTCTTAAGGTTGGGAGGACATCACGGGGGAAGAAGAGGACGTAATCGCCTCTCTTAAGGTTGGGAGGACATCATCAGCAGAGTCCAAATCGAGATAAGTAAACAAATTTATTTATTGCAGATGTAATAGGCAGACAACTTTAAAACAAGGATGATTTAGACCAAGTTGTTTTAAAATTTGGAAAATGTGTATTGCAGTCAAGAAAGAATGATTGTAAAATATTTTTATCTTGTATGATAATTATCTGTGTATTATATTTGGGAAAATCTGGCTTATTCATTGAACTGTCATATGTGTATGGATATGTAGAAGCATTTTAGAAATATGTTGTAGAAAAAATCTAAACTGTCAGGAAAACATGAGAAAAGATTGAAATAACAAGTTCTGAACTATTAGGTTGGAGAAAGAATTTCTTTTTAAAACTGAAATTATAATTGGGAGTGAACTGTTAGTTCAGGGTCTAGGGTGGAACCCTAGACCCCAGAATTGGTCGTTCCTCCATATCCTGGTTATACACAGACAGAAGTTAAGATGATCCCGCCATCATTCTAAACTATAAAGAATAGAAAAAATCTATTGTTCCTAGAAGATGAAGGAAAAACTCTCTTTCAAACCAAAATTCATCTTTACAATATGCTTAGCGGGAAAATTTTGAGAATAGCATGCAAGTAAAACACAGAGAATATAGTTTACAACAGAGAACGATATTATAATGCACAACCCCAAAAGGCACAAAAGTAATCTATATATTTATATAATGGAAGTTATTGAACAAAGAAATTATATAATCAACTCTTAAAATTCAGTAAGTTTAAAACATGTACACTGCTAAACCCCATAGGGTAAGCATGAAACCAAAAAGGGGAAAACTGAAACTCGAGCTGTGTGATACATCATGCGTGAAGAACCCAATAATTAATATAAATGTAGAGAATGGTAAATTGAAAAGGAAGTACCATTAAAAATTTAAACAAAGTCTCTCTATACATAGAAGACAAACTATTAACATAAATTCAAGTCGGAGATCAATTAAACTACGCATTAAAATGACCATTTTTTGCTAGAAAGCCGAGTAGACAGAAACTTGTCCAAAGTGTAACAGGACAGATGGCTCGACGACCATGCTACCTTAGTCGAGACTTGGCGAGCACGGTTATGCTTAACCCTGAGCTCTCGCAACCAAAGCAGAAGCAAGAATAAAATACCTGAAAAGGTAAAGAGAGAGTCTCAGGAATCCTTGTTGAAAGACGTCGAGAACACCGAATAGGAATGTGTTGAGTAACCTTGGCCTTTGGGTTGGGAGGTATACCTGCACCAAACATAATAATTGAAAGAATAAATCAGCCTTTAAAATAAATTGAGCACATATGTGAAAATAATCAAACAAGGTAAGGATCAGATTGCGAACCTGAAGAAGTCCACATCTGCAAGCTTGGAACGAAAAAATGTGAGGAACATGGTGAAGGAAACGAAGCTTAAACTCACACAGAGCTGGTGTGAGCAGTAAGCTCAGTATGTGCTAATATTGATTAATGAATACTGAAGCAAATACCTCATATACCTGTTGCGACAGAGGAGAAAATACCCAGGATGTAGCCGGAGCGCCTTGGTGATGGTTGAAGCTCCAAGCCTCTCTGAAAATACAGTCATCATTGTGAGAATATTGTAAACTAAAAAAGGAAGCGATATAAACATAGATATTAAACCCAATGCGAAGCAGTCTAGGACTCGGCAGAAAATAACAAGACGATGACAGTATGACGAAGCACTGCTTACTCGGAAGAAAACTGCTTTGGACAGAAGCAAGGCTTTTACTTGGCAGAACCTCCATGCCGCCACAAAGGTTGCAGACAAGGCTCTCAGCAGAGAAACGCAAACGAATGAGGAAAAAGTGGTTAAAGTTGCGAAGGCAATACCCTAGTCAATTCCCACTAAACCCTCCACCGTTGATCCCAAGACGCCCGGATCGAACAGAGGATGAGCAGGCAGGTGGCCTCATACGGTGAGGGTACAAACCCTAAAGGTGTACAATTGTAGGAGTAAATGATAGATAAGATTTGCGGTGGTTACAAGTGTATGATTAAACCAGCGAAATGTGGATGCCATTATAACCTGTCCTATATGTCTTTAATAATTGGGTACAAAACTTAGAGTGCACAGTTATCCAAACGAACTCACTTTAGAACCTTTAGGTAGCGTTAAACCACAAAATTTGTATATTAACATTTACCCATAGTTTATGGAACAATATGTAAATGCATGTTTAAGGAATTGTAATGAAATAAACATGCTTATGTATGACGAACCATAGTTTCGGTAAAATTATATATATATATATATATATATATATATATATATATATATATATATATATATGCTCAGTGCAAATGAAGGGTAGAATAACAAGGTAAGAAAACAAGGTCAAAAAAATTATTTTTTATTGTTGTTGTGATGTATGTTATAAGTGGTATCAGAGTAGCGTTCACATGCTGGGACTCTAGGGGTCATCTAACATGATAAATTGTGTGTATAATGATGCACAAAAAAAAATAGTATTGCAGAAGACAATATGAGAAGGGGAGTGACAAAACAAAAATCTCGGAATATTGGGGAACCTACACCCCAACCCCAACTGGAAATGAATCCTGAAAGGTGGAATCAGCTGAGTGTGGATCAGCACCAGCGGACCTGTAGACTGCTGGAGGAGCAACAACACCAGACTAGTATATTGCTAATTACTGTGTAGAAGTTGCAGGAAGAAATGGTTTGAGTGAGAAGTGACAATGAACGCTGATGCAAGAGTAGGAAATGATACTTAAGATCCTTTCTGAAAAACATAATAAGGGGATGTTACAACCCAGTCCCGACAGGGACATGCAAGAAGAAAACAAACGGCAAACCAAGGACCAAACCACTGACAGAATGGACATAATTCATTCAGAGCAAAGAAACAAGAACATAAGCTACAATGAGGCTGAGTTTGGTAATGTGTTGGATCAACAAGAAATTACGAAACAAAAGGTGGAACTACATGGTGAGTTTTAGAAGATAAAACCACCTACGTTTGATGGAGAAGCTGAAGAGGTGGCTAAAGTCTGGCTGATTAATATGAACAAGTACTTCCAAGTCTACGAGTACAACAACAACCTTAAATCCAGATTGGCCATCTGCCAGTTGAGAGAAAAGGCCACTCTATGGTGGGAGGAAGTAAATAATGTTTGCAACGTTGAAGATCAAGATGTGACATGGGATTCGTTCCAGCAATACTTTAAAGACAAATACTTAACATAACGTTTCTATGATGAAAAATCTAGAGAGTTCTATGATTTGAAGTTGGGTCAAATGACAATGGATGAGTACATAACCAAGTTCACTTATCTACTAAGATATGTTCCTTATCTAAGGGACAAGAAGCCTAAGGTTCAACGGTTCTTAAGTATTTTTCCAACCCACATGAAGGAATGAATTGAATTCGTGAATCCAAGGACCATGAACGAAGAAATTCGGAAGGCAAGAATGTGCTATTAGCAGTCTAAGGCACAAGGAGAACTGGGCAAAAGTTGGCAATCAAGAAAATGACGGAAAACTAGTTAAAATTTCAAAATTGTTAGGAATAGCAACTTTAATAATTATGCATGGAATACAATGAGTAAACAGTTTGGAAGTGTTGGCTTGAGGGGTCTGACCCAGGTTCGGAGCTCAAGGTTTGCCAACAAACCCCTATACTACTGGCTCTTTCGGCAATGACCTACTTGCGCAGGTCAAAGTCTCACCCAAAGTAGTATGGGTGGGTGCTGGAACCAGGTTTCCGCACCCTGAGAAAGGATAGGTAAGGCAAGCAGAGCTGCATTTGGCCCCGTGATACCCAGATCACCTTGTTCTTTGTAGGGCCAAGCGGGTCTCTATTCGCATCCACGTGCGCTAGATCTATAATTATATGCTTTTATGACAGTAGCACAACATTGCATAAACAGAACAGAAAAGATCTAGATACAGAAAACACAATTACATAGATCTTCGCAGCTTAAGTACAGAAGACGCACAATGCAGTAATTACCAATGATTCACACAAAGATTACTCACAGATTCAGTTCTCTATCAACCTTTCTTATTCATCAATTCATCAATTCCTTCTTACAATTCCCTTCCCAGCCTGCGCACACAGCAGCAAGTTCCGCACACAGCTGGACTTGGATCTCCGTGCACACAGCCAACAGGAGTCCTTTCCCCAAAAACCAAAACAGATAACTTAAACCACAATTCACATCAATATTTCTTCAAATCTCTACCTTACAATACAAAAAGTTCCTATATTTATAATAATCTAGCCTAGACTTTTCTATGGTCTGCAAACTGTGGTTTTCGGACCTGTGGTTTACCCTTTTACCTATTACAATGCTTTTGGGGCTTTGACCCACCCCAAAACCCCCGCACTAGATTAAATCTAATCAAAAGTATTCAAAATGGACCAGTTTCGCAGCTCGTAGGAGACCCTGTTCCAACAGTCCCCCAACACAATCTTGTGACTCGTCCTGAGTCACTGCAGTGGTGTGGCCTCGATTTGTGCACGCAAGGTATCAAGAGCGCGAAAGAGTAGAGGGAGCACTTCCTGACTCTGGGAAGCAGCTCTCTGTGCAATGTTAACAAGCGTCAGGGAGGCGGGGCCGTTTTGAGCCGCGGTAACCTGTTCTAACATCCGGTGGAGGCACGCAATGGTGGTATGAGCATCCTGGGAGATCTGGAGAGCGGTGTCGCCCCATGGTTTCAACCGTTTCCTAATGACATGCTTAGCGTGGCGAAGATTTGCAATCGTGTCCATGACGGTTAGACGCTGCGTAGAGGGTAAGGGAGCTCTGATCTGATCGAACATAGCTTCCACCTGCCGTAAGTCTTCCTGGATATGCTGAAGCATAGGATGGTACCAGACTGTTGTCCAGAGCTTTGTAGCTTTTTTGACCAACTGCGTGCCCTGAGTAAGCTACCCATGAATAATATTTGTTGCTTCTGTGACCAATGAAACCCGTTGTGCCCGAACTTCCGGAGGTATTTCACACTGCTGTCGTGCAATCCAGTCATGGTGACGGACCTCTTGGAACACCATGGTGTATAATCCTTGTAGTGCCTCGCGGGATAGCTGCACCAAATCTATTTGTATGTTCGTAGCGGTTAGAGCATGATCGTTAACTAGGACAGTGCAAGGGAGCGAACAAATATGGCTTCCGTTTTTCGGTAATCTAGGACTGCGGAGAAGTCGCAACATATCCCTATATCTCATTGTTCCTTCCTGGCGCAGGACTATTCGTGACCTGATTGTGACAAAGTTGGTGGGGGACTGTGATAATAGCGTACCCTCCTTTGCTGTATCATCCGAGGCCATTCGGCTGGGTCTTGCGATTGTTCCCGGGGTGCGAAGGTCAGGAACTCTTGTTGCGCAACTATGGTGCCTCTTTGTGCAAGATTCACAGTCAATTCCCTCTGTAGGGGGCCACCGACCAATTATTTGATCAAACTCGGCATCCCCAGGCCCTCTCAATATGATGTATGCGGGTGCTGAATGGACAGGGACCAAAGCATTCGGTGGGTTAGGGACCGCCATAGCAACAAAAGGACAGGCATCCCAGAAAATGTCAATAATCCTAATAATCTAGTAGGCGGATAACAGGGGCATGGTGTAGAGACAATATGTAGCCTGTTGTAAAGTTATCCCGCTAATTGCACACTGTCCGAAGCTATCTAATGACGGAGTAACCCGTACGTGAAACTTACCATAAATGGTTGCATTGATGGCCTGCTGCCCATTTTGCGTAACTGTAAGGTTCCTTTCCTATCAAAGTGGGGCAGGCCATCGGTCGTTATTCGTACCTGAGGACTCTCCCATGGATCGTCAGACCTCGGATGACGCCTGCGTGCTGTTCACAGACCTTGAATTAAGGCTGACGCCAGGTGTTTCGTAACACGGTTCAGGTACCACTCCAGCAATTTGGCCACCAAACTTCTCGATCAGAGTGTTGTTCCCTTGGTCGGGATGTCCCTATACGACAGGGATGCGTCAAGCATCCTCGTGCCATCTATCACCTGAAGTGTTCACAAATTCTCCCAATTGCACGTGGGTTGGTGTAGCTCCGTAGTCGAATGCAAGCCTAGGTCATCGATAACCAGGTGAGCCTGTTCGGGCGGGGTCCTATCGCACCCTTGAGTTTTTCATGTCGGCAAGTATCTGCGGAGGTCTACTGACCTCAGGGCCCGTCTATTAGCTGGGGTCCCCAAGCGCAGGATCATCTTACTCAGACACCTCTCCCAAGTGAGGAATACCGACCTTTGCGTATCCCACCAATGCGCAGGTGCTCTACGCAGTGTTAGCGGCAGTGCCCCTAGCCTGTGCTCCTTGGGAATTTTGGCTTCAACAAACTTCATAATATTACCTGCGTCATCACGGTAGGGTAGGTCTCTTACCTTGGTAGAGATGAGGCGGAAATTCCTGGTGGTCTGAAGGCATCATAGTGCCGAAACCTCGTGCAACCGTCCTCGCCAATTTTCCAATTCCTCATCAGAGTCGCAAAAACATTCACTGTCCTTTTCCCAGCAGAGTACTCCTTTGGCTGTGGGGTTAACCCAATCTTTGTCTCGCTCAGTCAATTTGTAAATGTGATCTATTTCCTCCTCCTCGTAGGCTGGCTCTGTATACCACACACCTTCTGCTGGATCTAGTGGTACTATTACGCGCGTACTGTTGTTCTCAAACACCATGCTACGCTTTTTGAGATTGATGACACCCCCCATGTCTATATCCCAGTCTAGTCCTAGGAGTGCGGGGTAGGGATCCATATCTTCCACAATTTCTATGACTTCAAAGTCAGCCAGGACTTTTACTCCTGCAATATCTACCATGACTTTTAGCAACCGTCCCAGTGGGATGATCTTCTGTTGATTCGCCATGCGCAGCTGGATGGTGGACCATTCCAATTTAGGTTCTCCCATTCACTGCCATCTTTGCTTTGGTAATACGTTCACATCTGACCCAAGATCAAGAATAACTTAATCCATATCGTAGTCACCAATCTGCGCAGTCAACCGCATCTCTCTTCTGGTATGTTTCTTATATCTGTATAGTTTGTGTATGTCCTTAGTCCCAAGAGTGGTATTGGACCCGACTGCACAGCTATGCAGTAATACTTGAAGGTTTTCTACAGCCTGTGTGTTACGTAGCAGCTTCAGACATGCCTTCAGAAGGGCTCAACCCCTTCCTTTATCTGCGCGGGGACTGCTAGTGGTTCCTGTTCTTTGAGGTTCACTTCTTCCCGAGATGCAAGCTCCTCCTGTGCTCCCTGGGTGACCATCCCGCTGCGTGTCATGACTTTCACATTCGGATTTACATTCCTTAGCTCGGTTTTAACTCTTTGCACATTCTGCGTAGGGGTGGGTTGATTTTCCTGCATCTTGGCTATTAAAATTGGGCAATCTTCCACCACATGGTCCAACTGCCTACAATACTTGCACGATGGCCTGGTGGGATTTGGGCATTCTCTGGCAAAGTGTCCTATCTCTCCGCAGTTATAACAGATTAGCTGTCCACATCCTCATCCTGCACTTCCCCCCCGACCTCCTCTGCCCCTGGTTGGTGATCCCCTGAAGTGCGCGGAAGTTCTTGGTGACGTAGGGTCTGATTGTACCATATACAAGTTCCCACGATCTATCATCAAGTCATAAGTACGACAATTCTGCTCATCGTGTCCCACCGACCGACAGAATCTACACCATTGTTGCTTCAATTCTGAGACATACGTACCTAGCCGAGGGAAATGGTTTGTATCATGCAGTCCTGCTACACGATAGTGGTCACACCACAGCGCAGGTCTGCTCAAGCCTAGTCATGATAGGATGGGTTCCCCACTTGCTCCTGGGCGTACCGGACTAGGTCCTCCCTCCTGTATGTAATCTTCCAGTAGATGACACTGCTCCTTCGTGTGGCCAGATACCCAACATCGTATGCACCATAGATCTGTGCGACCATCCTTTCCTCGCTCCTTTCGCAGGTTCTGTATTTCCATATGCATAGCCCCAAGTTGTTCCTGAATTTGCTGTGCCCCTACCGACGTATCCTCTCTAGGTGCAGCTTCTATTTTCATAGCGACTTCCATAGCTTTCTCCTGCGACTCAAAGGTTTGGTGACTCATTGGCGTGTGTAGATGAGGCAACAACATAGCGATGAACCATTCCGTATGTTATCTATCGTCATACTCGAATCCTCCTTCCCTGATTGCTCTCTTCAATCGCTGATCAACGTCCCACACCGACTCAGACGCACCTTGTTTGAAGTCCTTTACTTCCGCTACCAGCTGAGAGTAATATTTTGGCTTTCGGAACTGTTGCTTCAGAGCATTTTTGATATCTTGAATAGATGCACTCCCATTCTGGGGAATGTATCTCATATACCAATCCAGTGCCCTATCCTCGAATGCCCGGGATAGTTGTGCCCTCTTCACCGTATCGGTTGCCACATTCTGTGCAATCCAGACAGAGTCGGCAACAAACCAAAATCGGTCCATATCTTCATCCCCTACCCCCTTAAAGGTAGACAGTCTCAGGTGCACAGCCATATTGCTGTCCGATGGGGTTGGTGGTATGGGAGAGTTCTTACCTTTGTGATGCCTGGGTGGCGGTGTCGCCGGGGGATCTTGCACAACTGGTTCTTTCAACAAATTATAGGTGGATCTCCCCCCATCAAGGTTGGTTTGATAGTATTTACCACTGTGCATTGCGCTCCCATCTAGATCCGAGGTCATTCAGTCAGTATGACTACATAGAATGCTCTTTTCACACAGTAATATCTTAATCAGTAATGGTAAGGTCCTCAGAAATTTGCCCCAAAACCCTTTAAAGAATCGTCGTTCGGCCTCAGAGTAGGAGACAAACTGATCAATGGCAAATTCCGTCACAAATCCTCCTAGCACACTGTCCACCCAGTGATCTACTGCGTGCGTGATGGTATTATTAGTCCTTTCTAGCTGCTGGATCAGCTCTGGGGTCCACTGAGTGATTCGTTCGTCCTTCCGTCACTTCTGGAATTCTACAAGTTTGGCCAGCCACTCTTGAAGCTCGATCGCAAATGTCACAAAGAATATTTCGTAGCTCTTTGTAAGAATGTACCTATTTTTCCACCTTTCCGCCGTTAACTTCTTGCTGCGATTTTCTTTGACTGCGAATTCCTGGATCTGCCTTTCGAACGAGTCTTCGATTTCCTTTCTTTCAGGCTTCCAGTATTCTCTTGGCATTACCTGATCCCTTTTTCAAAAATCTCCAGGTCCTGGCAACGAAACCATTTATTGGCTCGAGGGGTCTTGACCCAGGTTCGGAGCTCAAGGTTTGCCAACAAACCCCTATAATACTGGCCCTTTTGAAAATGACCTACTTGCACAGGTCAAAGTCTCACCCGAAATAGTATGGGTGGGTGCTGGAACCAGGTTTCCGCACCCTGAGAAAGGATAGGTAAGGCAAGCAGAGTTGCGTTTGGCCCCTTGATACCCAGATCACCTTGTTCTTTGTAGGGCCAAGCAGGTCTCTATTTGCATCCACGTGCGCTAGATATATAATTATATGATTTTATGACAGTAGCACAACATTGCATAAATAGAATAGAATAGATCTAAATACAGAAAACACACTTACACAGATCTTCGCAACTCAAATACAGAAAATGCATAATGCAGTAATTACCAATGATTCACACAAAGATTACTCACAGATTCAACTCTCTATCAACCTTTCTTATTCATCAATTCATCAATTCCTTCTTACAATTCCCTTCCCAGCTTGCGCACACAGCAGCAGGGTCCGTACACAGCTGGAATTGGATCTCTGCACACACAGCCAGTAGGAGTCCTTTCCCCAAAAACCCAAACAGATAACTTAAACCACAATTTGCATCAATAGTTCTTCAAATCTCTACCTTACAATACAAAATTTTCCTCTATTTATAATAATCTAGCCCAGAATTTCCTATGGTCCGCAAACCGTGGTTTTCGGATCCCTAGTTTACCCTTTTACCCGTTACAATGCTTTCGGGGCTTTGACCCACCCCAAAACCCCTGCGCTAGATTAAATCTAATCAAAAGTATTCAAAATGGACTAGTTTCGCAGCTCATAGGAGACCCTGTTCCAATAGGAAGAAACCACCAAAGAACTCGATGGCCTACCAAAGAGAGGCCTAGAGAGGCTTCCAGCAAACCCGAGCAAGGGCAAGTCCCAAAACCACCTTTGCAGTGTTGCGGGTGTGGCGAGGCTTATTACTACAAAAATTTCCCACAGGGAGGGAGAAGTGAAATAGTTGCTAATATGCAAGAAGCTTTTACAATGGGAGATGTAGCCCGAAATATACCCAAAAATCAACGCATCATTGGAAGATCGTCAGGCAGATTATCAACCAACGATGATAGAGTTGGAAGGTAAGCTACTCTCACAGCCTGTTTCTATTTTGGTTGGCGCAGGTGCAAGTTTAAGTTATGTAAACCCAAAAATAGTAGAATTATGTAAATTACAAAGTCAGAAATTCAAAAATCCCTTGCTGGTATAGCTAGCCACAGGTGCAAAAAGAAAGGTAAGTGCCAAAAATTCGAAACTGTACATTGGAAATTGGAAACTAGCAGTTAAACGTGGACCTGAATATACTACCATTAGGGTTCTATGATGTACTGTTGGGCATGGATTGGCTGGAGAAACGTTGGACATTGGTGGATTGTAAAGAAAATATTATATATTATAGGATGCAAGATGGAACTCACAAAGATATTCAAGGCATCAATAAACCACTATAGTTGTGTCCTATTACAGCATCCCAAATGAATAAATGTATGAGGAAAGGATGTCATATTTATTCCATCCAAGTGGGTTATGCCAATTCCAAGGAAAGGACTCCTATGATGGAGAACATACTAGTGGTACAAGACTTCATTAATGTATTCCCAGAAGATGTACTAGGATTACCTCCAAGAAGAGATATTGATTTCACCATTGAGTTAATGCCAGGAGCATCACTAGTTTCAAGGGCCCCATACCGAATGAGTATTACGGAGCTAACAGAATAAAAAATGCGGTTGCAGGAGTTGTTGGAAAAATGATACATTCGACTAAGTGTGTCCCCTTGGGGAGCACCAGTGCTCTTTGTAAAGAAGAAGGATGGAACCATGCAAATGTGCATAGATTATAGACAACTCAATATATTGATCGTAAAAAAAAAATACCCTTTACTTTAGATTGATGACCTGTTTGATCAAGTGAAGGGGGGGCTACAATATTCTTAAAAATAGACTTAAGGTCTAGGTACCACTAGATCCAGATAAAAGACGAGGATATCTACAAGACTGCTTTCCATAGCAGATACAGGCATTACGACTTTGTGGTATTACCCTTCGGATTAACTAATGTGCCAACAACATTTATGACGCTGATGCACGGAATATTCCACCCCTTTTTGGATAGTTTTGTGTTGATATTTATCGATGATATTTTAATTTATTCAAAGAATGTGGAAGAGCACAAGGAACACTTAAGAATAGTGTTGGAGATGTTAAGGAAACATCAGATGTAAGCCAAGTTCAACAAATGTGACTTCTTCAAGGAGGAGATCCAATATTTAGGCCATGTTATTTCCGCTGAGGGCATAACGGTTGATACCAATGAAATTAAAACGATTATGGAATGGTGAGTTCCCCAAAATGTAGCAGATATCTGATCCTTTATGGGATTGGCTGGATACTATCGACGGTTCATTAAAGGTTTCTCCAAAATTGCCTTCCCAATTACCTCTTTTTAGAGGAAGGGAAAATTATTTAAGTGGACTAATGAATGCCAGAATAGTTTTGAAAGGTTAATGCATCTGTTGACCACTGCCCCAGTGTTGAGGGTAGCCAACCCCAACAAAGAGTTTGAGGTTTGTACCGATGCTTGTAAAGAAGGATTTGGGGCAATTTTATCGCAAGAAGGAAAAGTGGTTTCCTATGAATCAAGGAACTTAAAAGACCATGAATAGAGATATTCAACCTATGATATAGAGCTGACAACAATAGTACATGCACTTTGGGTATAGAGGCATTACTTGTTAGGAAAGAGATTTGTGTTAAAGACTGATCACAGTAGCCTAACCAGCTATTTTAATCAAGCTGATCTAAACTCTCATCAGGAAAGATGGAATGCCTTCCTAAGTGAGTTTGATATTGATATTCAATATGTAAAAGGTAAAGAAAACCATGTGGCAGATGCTTTAAGCAGAAATCTGCATTGTGTTTATAAACTTTGCTATAACCATCTTGAATGTAAATTTCTAGATCAAGTAAAAGAGGAAGCCCTGAAGGATCCTAAATACCAATTTTTATAGTAGCAAATGGAGGAGGTCAGAAAGCAAGAAAAATCCTTTTGACTATGGAGTTAGCAAATATCAGTTGCTAACCTTTAAGGAAAAGATATATATTCCAAATCGAATGGATTTGAAGGAGCTGATCATGAATGAATATCAGCGTAGTAATTATTCAGGACACCCAGGATACCAGAAAATGTTGACCACAATTAGAAACATTTATTTATGGCCTGGTATGTGGAAAAGCATTGTAGAATATTTAAACACATGTTTGGAGTGTCAACAGGTTAAGGTGGAGCATCAACATCTAGCCAGATTTTTGCAGCCCATACTAGTACCTGAATGGAAATGGGAGGTCATATCTCTGGACTTCATTACTGGTTTAGCACGATAAAAAAGGCACAATGACTGCATTATGGTGGTGGTTGATAGACTGAGCAAGGCAACACATCTTATACCAATACAATCTACTTACAAAACTGTACATATAGCAGATATCTTTATGAGAGGGATCTTCAAGCTGCATGGCATACCAAAGACTATCATATCAGACAGAGATATGAAGTTTACTTCATCATTCTGGAAGACCTTATTCATAGGTCTGGGGACCCAAATAAATTTCAGCTCTGCTTATCATCCTTAGACGGATGGACAAACTGAGCAGGTAAACCAAGTCTTAGAGGATATGCTGCGCATGTACATGATGTAGTAGCCAACAAAATGGGAAGAATATTTGCACTTGGTATAATTTTCCTACAACAATGGTTACCAGGAGTCTCTTAAGATGATTCCCTTCGAAGCTTTATATGGAAGACATGTCGCACACCCATCAATTGGAGTAGCCCTGAGACTAATTTTATGCTTGGACCGTAAATGCTGGCTGAGATGGAATTAGAGGTAAGAAAGATCAGAAAAAATCTAAGAGCTGCTCAAGATCGACAGAAGGTATATGCGGATAAGAAGAGGACTTATCGAGAATTTGAAGTGGGCGATCATGTGTATGTAAGGATTAAACCAAAGAAGAGCACATTAAGATGGGCCTTTTGTGCCAAGTTGGCTCCCAGGTTCTGTGGACCTTTCTAGGTATTGGAAAGGGTGGGGCCTGTGGCATACCGATTAGCTTTGCCTAATCATGATCGGGTGCACAATGTGTTCCATGTATCCTTACTGAAGCGATACGTGCATGATATGAAGAATTTAATCCACTAGCAAAGCATTCAGGTAGGATAATATTAGAAAATGATAACTTGAAGTATAAATTTTTTATGAGAATTTAATTAGATTTTTGTTGATTTCAGGTAGAGCAGGATGATGAATTTCTGGTCGAACCTCAGCGTATATTCGAGCGGAGAAAAACCATGCTCCGAAGGCGAGCCATCACCCAGGTTAAAGTGCAGCGGAAGCACTTCAGCTCGGATGAGGCTACCTGGGAAGACGAAGGATTTGTTCGTGAGGCTTATCTAGAATTATTTGCTGAGTTGGAGTGAAACACTGAGGACAATGTTTACTTCCAGGGGAGGAAGTTGTGACAAAGGGCTTAAGTGTTAACTAATTGTTATGTCATTTCATTTGTTTTGAAGAAACTAAAACATTTTATTTTCTTTGAGAAATATTAATTGATGAACATGGATTAGTTTTGTTTTGTTGAAAATAAAATTAGTTATGGAAAAGTGGTTCCATAAAAGTAAAAAAACTGATGGTAAAAGTATTCCAAGAACTGAGAAGTGGTTAAACAGTTTTGGACAGTTACCTTTTCCTCTGATGATAAAGGTACATCCCAGTGAGGAAAAGGGGTTATGTTCAGTAACTAAGGAAGGAAAAAGGAAGAGAGTGAAGAATTTTCCTGCGCTGGTAGAGAACCGTGGAAACACTCAACATTCCTGAAGATTTAAGGAAAGTAGACTAGATTTGGGGTCCTGAGGTCTCTCTAGAAATCTTTGTCAACCTATACTTCTCAAGTGTGGATCACAAGGGAAGAAGATGATGTAATCACCTCTCTTAAGGTTGGGAGGACATCATCAATAGAGTCCAAATCGAGATAAGTAAATAGATTTATTTATTGTAGATGTAATAGACAGACAACTTTAAAACATGGAAGATTTAGACCAAGTTGTTTTAAGATTTGGCAAATGTGTATTGCAGTCAAGAAAGAATGATCGTAAAATGTTTTTATCTTGTATGAGACTTATTTGGGTATTACATTTGGAAAAATCTGGCTTATTCATTAAACTGTAATATGTGTATAGATATGTAGAAGCATTTTAGAAATATGTTGTAGAAAAATTCTAAACTGTCAAGAAAACGCGAGAAAAGATTGAAATAACAAGTTCTGAACTATTAGGTTGGAGAAAGCATGTCTTTTTAAAATTGGAATTATAACTGGGAGTGAACTGTTAGTTCAGGGTCTAGGGTGGAAACCCTAGACCCCGGAACTGATCGTCCCTCCATATCCTGGCTATACACGGACATAATCTAAGATGTTCTGGCCATCATTCTAAACTATAAATAATAGAAAAAATCTATTGTTCTTGGAAGATGAAGGAAAAACTCTCTTGCAAACCAAAATTCATCTTTACAATATGCTTAGCAGGAAAATTCTGAGAATAGCATGTAAGTAAAACACAGAGAATATAGTTTACAACAGAGAACGATATTATAATGTGCAGCCCCAAAAGGCACAAAAGTAATCTATATATTTATATAATGGAAGTTACTGAACAAAACAATTATATAATCGACTCTTAAGATTCAATAAGTTCAAAACATGTACATTGCTAAACCCCGTAGGGTAAGCGTGAAACCAAAAAGGGGAAAAATGAAACTTGAGCTATGTGATACAACATGCATGAAGAACCCAATAATTAATATAAATTTATATAAGGGTAAATCAACAAGGAAGTCCCATTAAATATTTAAACCAATTCTCTCTGTACATAGAAGACAAACTCTTAACAGAAAATCGGGCCGAAGCTCAATTAAACTACGCATTAAAATGACCAATGTTTGCTAGAAAGCCGAGTAGGCAGAAACTTGTCCAAAGTGCAACATGATAGATGGCTTGACGTCCATGCTGCCTTAGTTGAGAATTGGCAAGCACAATTATGCTTAACCCTGAGCTCTCGCAACCAAAGCAGAAGCAAGAACGAAATACCTGAAAGGGTAAAGAGAGAGTCTCAGGAATCCTCATTGAAAGACGTCGAGAACACCAAATAGGAATGTGTTGAGTAACCTCGGCCTTCGGGTTAGGAGGTATACCTGCACCAAACATAATAAATGAAAGAATAAGTCAGCCTTTAAAAGAAATTGAGCACAAATGTGAAAATAATCAAACAAGGTAAGGACCGGATTGCGAACCTAAAGAAGTCCACATCCGTAAGCTTGGAACGAAAAATTGTGAGGAACATGGTGAAGGAAACGAAGGTTAAACTCGCGCAGAGCCAGTGTGAGTAGTAAGCTCAGCGTGTGCTAATCTTGATTCTTCAATATTGAAGAAAATACCTCGTATACCTATTGCAACGGAGGAGAAACTACCCAGGATGTAGCCAGAGCGCCTTGGTGATGGTTGAAGCTCTGAGCCTCTGTGAAAATACAATCATCATTGTGAAAATATTGTAAACTAAACAAGGAAGCGATATAAACATAGATTAAACCCAATGTGAAGCAGTCTAGGACTCGGCAGAAAATAACAAGACAATGACAGTATGACGAAGCATCGCTTACCAGGTCATGGTAGAAGAAAACTGCTTCAGACAGAAGCAAGGCTTTTACTCGGCAGAACCTCCATGCCGCCATAGAGGTTGCAGACAAGGCTCTCAACATAGAAACACAAACGAACGAGGAAAAAGTGGTTAGGGTTGTGAAGGCAATACCCTAGTCAGTTCGTGCTAAACCCTCCACCGTTGATCCCAAGATGCCCGGATCGAACGGAGGATGAGAAGGTAGGTGGCCTCATACGGTGAGGGTACAAACCCTAAAGGTGTATAGCTGTAGGAGTAAATGATAGATAAGATCTTCGGTGGTCACAAGTGTATGATTAAACCAACGAAATGTGGATGCCATTATAACGTGTCCTATATGCCATTAATAATTGGGTACAAAACTTAAAGCGCACAGCTATATACGAACTCACTTTAGAACCTTTATGTAGCATTAAACCACAAACTTTGTATATTAACGTTTACCCATAGTTTATGGAACTATATGTAAATGTGTGTTTAAGGAATTATAATGAAATAGACATGCTTATGTATGCCAGACCATAGTTCTGGTAAAATAATGAATAAATATATATGCTCAGTGCAAACGAAGGGTAGAATAACAAGGTAAGAAAACAAGGTCAAAAAAATTAATTTTTGTTGTTGTGATGTATGTTACATTTTCCTTTCAATTTCATATATATGTGTGGAGAAAAACTGAAAATAATTATAATTATATGAATTATTAATTGAAATAATAATAAGAATAAGAATGGAAGGTTTTTTCTTTTTTGGTGATTAAGTCGAGCCCTCTTTATTAGTTGGAAGAAGAATGATAAGTTGAGATAATAATAAGAATAAGAATGGAAGGGTTTTTCTTTTTTGGTGATTAAGTGTAGCCCTGTTTATTAGTTGGAAGAAGAATGATAAATTTATAGTGAGATGCTTATCACCAAAATTGTGAGAAACTTGATCTAGCTTGAATGCCCCTTTCTATACTTACTTTCTATACATTTATAAAAAGAAAAAATTACCACTCAAATTACTTAACTAATCAAATGCAATGCAACAAACTATAAGATCTTTATACAAATAAATTTGAAAAACCATACACATTAATTATTATTTAATATTATATTTAACATAATAATACTCATAAAATATTTTAATTTATTTTTAATAAATAAATTTTTATAAATATAATACTATAATTATAAAACCATAGATTTATACCATAAAAACAATTATTATATATATATATATATATATATATATATATATATATATATATATAATATAATATAATGAATAAAAAAGTTTCTAAATAACAAAAAGATGTTATACATAATAAAAATATTTCTCAAAATTCAAAATAATTTTATATATTTAAATGTGATACCAATATATTAAGAATATGTATCATATCGCTTATAATTTTTTCACAAATTTGTCATTGATGTTATTTACGCAGCACACAGATCACAAAACAAACCATGGTTTCATATACTAATTAGAACCATATTTCTTGGTTTCATATACTAATTACGACCATATTTAAATATACTAATTAGAACCATAATTCTTGGTTTCATATACTAATTACGACCATATTTCCTGTGAATAGGGTTTTTCCAACAGCCACCTCATCTTTGTGTTTTCCACTTGATCTGAGAATTCACGTGGAAGCTGTATATGCATTTCTTGGGGTTTTGGTTTACGTCGCGAGTCATGCTAAAGTTAATTAAAGTGGCTTAATATGTAACAAATAAACACATTTTCAATTTTCACAATATTAATTTTATATAGATTGAATGATATTTTTACAATTTCAAAATAATAAAAATAATCAGAATAGTCATGAAAATTATAATAACACCATTATATAAAGTAATAATTCGTCATTTGCATAAGGGCAAATAACAATACTGTTCTTGCGTTAGAAATCCAAAATAATATTAGCAAAGGCATGCATCATTTGCAGGTGAGCTCTAATATATATATGGTTAAGAAAAAATTAAATGATATATATATGGTTAAGAGAAAATTAATAATAATTTGGCAATTTTTCATAGTGTGGGTATTTAGTGTTGTATTGAAGGCATTATTTTTTAATATGGATTTTATATTTTATATCAATTTTATTTTTCTTATAAATTAGTATATTTATATAAATTAAATAGTTAATAAAGGCTGATAGGCATCAAAACATTTACTTCATGATACATTTGATATTGCCAAAATTTAAAAATTCATAAAATTTAACTAAATTATATTTAATTTAAATTATTATTATTATTACTTATTAAAAAAATTAATACATGAGATAAATATATATAAATATAAAAACAAGATTCTTAACCATTAATTCTTAACATAGAAAGAGGTTTTGTTACAATGTCATGGGTCAATACTAAACTTATCAATGACATACACACAAAAACTATAACTAATTTCATAGCTTATATATATATATATATATATATATATATATATATATATATATATATATATATATATATACATATAACTTAATTTAATTAACTACTTTTGAAATAAATCTTAACCTCCGCTATCGAGGTGACAACTCAATGCAAAATGTAAGGTGGGGAGGGGAGAAAAACCCTCCATCTCACCTCGCTTCTTCGAGGGGGAGATAAAGACCATCTCGCCTTCCACCTAGCATTTGACATTAAAATCGCAAGCAACAATGGTGCACACATCCTCCAACACACTTCTCAACACGCTCAGGAAGAGATTGTTCATTACGATGACCTCTACGGTGAGTGACTCTGCTTTGCATATGCTTCACACTGGGTTGAAGATGCAACAAGGAAAACTTGTCACCCTACTCCTATCCACACTTCTATGCATTATTTATGTTTTGAAGAGGAAGGTATGGCTCCCCCAGACCTGGTCTCCCCTGAGATCAAATCTATTGATAGACTTACCATTACCTTTGAGTCAAAGGGTCCATTTTAGTTCTCTCATAGTGTGAGGGGATCGTAGCTGGCGAAGGGAGGAGGATCCGAGAACACAAATTATAATAATTTATCACCCCACGCTAGCTTTCGACTTAAATTTTTGCTCAACCACAACTATATTCAGAGTCAGGTGCTCCTCCATTTTCTTGTATTATGGTTTTCTCTAGATATTGATGGTTTTTTAATTGGAAATTTAGGCTACGACAAATACATTGTTACTTCTCTCGGTTTAAATATTTTGATTTTTCCTTTTCTCCTTATCATCTTGTACATGATGTTTGCAGCTCCTTTGAGATATTTTTGGCTTGGAAACTCAGTACTCCACCCTCGTTGTTTGGTTCTTATTACTGAATACCATTTATTTGTCAAGCCCCTCTATTCCTCATCAAAATACCCTCAATTTGTCAAGCCCCTCTATTCCTCATCAAAATCCCCTCATTTGGTTGTTCTCTTTTCTAGTCTACAGTTTGTTGCTCCCCTTATTGCGATAGTTCCTCTCTTAGCAGTGTACCCCCTTCTCCCATAAAGTTGTGCAACTGAAATTGGTCCCTCTTTGAGTTGTCTTATTTCCAACTACATATTCCTCTGTTTTCTTCACTTATCCATCATGCCTTGCCATCGAATGCGAAGCCAACATGGCCTAGTTGGCAGGGGCGAGGGTAGTTCTTGTGTTTGTTTCCAGGAAAAAACAATAGGATAAATAAACCATACTAACACGCCTGAGTATGTATATTATGCAGTGAATTGGGCCATTGTTGAAGACATGAAAAAAAGGAATCCTCACACAAATGATGATATTCTTAACCAAGATGTCGAGTGGATCCTTGATCTAGACCACACACGTGGCCAACAAAATCAATACTTATGTATAGCAGAACTTTGCTAGCACATAAAAACACTCATTAGTAAGGAACGTGAGGAAAAAGAGGACAACAAAAGCAATATTTCTCGTCAGCTCAACATTATCTATACAAAGAATCGACAAATGCCTCTTGAACATAGGGATGTGGCCATGAGGCTAGCAAGAATTGAAGCCATGATTTCCAAGGGTAAAGGACCTATCTCTCCAGGGACCTTGACCACCCCAATCGATGTGTCAACCTCAAATTAGTCAAATCTATGGTTCCTTATACGACCAACAACAATGGTTCTATTTGGTTTTGGATTCCTACAACTATCACATGTCATAGGGACGTAGCTGCAATTTTGTAGTGGCTAGTTTATATGCTTGCATGTTATTATAGTTATGTATGTAGAACATGATCCAATTACAATTTCTATGATTTCCATGTAATTTTTTAGACAAAAGACTTATTTTTCCATCATTGGTCCAGTTTCCCTAGTGGAAAATCGTGACCATAAGTTGTTTGATGTATGATTTCTTTAGGTAATCACTAGAAAATCAATATATATATATATATATATATATATATATATATATATATATATATATATATATATATATATATATATATATATATATATATATATATATATATATATATATATATACCTTTTATTTGTGACTATTAATAGCTATTATTTGTGACTATTACTAAAATATATATATATATATATATATATATATATATATATATATATATATATATATATATATATATATATATATATATATATATATATATACCTTTTATTTGTGACTATTACTAAAACTATTTCATGAATATTCCATAGAGTTAAATCCCTACCATCCACCTATTAATTATTGATAATTAAACTAAAATAGTGGAATCCCTATTGCAAAATATAAACACCTATGGACATAAAAGTATAGAAATTAGTATATTTTTATTTAACAAAAAAATTAATATAAATAAAAAATGAGATAAAATTTTGAATATTTCAATTATATATAGGAGGGAGAGGTTGGATTGAAGCATTACATCAAAAAATACTTTAAAAACATTATATTGTTTCAAATAAAAAAGTAATAATAAAAAGTAAAAAGTAATAAAAACATGGGGCATATGTTCTCATGTAACCATACTTGTACATGAACCATTCCTATCATTTCTTAAACCCTCTCCTTCCCTTCCCATGTTTCTAGGAGCTAATGAATGAGAATGACCCTAATTGAATGGGAATGATTTTTGGAATGGAGATTTTTCAGAGCTTCAACTTCAAGGAAATAGGAGCTTGGGAAAAAGTTTTTTTATTGAATTATTTATATTAAAATTATATTTTTGATATTAATAAACACTAATTTTCTCTCCCACATGGGGTGATCATCTAGCCACCCCTTGATATACACTGAATACATGTACACACCACCGCTCCATTAGCATTTGAGCAGGATGAAGATGGTGGTTAGCATGAGTGATTCTATAAATGCAAGGAATGTAAGTAATTTCATCCTCTAGCCACTCCTTGCCATGATCAGGTCTACAATGAACATTCAATATAATTTCACCTTGTGATATTAGGATGCATTTAGTTCACCAGTTCTCAACATGAGACTCTATCAATGGAAGTATTATTTCCACCCACCACCCCCCAAGCGAATGATAGATCAGGTAAGAAGAAAAGCATAATGTTGGTTAAGCATTTTAGTGCTTTGTTGTTTCTCTGGTTTTGAGTCCTGCATTTTTCTCTGCATTTTATGTTTTTATGTTGTCAAGTTTAAGCTTTCTCTACCATTAGCCTCCATCCCCTGATTTAATCTTAGCACCCAGAGATTGTCTCCCTCTAGTCGGTTACTTGTCTCTTTTTAGTTTCCTCTCGTCATACTTTTCCCCTTCCTAGTTGTGTTCTCAAAACCTTGCACTAGATCTTTCTTCGTGTCAAGAAATGTGAAATAACTCCTAGAACTTAAATGCCTTTCCATTAATCAAGAACACATATAGATACAATGATGTCATGAACTTTGGTTTCAACTTCTAAGGTCCAATTCCGATTCATCTTCTAACCTTTCAGATTTTTCATATTTACATATTTAAAAAATATGCATAAATCACCAAATCACTAAGGATTGGGTGTTTAACATTCTCCCCTTAATCTGAATAGGTGTTAGTGATCCCAACCATCATTCTGAATTTTTCAATCTTTTCTCTTCCAAGTACCTTTAGTGAAGATGTCTGAAATTCTCTCATTTGTGCAACAATTTCTTATATGAATAGTTTTTTCCTCTACATGATATCGAATTGTCTTAGAAGTATTGTCAATTAGAAGATGATTATAATTCACTTGTTTCTCTTGTAATTGTTCAAGAAATTTCCTAAGCCACACAGTCTCCTTTTTTGCTTCTACTATTTGCATGACCTCCAAGAAATAACTATTGATCCAAGAATCATAAGATAGCCCGAATTAGATACTCCATTTTTTGTCTTCGTTAAATTCTGAATCAAGATATACAATCAAGCTAAACTCATCCACCTATGAATATTTGAGTGCAAAGTGTTGAGTTCCTTTCAAGTACTTTAGACCTCTTTTTGAAGTAAACCAATGTCCTTCATAAGGATTTTTCATAAATCTAAAAAGAATTACAACAACATATAAAATATTTCGTCTGGTAGTGGTGAGGTAGATAAGACTTCCCACAAGTTGTCTATATTTGGTTGCATCCTCAAATTCATTTCCTTCTTTTGATGTAAGCTTCGTATTTTATTTCACTAGAGTAGATAAAGGATTGCATTCATCCATGCCAAACTTGTTCAACAAATCTCCAATGTAGTTATTTTGAGAGGAATACATACTTTGGATGTTGGGTCACTTCAATTCCCAAATAGAAGTGAAGGTGTCCCAAATATTACATCTCAAAGCCATTATTCAATCCTCTTTATGGATGCGATACAAATTTCATTATTTCGTGTTATTAATAGATCATCTCCATAAACCACAAGATATACAACAATTTTCCAACTTTCCTTACAAAAAAGGGTGCACCAACAAGATAAACGTGTTTAAAATTTAATTTTAGAAGATGCTCAATTAGTTTTTTATAGCATGCTCGCAGTTCTTGTAGTAGGCCATATAAGAAATTATTTGATAATTTTACATACTTTATGTTTTTTCCCTTTACAAAAAATTCTTGCAATTGATCCATGCAGAGATTTTCTTTCAGGTATCCCTTCAGGAAAGCAATTTTCACATCCATTTGATGAAATTTCCATCTATTTTGAACTATTAAGGTGGGGAGAGTCTGAATGGTGATTCATTTTGTTGTGGGGGGGAATTATCTTCATAATCAACACCTCCTTTCTATGCAAATCCTTTTTCCATGAGCCTTGCTTTGTGTTGGAAATACTGAGAGGGGGGTGAATCAATATTTCTTTCAATTAGTTAAAATTTTAATATTCATGGCATTAAGTTCACATTAATCAATATCATATTCATTAATTCCACTTGAACAATAAAGAACACCATTCAACAATGAACAATAATCAAGACAGTAGACAAAATATATTTTTAGGTGGAAAACCCCATCTGGGTCAAAAATCATCGAACACTTCTTAATATTTGTCTTCAAAAATAATTATATCAAATTTTAAGCTCCAAATAAAGGAGGCTCCAACCCCCAGGTTTACAGGCTCAAACCTATAGGATGTTCCTATGCCCTGTTTACGAGTTGCACTGGAAGGATGATCCAATGCCCTGATATCAAGATCCAACCTAATTAGTGCTTCAACACCCTATTTACCAACTGCTATTGGATAGAAGCTCCAAAGTTATGATTCACGCTCCAACTTGCTGTAGCACCACCCTGCCACCCTGATGAGTCAGCGGACCACTTTTCAAAAATTTTAGATTGGATCCCCTTGCACTCAAAATCAATATAAATAAACTATAATAAAATCTATACTAGTCTACTCGATATGTATATCACTATCAAATCCTGGTAGCCTCATTTCTCAACTCTACCCAATTTGACCATTGTACAAAACACAATCTTGCCTCTGCTCAAACTCTATTTGTCAATACTACTATTGTCATGGATACCATCAAGGAGATTATTCTCCCTAAAACTACTCAATTCACTTTAATGTAAGGAAAACACTTGCAACAAGCTCATTTGCTTCTAATATATATTTTGGCCAATAAATACGACTTCAAACAAATCTGTTTGCATTCAACACTCAACCCTAATCGCCCAACGTCTTCCAGTTTCTAATTTGGATCGATAATGACTAACAAACCATATGTTAGTATAATTTTTCAACAAAACTGTAGTTCCAAAATGCATTCTACAATTTGACAATAAATAAGTCCGATTCTACAAAATAACCATCAGATTCCAAAGTCGCCAGAAGTGCTAACAATGCAACAATATGAAAATTAATCAAGTATGCCTTGGAATAATGAACTATTATAGTGTTGTTATAGTATTTGATATTTGAACTTCCCTATGTGGTCATCGACTTATGTTGGTGGGTACCACTATGGATAATGTTGGCACATAAAGGATGCAATGTTATAATATATGTCTTTTGGTGCCATACTAGCATGATAATATATGTCTTGCGATACACTATATATACATTTGCAATTGTATTTTCAAATGGGAATTAACTATATATACATTGGAAGAATGTGAATACGCTAACCATCGTAATTTAAATATCAGGTTTGGTGTGCTATGTACCAAATCGTTGTTCACACTTTGTAATTGGATCAAATCATAATTTCTCTATTGGTTAGGTTTTATACAGTGCATAGCTACCTTTAGATGACCACATATGACCTTGACATATCCACAAATTAATATGGGGACAATGTGTAGGTACCTTCAAGAAATAAGTGAATTAACTTCGGAGAAAGATGCATTAAAGAACCCTAAAATATAGACAGTTTTATATGTTCCCTAGAAATTGATTTAGATCAAGGGATAAAATGGAGAACAAGAATTTCTCTAGATAATATTTAGCACAGGTTTGAAGTATTCCATTGACAGTTCTCGACTTCCATAAAAGTGTGATAATAAAGAGCTCAGAAGTCTCCTGCAGGCACTGTTTCAAGACTTGCCACATACCTTTGTTCTTGGGGGTTGAAAATCATACTAAACAAGTATTCATTCTTCAGATAAACATAGGTCATGTAACAAGCCACATAGATAGAGGTTCAAGTGTCTTAGTATAATGAATTTTAGGTCATTTTTATAGACGTGTAACATGCATCTTACAATTTCATGAAGAATAACAAAGATGAAGACCTTAATCATGTAAACATGCTTAGGTTCCCATACTTGAATTAGGCCACATAAAAAATTGACTACAGAGATAGGACACAAGGATTCTTAATTGTGGAAGAGCTTGAATCCTTCTTTAGTGACATTGGTCCTTAACTATAGGTTTATCATACTGGATTCATGCTTTAAATATTCTTCATTGGTTCTTTAAATAATTTGAATGCTTCGGAGAGAGGTCAAGACACCTGAAACCACAAAAATACCCTTTTGCTATCAAAAATACATTGAAACTGCCTGCAATTCTTCTTCATATCTACTAAATTTCAGTCTTTCAATGATTCATCTTAAAAAATGCAACTATTGTTGTATAGAACCCCCATCTTGATGTTCAAAAGATAGGGAGTCAACATGATGAATCTTCAGAACAGTGTGTGAACCAACTCTTCAACAGTAACATCCTTAACTTCAATATATTCCATCAGAGATTCATCATGCCCTTTTGCCTTTTCAAAACCTGAAAGCATAATTGTTGAGACTTTCTCATTTGATTGGTCTTCTTGCATCTATTTCCTTCTCTGGAATTTCTTGATATTAGGGTTGTTGATCATGAAGGATTCCACATTGTACCTAAAATCACGTGCTACATGTCCATAGTTATGGAATTGGTAGCCCTCAATGTTGGAACTGAATGATTGGAAAAATTCCATATTCTTTATGTTGTCAAAGTCATCGTGAATATTGTCTTGCATTCCTGCAAGCTTACTTATAGGGTTTTGATAATGCCCTTGATAATTGTACATGTCATAAGCTTTACAATCCCTAGCCATATGTCCAAAGTTAGCACATGAAAAATGATAATTATTAAAAAAATTAGCGTACCAGGATGAGTTATATTTTCTGAATGGTCTTATGTATTCATTATTCCCTAGAGGTGGTACAAACCTTTGTTGATCCGTTTTCTTGATTGATTAAACATATTTTCTTGGATCCACAACATTTTTTATTTTATTTTTTCCTTCATTTTGATTTGGCCTCTGAGGTATTTTTCTATCAATCTAGATTTTCGGGTAATTGAAGCTTGTGCCTTTGTCATATGGAGCTTCACCTACTTCCTTTTCTTTCATCTTCAATCTAGCCATGTCATTTTTCTTCCTTTCGTCATCCAATTTTTTTTCCTTCTTGAGCTTATCTATTTCAAATAGGAAAAAATCAAGTTCTTCTTGCTTTTGAGAGAGGTATTACTGAAATTGGCTATTCAAGACTTTCCTTTTCTCTTCTGCTTCTGCTACTTGTAGCTTTAGAAGAGTGACCTTTTCTGCTTCTTTGTTAAGAACTTGTATTTTTTCCTTCCGTCTTTCATTTTCTTTTTTGAGTCTTCTAATTTATGTTGAAGGTGCGTCTAATTCCTTTTGTTTTTTACCAACTTTAGATACGTACATTTGACCAAATTCATTTAGTTTCCTTGCCACGTCTTTCTCTTTCCTTTCTACTTCCTACTCTTAGAGTGTCAAAAGAGAAAATTCTTCCTTGAGTGTGTGATTTTCCTTTCCTATATTCTTCCATTCTTTGTTATTTTCTTCAAGTTCTCTTCTAAGCTATTCTTCAACTTTTTTGGCTTCTTCTAGCTGCACTTTAATGTTGATGATGATATCCTTTGATTCTTCGTTCTTCTTATTGAGTATTCTGGCATGTTATTTTTCTATCTTCAGTTTGACTTCTAGAAATTTGATGTTTTATTTTTCAACCTTAATCTCCTTTATAAATATAAACCTCCTCGATTGAGTTGACAACTCAACATAATGTGCGAGGTGGGGAGGGGAAGACAAGCCCTTCATCGCACCTCACTCCTTCGAAGGGGGAGGTAAGGGCCATCCCACCTTCCACCTAGCATTTGACATTAAAATCGCAAGAAACAATGGTGCACACATCCTCCAATGCACTACTCGACACGCTTAGGAAGAGGTTGTTCATTACGGTGAACTCTACGGTGAGTGACTCTGCTTTGCATGCTTCACACTAGTTTGAAGATGCAAAATGGGAAACTTTCCACCCTGCTCCTACTATCCACACTACTTTGCATTATTTCTGTTTTGAAGGGGAAGGTTTGGCTCCCCTAGACCTGGCCTCCCCCGAGATTGAATAGATTGATATAATTACCATCACCTTTCTGTTGAAGGGCCCATTTCAGTTCTCTCACAGTGTGACGAGCTCATAGCTAGCAAAAGGGGGAGGCTCCCAGGAAAAAAATTGTAATAAGTTACTAGCCCCTACGAGCTCTCGGCTCCATTTTTTTACTCAACCACAAGTACATTCAGAGTTAGGTTCTCCCCCATTTTATTCTACTATGGTTTTCTCTGGATATTGATGGTATGTTAATTATAAATTTAGGCAGGGATAAATATATTGTTACTCCTCTTGGTTTAAGTATTTTTATTTTTCCTTTTTTCCTAATCATCTCTTACATGATGTTTGCAGCTCGTTTGAGATATTTATGGCTTGGAAACTCCATACTCCACCCTCTTTGTTTTTTGGTTCTTATTATTGAATACCATCTATTTTTCAATCCCCTGTGTTCCTCATCAAAATCCCCTAATTTTTTTGTTCTCTTTTCTTGTCTACGGTATGTTTCTCCCCTTGCTGCGACAGTGCTACTCTTAACAATGTACCTCCTTCTCCCATAAAGTTGTGCGGTTGAAATTGGTCCCTCTTTGGGCTATCTTATTGCCAACTACATATTCCTTTGTCTTCTTCACTTACCCATCATGCCTTGCCACTGAATACTAATCCAATGTGACCCAGTTGGCAGAGACAAGGGTATTTCTTGTGTTTTTTTTTGGGAACAAACACTACCACAGAGACACCATACTAACACACATCGACATGTATGATATGCAATGAATTGGGCCATTTTTGAAGTCATGCACAAAGGGAATTCTCACACAAATGAAGATATTATTACCCAAGTTGTTGAGTGGATCCCTAATCTAGGGCACACACGTGGTCAACAAAATCAGTACTTATGTATAGTAGAACTTTGATAGCACATAAAAACACTCATTTGTAAGGAAGTTGAAGAAAAATAGGACAAAAAAATTAATAATTCTCGTCACCTCAACATTATCCATACAGGGAATCGAAAAATGTCTCTTGAACATAGGGATATGGCCATGAGGTTAGCAAGAATTGAAGCCATGATTTCCAAGGATAAAGGACCTATCTCTCCAAGGACCCTTTCGACACCAATCGATGTGTCAACCTAAAATTATTCAACTCTTTGGTTCCTTCTCCGACCAACAACAATGGTTCTATTTGGTTTTGTATTCCTACAACTATCAAATGTCATAGAAAACTTAGCTGCAATTTTGTAGTGGCTAGTTTTATATCCTTGCATGTTATTATAGTTCTATATGTAGAGAATTACCCAATTAAAATTTCTATGAGTTCTATGTACTTTTTTAGACAAAATACTTATTTTTCCATCATTTGTTTGGTTTCCCTAGTGGAAGATCATGACCATAAGTTGTTTGATGTGTGATTTCTTTAGGTAATCAATAGAATATTAAGTTTACTATATATATATATATATATATATAAACTCTTTATTAGTGATTATTTGATCAGGAGACCATGTCCAAGTTATAAAAAATGCTCAAAAATGAAAGTGTTCAAAAGTGGTTGCAATTTGAACAACCAGAAAGGTCTCGTCACTGCAATTCTGCTGCTACAAACGGTTCTCAAAACCGACGCCTTATGCAAAATTTATTGAGGTTTGAAATCGTCTAGTAAACTCCAAAATTCAGCTGACCAAGTTTGACTTTTAAACTTTGGAAAATTTTTAAAAAAGAATATTTTTGGAATATTCCCTGGAGGGGAAAATGATATTATGACAAGTGGCGGTAGTTGATTTGATGGTAGTTTGACTTTTACTATTCTGGGCCAATCAAAGGGTGCCATGTGGCAAGCCCGAAGGCTGCCACGTGGCCCCAGGCCGGTGGAAAATTCACGTTGTAAAATGTTTTGTGCATCTGCAGGAATTGAACCTGTGCCTTCCACCCACAAACACTCCGACTTGACCAATTAGGCTAACCATTACAACTTAACAGTTTACGGTCACGGGTTTTATTTGAAGTTTCAAAATGGTTTGGGTGGAAAACTAAAGGGGCTAGCTCGACTCGCCATACAACTTGGTGTCGTAACCCTGGCCTAAAGGCCTTAAATCGCAGTCAAAACAGTTATCAAAAAACCCATGTAACCACGTGTGCTATGAAATTTAATGCCACAAGTTTCGGTTAACAACCTTTCCACCAGTGGGGTCCTCCGTCATGTGACCACTCCAACATTATTAATGCAATGGTTATGTTTAATGGTGATGCCGACGGTTCCGGCGGGTTCAAACGGTCATGTGACCATAAAACTTAGCATTTATTGTAACCATTAACAGTCGACCAAGTCTGGAGTGGATTTCGCCAATTTCGGAATTTTGCTATTTTTGAAGCGCTATCTAGCAGTTACTCCACTTTTAGTGGGGTTTTTGGGGGACTTTGGGAATTTTTCTTGCAGAAGTCATAACTCCCTCATTATTGAACCAAATTGAGTGCAAAAATAGTCAATTTTGGGTCTCTTTGACATTCTGAATAGTTTGGAATAGGTTTCAGGTCGAGCAGAGGTGATCTATAGCAGATTTTTCTTCAAGGAATATGAAGAAGCCATCAAGGCCATCATGGAGAAGGCACTGTATTGGGTAATATTTCATTGTTTAGTGTGAAAAAAAAGCCATTTATAGCTATTTTCTATCTTCTGAAGCTGAATTTACAGCTAGCTTTGCCTTTCGAGGCATATTTTTACCTGTGTAACCATTTTGATCAAATTAATAGAGCAAGGACATGCTATTGGGGAGCCTTGGGCCGACAGATGTAGCCTAGGAGGAACTGCCTCAACAATTTGTTTTATTATGTGATGATGCATTTTATTTGTTGTGTATTTCTGTTGCGATATGTTTAACAGTTAATTTACTTAACTAATCCTCACACATAAAACTCAGAAACATAACCAAAACTAATATGTTTATCCTGCAATTTAAGGAGAACCTTATGCACACTTTATTATATATGTTTGGATAATTTGCATAGCGTAACAAATACAATCCAAATTCAGATCAGGTTGGTATCAGAGCTAGTGTTTTTAGCATTATGAGAGCTAGTGTTTCTCTCTGTATTGTTCTTGTGCAAAAGGATTTGTTTAAAAGTCTGCATTAGAACCCTTGCAAGCAATGCAAAGCCATCTTGGGGTAGCATTTGTTGTAGGTTTTTCAGGCTTACTAGGCTAAGTTTACTAGAGGGTGAAGGAATATATATGGATAGCTAAGTCCCGGAGAGGACAAAAAGGAAGAACGGGCTGAAGGCTTCTTCCTTACCCCAAAGAACCTTAAGGTCACCCTTGGAAAAAAAACCCTCTTGACGATTGTTTGTTAAGAAGCTCTTGGAGTTTGTTTGTTGTTTGGTTGCTTGAATAAGAGTTTGTCTTTACGGCCATTTGGTTAAAAAAATATTTGTCATTTGTTTTGAAATATTTGAGAACTTTGTTGAAGTTACTTTTTTTCATTGACAACATAATGACAACTTCTACAAGTGTTTCCTCCTTCACAAGATTCTTCGATGATGATATGAAGCGTGACTTTATTATATTGAAGGACATGGTGCAGATTCTATTTGAGGATAAAAGAGAAAGCACTGAAATTTGTGAACAATTGTTTGCCATGAAACAAGAGAAGAAATAAATTCTTCAAAAATTCCATGATACGGAGATACAGCTCCATCAAGCCCAAGAGGATTTAACCAAGAAAATGCATGAGGAAGAGGTAATCCATTCTAATTTGTCTTCAGTTTCGTCTTTAGAAAGATGTGTTGGTTCTTTCGGAAAATATAGGAGAGGTATAGGGTCCAAATTAATGATTAAAATGGGCTATGAAGGCAAGGGGTTAGGCAAGCATGCACAAGGAATGCTTGAACATGTTCTTGCTGAGGAATGACCCAAGAATCTTGGTCTTGGTTATGTGCAATTTAATGGCGAAGACTCCAAAGCCATGAAAGCATGTGAGGCTACTTTAAAGAGAACCTTTGTTCCAAGTTCTCAGATGCAAATATGTAAAAACAATTTCAAAGATGATTGCCATTGCTTTAAGCCTTTGTTGCAGCAATAAGATGGTAGACATGTAGCTTATGGCGAGCATGCAAGTTCATACAGTTTTTAAGACCAGAACGAGGATGTTAGTCTGCAAATGAAAGTTGTAGCCTCTACTAGTTCATCTTCTCATAAAGACAAAAAGGATGAACATTCAAAGCAGCACAAGAGGTATAAATCTTCTCATGATCAATTTGATTCTGTTTGTGCAAGGCGTGATAATTTTGCATGCTTAAATGGAAGAAATATTTTCTGTACATATTGTGGTCGATTTAACCATGATGTTTCGAGATGATGGATGAGGAAGAAAGCATACAGGAAGCAGATGAGGGAAAGGAAACTTTTAAAGAAATTGCATAAGATTTGCACATATTGCCAAAAGAGGGGACATGTTGTCTCCCATTGCTGGAATTTGCATCCAACTAGTCGTCCCAAGCACATGCAACAAGAGGACAGAAATATTGGTGCAAGTGGAACCAAGGATTACATTATTGATGTGAGAATGGATGTTTCACATGAAGAAGAGTTGCAACAACAAAATTCGCCATGGAAGTGGCTTGGTAAGAAGTGGATGGAATTCTTAGCACAATAAGACATACTCATTTTGTACATATGCAAATTTTGGTTGTATGCATGTATTTTATGTTGTAATCTCTCATTTGTTTGAGCCACCTTGGATCATTGATCAAGGAAGCGATGTTCAACTACCTTCTGTGAATTTCTCGCCAGAAATTTTCTGAGTGAGTGTAAGAAAGACAGTCCTTGACAGGAGGACAAGCGCATCGAGGAAGGGAAGTGTGAATTTCTTTCTAGTTGTGGTTCAAAGTCACTAGCCATGCAAAGCAAGTGTTTGGAGGCTGAAGAGAAGAGGGTGTTGTACTCTCATTTACTATACAGATCAATTTCAGTAGTCCAGAGAGCTTTTGTGGTCCAAAAGATTCCTAGTGGGGAGGTGTGATCAGGAGATCATGTCCAAGTTATAAAAAATTCTCAAAAATGAAAGTGTTCAGAAGTGGTTGCAATCTGAACGACCAGAAAGGTCTCGTCGCTAAAATTCTGGTGCTGTGAACGATTCTCAAAACCGAGGTCGTATGCAAAAGTTATTGAGGTTTGAAATCGTCTAATAAACTCCAAAATTTAGTTGACCAAGTTTGACTTTTAAACTTTGGAAAAATTAAAAAAAAAGAATATTCCCTGGAGGGGCGAATGATATTTCAACAAGTGGCAGTTTTTGATTTGATGGTAGTTTGACTTTTATTATTTTGGGCCAATCAGAGGGTGCCATGTGGCAATCTCAAAGGCCGCCACGTGGCCCCAGGTCGGTGGAAAATTCACATTGTAAAATGTTTTGTGCCTCTGCTGGAATTGAACCTGCGCCTTTCGCTCGCAAACACTCCGACCCAACCAATCGGGCTAACCATTAAGGTCATTCACTTTCCTTTGATTGAACGACTTTCAAAAGCAATGGGTCTTCCTTCTTGCATTAAAACATTACCAATTCCATTTCCTAAGGCATCACATTCCATAATAAAGGTTTTTGTGAAGTCTGGCATAGCTAAGACTGATGCTAGGAACATTGCCTCTTTAAGATGTTCAAAGGCCTTAGTTGCTTCAGGAGTCCATGAAAATGAAACTTTCTTCAATAATGTTGTTAGAGGTGCTGCTATTCTCCCATAATTCTTAAAAAACTTGCGATAACACCCTGTTAACCCGAGAAATTCGCGCAACTGCTTTATGGTTGTGGGGACTTTACATTCCTTAATGGCTTTAATTTTGTTAGGGTCTACCTTAACACCCTCGTGAGATACAATATGACCCAGATATTCCACCTCTTGTACTCCAAAGAAACATTTGGATGTTTTTGCATATAATCGTTTCTCCTCCAATAGTTTGAGCACCTTCTCAACATGTAGAACATGATCCTTCCAAGACTTGTTGTAGATTATTATATCATCAAAAAATACTAGCACAAATTTTCTAAGGAATGATTTGAAAATGGAATTAATCAACCCTTGAAATGTAGAAGGTGCATTGGTAAGGCCAAAAGGCATGAACAAAATTCATAATGACCCTCATGAGTTCGAAATGCTATTTTTGGAATATCTTCAGTCTTCATTCTAATTTGATGATATCCTGAACGAAGATCCAACTTGGTAAAATAAATTTCTCCATGTAATTCATACAATAATTCATCAATCACAGGAATGGGAAATTTATCTTTAATGGTGAGCTTATTGAGCTCCCTATAATCTGGACACATGTGCCATGATCCATCCTTCTTGTGTACCAATACTACAGGAGCATAGAAATAATTTTGACTAGGTTGAATTATACCCGCCTCTAACATTTCTGCAATCATACGTTCAATTTTCTCTTTTGGACATAAGGATATCTATAAGGCCTGATGTTTGGAGGAACACTTCTTGGAATCAAATGAATAGCATGATCATGATCACGAATAGGTGGGAGTCCTTTGGGAGTTTCAAACACCTTGGAATGATTGTCCAAAACTTGTTGGAGATCTACAGAAATAGATGATTTTGATGTCGGAACTTCTAGAGAGCATAATTGTGAAATTACGCCTCGTTGTTCTTTCTTTAGAAGCTTTTTCATGACATTAGAGCTTATTATCCTTCCGGGCTTCCCTTCAATACCCCGTAATTCGACTTCCTTTCCTTCTGAAAAAAATTTCAAGAAAAGTTCTTGAAAATTAAAAGCCACCGTCCCCAAAGATTGTAACCATTGTACTCCTAGTACAACATCAGCACCTCCCATAGGAATGGAAAGCATTGGACTAGTCAATACATATTCCCCCATGGTTAGCTTGATATTATGGCATTTTCCAGAGCAATGTATAGTTCCTCCATTTGCAACCATCACTTGACATTCTGGTGCTGGGTATAGGAAACAATTTAATTCCTTGGCTACCTTATAATGAATAAAATTATGGGTGCTACCTGAATCAATCAACACTATTACCCTTTTCTTCTTTATATGTCCTTCTATCTTGAGAGTTTGAGGAGTGGTAATTCCTGCCAGCGCATTACATTATATGGTCGGATTCATTTCTTCTTCTTCTAGGGGTGGTTCCTGGTGTAGATCCTCTTCTTGTTCATTTTCTTCTTCTTCTTCACAATCTATGTAAAATAATTTCTTCTCAGCACACTTATGACCTTTAGTGTATTTGCTATCACAAATATAGCAAAGCCCTTTTGCTCTTTTTTCTTCCAATTGTTGTGGTGTCAACCTTGTAGGTTGTGGAAATCTAGGCGTAGCAACACTTCCTTCTTTATAGAATTGAGTGGTAGGCTTCCTTGTCGCCATAATTTTACATTCAACTTTTCTTGCCAACCTGAATGCCTTCTCCAATGAATCAGGTTCCAAAACGCGAACTTCATATTGGATGTTATCCTTTAAAGTGCCTATGAAGAGATCAATCCTGTGTTCCTCTGGAATATCAGTTACCCTTATATTCAATTTTTGGAAGTCCTCAATGTGCTGCCCCACTAAACCCTTTTGTTTGAGATTTATCAATTGGCTAAAGAAGGTGTTGCGCTTTGTATCCTCATAATGTGCTATCATTTCCTCCGTAAAAATTGACCAAGTGACAATTTTTTTATGGGAGCAAAGCCATCGATACCATACAAATGTATTTTGTTCTAAATGTAAAGTTGCAATGCATACCTTTTGTGTGTTTTGCACATTATTGAGATCAGAATATTGCTCCATCTGTAGTATCCATGTTACAGGATCCTTTCCATCAAACTTCCTCATATCCATTTTTGGAATATGGTGGTTCTTCCCTCCAATATTAGAGTTTATGAAATCACGATTAACATTTATTTTGTTCTCATCATGAGTTTCCTCTACTATCTTTTCACCATTAGGAAACATTTCTTGTATCAATTTTGCCAAACCTTCGATGTCTACTTTTAGATCCTTCTTCATGTTTTCCATGTTGCCTTTCATTTTTTCATCGATCTTAGCTTCCATGTCATCCATCTTAGCTTCCATGCCCACTTCCATGCCATCCATCTTAGCTTCCAAACCATTCATCTTATCTTCCATGCCTTTCTTCAAACCATCCATCTTAGTTTCCACGCCTTTCTTCAAAACTTCCATTTCATTTTTTGTTGCTCTTTGCGATAGAGAAATTTGGTGCACTTGCTCTTGTAATTTTTATATCTCATGTTGTGTTTCTTCGTCTTCATGAGTCATATTAGATCCTTCTAAAGGCTTAATTGGTGTTGAATTATTTTTAGGGGGAATTTTAGAACCCAATATTGATATCTATTCTTCAATATGCCCTTGGAATAAATTCAAACTAATTTTTTTCAAACGAGACTTATGTAATTTGAAAAAAATACACACATTTTTATTGCTTTTGAGGAGCTCGATATTGAAACTGAATTATCTTTGTGATTTTGGATCTTCAATATATGAAATTTGGCCCTGCGGTAGCCCTCTGAATCCTCTTCCGAATGCGATAGGTCTGACCTGATTTGGATTCTTCAAGTCAAATTTATGTCCAGTCTCCCACAATGACCTAATTATGGACTAGTTCAATAGAGCGAACTTGTACAACTTTCCACGTGTCACTGTTTGCTCTTTTGGCTCTAAAATTGATAGACAGGAAACTAAAATCCATGTACTTCTAGCCACTTTTTACATAGTTCCAATCCGATGCTCAGAGAGAGAGTTATGAAGATTTTCCCATGATCACCTCTTTGAGATGAAATTTGGGAGCCTAAAAAAGACCTAACTTCTACAGATCATATCTCCGAAAATATTGTGAACCAAGCTCTGGAATTTTGTGATGATGTTCCTTAGGATTTCAGCTTCACGCTCTAACAATTTCAGCTTCTGAACCTTCGTAGAAAAAAATTTATAGTGCAAATTCCACGATGACCTGTTTGGTGTAGTGAAACCCTAGAATCCAAAGCTCTGATACCAAATGTTGTGAAACCAGCTCCAAAAAGAGAAGAAAAGAGATATCAACACCTTAGAAATAAGCCACTTCGAGGGGGAAACCTCCAATACATTACATGAATGAACAATTATTGGATGATAAAAATGACAAAACCTCCTTTCTATATATAGTAGTCCATGGGGCCACAATGTAATCCTAGCCGACCTAACAATAATAATTTAAGGGCACAATAATAACAATATGGGGGTTATAGGGATACAAAAATAATAATAAGGGGGTTACACTAACAACAATAAGGGACTATACTAGTAATATAAGGACCTAACATTCTATCAATGCAAGGAATGTAAGTAGTTTTGTCCTCCAACCACTCCTTATCATGATCAGGTCTGCAACGAAAATTCAATATAGTTTCACCTTGTGATATTAGGATGCATTGAGTACACTAGTTCTTTGCATGAGACTCTATCAATGGAAGTATTCCACCCCCCCAAACGAATTATAGATCAAGTAAGAAGCAAAGCTTCATGTTGGTTAAACATTTTAGTGCTCTGTTGTTTCTTTAGTTTTGAGTCCTGCATTTTTCTCTACATTTTATGTTTTTATGATTTCAAGTTTAGGATTTCTTGGCCGTTAGCCTCCATCTCTTGATTTTATCTTAGCACCCAGAGACTGTCTCCATTTGTTTGGTTACTTGTCTCTTTTTAGTTTCTTCTCATCATCCTTTTCCCCTTCCTAGTTGTGTCCTCAATACCTAGAACTAGAGCTTCCTTCATGAAAAACCATGTGAAATGACTCCCAAAACTTGAATTTCTTTCAATTAATCAAGCACACATATAGATACAATGATGCATGGCCTTTGCTTTCAACTTCCATGGTCCAATGCATATTCATATTCTAATCTTTCAGATTTTTCATATTTACATATTTACAAAATATACAAAATCACCAAATCACTAAGGATTGTGTGTTTAACATTCCCCCCCTAATCCGAATAGGTGTTAGTGATACCAAGCATCATTCTAATTTTTTCAACCTTTTCTCTTCCAAGTGCTTTATTGAAGATGTCTAAAATTTTCTCCTTTGTGGAACAATATCTTAGATGAATAGTCTTGTCCTCTACATGTTATCAAATCAAATGATACTCTATCTTGATGTGTTTGGTTTCATCATGGAATCTGGGATTTGTGGTCAACTTGATTTTAGAAGTATTGTCTATCAAAAGAGGAGTAGAATTCACTTGTTTCTCCTATAAATCTTCAATAAATTTCCTAAGACACACAGTCTCCTTTTTCTCTTCTACAACTACCACATATTTTTCCTCTATTTTGGAATCTGTTAGATCTAACTATTTGCATGACCTCCAGGAGATAGTTATTGATCCAAGACTCATAAGATAGCATGAATTAGATACTCCATTTTCTATCTTCATTAAAGTATCCAATCAAGATAAAGTCATCCACCTATGAATATTTGAGTCCAAAGTCTTGAGTTCTTTCAAGTACTTTACACCTATTTTTGAAGTAGATCGATCCCCTTCATAAGGCTTTTTCATAAATCTAGAAAGAATTATAGCAACAAATAAAATATTTCATCTAGTAGTGGTGAGGTAGATAAGACTTCCCACAAGTTGTCTATATTTGGTTTCATCCTCAAATTCATTTCCTTCTTTTGATGTAAGCTTCAGATTTTGTTTCATCAGAGTAGATAAAGGATTGCATTAACCCATGCCAAACTTGTTCAACAATTCTCCAATGTACTTATTTTGAGAGGAATATATACTTTGGATGTTGGTTCACTTCAATGCCCAAATAGAAGTGAAGGTGTCCGAAATATTACACCTGAAATCCATTCTTCAAGCCTCTTTATGGATGCAATACTATTTTTATTGTTTCGTGTTATTAATAGATCGTCTACATAAACCACAAGACAACAATTTTCCAACTTTCCTAACAAAAAGAGGTGCACTATCAAGATAAAAGTGGTTTGAAATTCAATTTTAGAATATGATGAATTAGTTTTTTGAACCAAGTTCACAACACTTGTTGTAGGCCATAAAAGAATTTGATAAGTTTACATACTTTATGTTTTCTTCCCTTTACAACAAAATCTTCCAGCTCATCCATGCCTATATTTTCTTTTAGATCTTCGTTCAAGAAAGTAATTTTCACATCCATTTGATGAACTTTCCATCTATTTTGAAATCTAAAGGTAGAGAGAGTTTGATTGGTGATTCATTTTGTTGTGGGGGAAAAAATATCTTCATAATATACAACTCCTTTTTATGCAAATCCTTTTTCCATGAGCCTTGATTTGTATTGGAAATATTGAGAGGGGGGTGAATCAATATTTCTTTCAATTAGTTACTTTTAATATTCATAGAATTAAGTTCACATTAATCAGTATCACACTCATCAATACCCATGAACAATAAAGAACACCATTCAACAATGCACAATAATCAATACAATAGACAAATATATTTTTAAGTGGAGAACCCCCTTTGGGTCAAAAAACACTAAATACTTCTTAATATTTGTCTTCAAAATAATTACATCAAATTTTCAGCTCCAACTAAAGGAGGCTCCAACCCCAATTTTTATAGGCTCCAACCTGTAGGACAATCTTATGCCATGTTTACTAGCTGCAACTGGAATGACGCTTCAATGCCCTAATATCAGGCTCCAACCTGATGAATGCTCCAACACCCTATCATTAGGGGAATGTTGAGGTCTATAATGGGGCTCCTAAGGAAATAATAAAATAATAGATAAACCAATAAAATAATATTTATGACTTTACAATTCACTTTTTGCATCACAATCCATGTAACCATGGTTAAATTCAATTGAAAATTTGTACCAAAATAAAATTAATAAAAAAATTGTATTGATGTGGCTATAGATAAAAATGAGTTTTTCAAGAAAATGGCATTATCATTGAACAACTAATGCATTTGTCCTTTATACTTAAATAACTTAAAATAAATTATAAATATAAATTCATAAATTTTTAGTTGTATAACATACCATCAATTAAAATTTATATTATTTAAATTATATAATAACATGTAATTGATATACTATATAAAAATCAAATAATATAAGATAATAAATGTAATATATTATTTTATGTATTAATTTTATATTACATATTGAATTGATTTTATTTATAAGATAAGACGAAATAATATATAATATAGAAAGGAATACGATATATAGTCTATTACATTTAGATTACGTTTCATAATATTATATATAATAATATATAATATTAATATAATCATAATGAAATGAATTGAATTGTGTTTTAAAAAAAGAAGGTATTGAAATAGATTTAATTTATATTTATGAATAGGTATTTATTCATATATGTATAGATATTAATTTATAATTAATTTGAAATTGTAAAATTAAATAAAATAAAATGAATATATAATTTAAAAATAAATATATGAAAATATAAAAACATAACATTTATTGAAAAGTGTGTAAAGACATGAAGATTATATAGGGGTATGCAATGTTTCTTTCACAAAATATGAAATGACAATAATAATATTTTATTCAAAAAGTGTGAAATGACATTTATTATGAGTACTTTACTTTGTAACTTTAAAAGTACTTAGAATACTACTATGGTTTACCATGAGTTTTTATCCACCATTTAGAATGTGACAAGTATACACTTTGTGATTAAAATCTTTCGGTGAAAATCACATCAAAATAGATTAGGTCGACGCGTTTCGAACCAGTCAGTGTGGTTCATCATCATGACAAGATGGAAAATCTGATCAAGTAACCCCTTTAAATAGAAAGTATAGCTCCCACTAGTCGTTTGTAAAATAACGGCTAGTTTGACTCAAATAATAAAAGTTATTTTATTTTATTTTTATTTTATTTATATATATATATATATATATATATATATATATATATATATATATATATATATTAAAGATTATAATTTTAATTTTATATATTTATATTTATTTTAATAAAAATAATAATTATTAATTTAATATATTTTTAAAGAATAAAATAAATGTTTTCTATTTATATATTTTTTAGAATAATAATAATTTATTTGTTTTTATTATTATCAAATAAATTAAATGTTAAAAATAATTAAATAATATTTAAAGTTTGAATTTATATATTTATTTTATTTTTAATAATTAAATTCTATGTGATTCAAAAATCATCAAACAGTTTAAATCAAGCAATGTCACCTCAACCATGGGGGATTATGTCATCCCCTAAAATGTGATTGGTTCTCTTAAAGTGAATTTTGATTGTACATTCTCCTTAGGAAGCCCATTTTTAACCTCAAAATTCCCCTAATGTTACGAGAAACTACTGGACAAAAGCTCCAACGTCCTGATGTAGGATCCAACCTGCCCTAGCACCACCCTATCACCTTGAAGTGTTCTCAGGCTCCAACCTAAAGGAGACTCCACTCTCTTTCCTTTCACCACCCTACCACCCTGATCAGTGGGTAGACCATGTTTCACAATTTTCAGACTAGATCCCCCTGTGATAAAAATAAATATAAAGAAATTGTAATAAAGGTTCTACTACTCTACTCATTATGTATATCCGTTGTCAAATCCTAGTAGCCTCACTGCTCAACTCTACTCAATCTGACTACTGCAAAAAACACAATCCTGCCTTTTCTCAAACTCTATATGTCAATACCACTACTTTCATGACTACCGTCAAGGATATTATTCTCCCTAACACTACTCAGTTCACTTTCATGTAAGAAAAACATATGAAACAAGCTCATTTTCTTCTAATACATATTTTGGCCAAAAAATATAACCTCAAACAACTCCAATTGCATTTAACTCTCAAATCTGATCGCCCAACATCTTCCAGTTTCTAATTTGGATCGATAATGGCTAACAAACCATATTTTAGGCTAACTGTTCAACAAAATTGCAATTCCAAGATGCATTTTCAAATTTGACAATAAATTTCTACAAAATAACCATCATATTCTAGTGAAGCCACCAGAAGTGTTAACAATGCAGCAATATAAAAATTAATTAAGCAGGCCTTGGAATAGTGAACTATTATAGTGTTATTATAGTATTTGATAGTTTAACCTCTCTATGTAGTCATCGACTTATGTTGGTGGGTACCACTATGGATAGTAGTGACACATAGAGGATGTGGTGCCATACTAGCATGATAATATATGTCTTGTGATACACTATATATGCATCGGAAATTGTATTAGAAAATGGGAAATAACTATATATACATTATAAGAAGGTGAATACGCTATCCACCGCAATTTAAATATCGGGTTTGGTGTGCTATGTACCAAATCGTTGTTCACACTTAGTAATTGGATCGAATCATAATTTCTATGTTGATTAGGGTTTATACAATGTGTATCTACCTTCAGATGACAACGTATGACCTTTAGATATCCACAAATGAATATGGGGACAATGCGTAGTTACCTTCAGGAAACAAGTGAATTAACTTCGGAGAAAGATGTGTTAAATAACCCTAAAATATAAACAGTTTCATCTATTCATTGGAAATTGCCTCAGATCAAGGGATAGAATGGAGAACTAGCCTTGATCCATATAATACTTAACATAGGTCACAAGTCTTCCTTTGATAGTTCTCAACTTCCACAAAAGTGTGATAATACAAAGCTCAGAATTCACCTTCAAGAATTTTTTCAAGACTTGCCACATACCTTTGTTCTTAGGGGCTGAAAATCATACCAAACAAGTATTCATTCTTTAGATAAACATAGGTCATGTAACAAGCCGCATAGATAGAGGTTCAAGTGTCTTATTATAATGAATTTTAGGTCATTTTTTTAGGCGTGCAACATGCCTTTTACAATTTCATGAAGAATCACAAAGATGAAGACGTTAATCATGTAAATAGACTTTGGTTCCCATACTTTAATTAAGCCGCATAAAAAATTCACAAGGACACAAAAATTATTAATTGTGCAAGGCTTGAATCCTTCTTTAGTGACAATGGTCCTTAACTGTAGGTTTATCATACTGGATTCATGCTTTAAATATTCTTCATTGGTTCTTCAAAGAATGTGAATGCTTTAGAGCAAGGTCAAGAAACCTGAAACCACAAAAATACCATTTGTTGTCCAGTAATTATTTCTCAGAGATGAATGTCCTAGCCACAAGTCTTCTAGAATTTATATAACCATGCCACAAAACATGAAAGGTAGAATTAGTGTGCAACTCCTTCAGAACCTCATACTTCCATCTACAAAGAGAACTTACCCAAAACCAAAATAATCAAAATAGAAACCTTGTGACCAAACCCTCTCATCTGATATGGCTAGACTCCTCAGGAGCCAAAAAAGGATTTCAGAGAGGTATCACAAATAATATTTGTTCATTTTTTATATCTATGAACGACTAATGAATGCTCCCTTTTATATAAATTTTAGGGGCTTCATATGAAGCATCAAGTTCTTATTATGGAGAGTAAGTTTCAATTTTGAAATTTATATATTGGACGTAATAGCCTTTTTTTTTGTTTTTATAATTTAACTCTTAATCTCTTTACGAAATTAATCCCTCACATGCCCTTAAATTTTAAAAGAAAATATTTACAATATTATTTTTCCATAAGGTGTGCCTTTGAATTTGCCTTATGTTTCTTTGACTAAATAACCCTTACATTTCTTTGACCAAATAAATGTTGCCACCTCAACACCCTTTAGGGTTTTTACCCATAGGTTTTGGTCTTCAACTTCAAATGAGGATATCTCACAATATGTGAAGAACCATGTGGAGTGCCACATATCACCAAATGACAAGGATATCCAATGACAAGGATATCCAATAAAAATTTAGTGATCTGCTTCTTCACAAACTCCCAATAAGTGTAAGGTACGTGCTTAGTATGGGGAACCCAAACCATAGAGCTAGGGTTTTTAGCCATCCTTCAGTGAAGATTCCAACTTGATGCAATTCAAAAAAATATTAACAACATTCATAAATATTTTGACATCAATGAAAGTGTTTAGTCAAAGTAAAACTCCAGGGTTGACATCAATGATAACACCATTCAACAATCTCCCCCTTTGTCATTGATGTCAACACATAATCTTTCTACGAGTACAACACCCCCTAAATTTATGCCTTGATATTATTCTCCGTATTTCTCTCCCCTTTTTACATCAATGGAAAAGGGTGACTCCCCCTCACAATTTGCTTGTTTCCTATGGATCTGTAACATGGCTATTATCCCCCTGAAGGAATGACTTCCTTTATATTCCTACAATATTCTTGTCAACTTCGAAATGTCATCCTTAATACTTTCTATAATAATAAAAAACATATCATGTTATGCTTCATACGCATTTCCATTGTTTATTCTACCTTTCAATATGGATCAACTTTGCCTACCAAAACTGCTACAATGAAACTTCCTATAATGCTTATCTGTGGAAGTTAGGGTTTTTCATGCTCCTGAATTTCACCTAAAACAGGTCATTGTGGAATTTGCGCTATAAATTATTTTCTACGAAGGTTCAGAAACTAAAAGTTTTACAGAGAAAATCCGGAATACTGAGGAAATTCCTGTACAAATTTCAAATCTTGGTTTGAAATATTTTCAAAGATATGATCTATGGAAGTTAGGGTTTTTTCAGGCTCTTGAATTTCATCTCAAAGAGGTGACCGTGGTAAAATCATCATAACTCTCTCTATGAGCATCGGATTGGAATTATATAAAAAGTACCAAGAAGTACACGGACTTTAGTTTCTTGTGTATAAATTTTAGAGTTGAAGGAGGAAACAGTGACATGTGGCACGCTGTGCAAGTTCGCTTTACTGAACCAGTCCATAATTAGCTCATTGTGGGAGATTAGGCATAACTTTGTCTTGAAGAATCCAAATCAGGTCAGACCTGTGGCATTTGAAAGAAGATTCAGAGGGATACTACAGGACCGAATTTCAGATATTGAATATCTTAAATCACAGATATAATTCACTTTTAATATCGAGCTCCTCAAAAGCAAGAAAAAGGTGTGTATTTTTTTTTTGAATTTCATAAGTTTTGTTTGAAGAATCAATTTGAATTGATTCCAAGGGAATATTGTAGAATAGATATGAGTATTGGGTTCTAAAATGCCTCCTAAAAAGAATTCAACACCCATTAATCCTTCAAAAGGCTCTATTATGACTCATGAGGACGAATAAGTGCAACATGACATATTAAAATTACAAGAGAAAGTGCACCAAATTTCGTTCTCGCAATGAGCAACAAAAAATGAAATGGAAGTTTTGAAGAAAGGCGTGGAAGCTAAGATGGATGGTTTGAAGAAAGACATGGATTGTTTGAATAATGGCATGGAAGCTAGCATGGAATCTAAGATGGATGACATGGAAGAAAAAATGGAAAACATGAAAAATGATCTAAAAGCAGACATGGAAGGTTTGACAAAGTTGATACAATAAATGTTTCCTAATGGCGAAAATATAGTAGAGGAAACTCACGATGAGAAAAAAATAAATTTTAATCGTGATTTCATAAACTCTAATGTTGGATGGAAGACCCACCATATTCCAAAGATGGATGTGAGGAATTTTGATGGCAAGGATCCCGTAACATGGATACTACAAATGGAGCAATATTTTGATCTCAATAATGTGCAAAACACACAAAAGGTACGCATTGCAACTTTACATTCAGAAAAAAAGAAAAAAATAAAAAATAAAAATAAAAAAATAAAAATAAAAATTGTATGGTATCGATGGCTTTTCTCCTGTAAAAAATTGTCACTTGGTCAATTTTTACGGAGAAAATGATAGCACATTATGAGGATACAAAGAGCAACACCTTCTTTATCCAATTGATAAATCTCAAGCAAAAGGGTTCAGTGGTGGAGCACATTGAGGACTTCCAAAAATTGAATATAAGGGTAATTGACATTCCAGAGGAACATAGGATTGATGTCTTCATAGGGAATTTAAAGGATAACATCCAACATGAAGTTCCCATTTGGGAACCTAATTCATTGGAGAAAGCATTGAGATTGGCAAGAAAAATTGAATGTAAAATTATGGCGACAAGGAAGCCTACCACTCACATCTATAAATATGGAAGTATTGCTACTCCTAGACTTCCACAACCTACAAGGCTGACACCACAACAATTGGAAGAAAAAAGAGTAAAAGGGCTTTACTACAGTTGTGATAGAAAATACACTAAAGGTCATAAGTGTGCTGAGAAGAAATTATTTTACATAGATTGTGAAGAGGAGGAAGAAAATGAACAAGAAACTTCAAAAGAAGAGGATATACACCAGGAACTAACCCTAGAAGAAGAAGGAATGAGTCCGACCATATCGTGTAATGCATTGGCAGGTATGACCACTCCTCAAACTCTCAAGATAGAAAGACATATTAAGAAGAAAAAGGTAATAGTGTTGATTGATTCGGGTTGTACCCATAATTTTATTCATTGTAAGGTAGCCAAGGAATTGAATTGTTTCCTATACCCAACACCAGAATGTCAAGTGATGGTTGCAAATGTAAGAACTATAAATTGCTCTAGAAAATGTCATAATATCAAGCTAACCATGGGGGAATATGTATTGAATAGTCCAATGCTTTCCATTCCAATGGGAGGTGTTGATGTTGTACTGGGAGTACATGGTTACGATCTTTGGGGACGATATCTTTTAATTTTCAAGAATTTTTCTTGAAACTTTTTTCGGAAGGAAAATAAGTCGAATTACGCAGTATCACAGGGAAGCCAAGAAAGATAACAAGCTCTAATGTCATGACAAAGCTTATGAAGAAATAACAACGAGGTGTAATTGCACAATTATGCTCACTAGAAGTTCCAACATCAAAATCCTCAATTTCTCCAGATCTCCAAAAAGTATTGGACATTCATTCCAAGGTGTTTGAAACTCCCAAAGGAATCCCACCTATTCGTGATCATGATCATGCTATTCATTTGATTCTAGGAAGTGTTCCTCCAAACATCAGGCCTTACAGATATCCTTATGTCCAAAAGAGTGAAATTGAACGTATGATTGCAGAAATGTTAGAGGCGAGTATAATTCAACCTAGTCAAACTTCTTTCTCTACTCCAGTAGTATTGGTGCACAAGAAGGATGGATCATGGCACATGTGTCCGGATTATAGGGAGCTCAATAAGCTCACTATTAAAGACAAATTTCCCATTCCTGTGATTGATGAATTACATGGATCAATTTATTTTACCAAGCTGGATCTTCGTTCAGGATATCATCAAATTAGATTGAAGACGGAAGATATTCCAAAAACAACATTTCAAACTCATGAGGGTCGTTATGAACTTTTGGTCATGCCTTTTTTCCTTACCAATGCACCTTCTACATTTCAAGGGTTGATAAATTCCATTTTCAAAGCCTTCCTTAGGAAATTTGTGCTAGTATTTTTGATGATATACTAATCTACAACAATTCTTGGAAGGATCATGTTCAACATGTTGACAAGGTGCTCAAACTATTAGAGGAGAAACAATTATATGCAAAAACATCCAAATGTTTCTTTGGAGTACAAGAGGTAGAATATCTGGGTCATATTGTATCTCATGAGGGTCTTAAGGTAGACCCTAACGAAATTAAATCCATTAAGGAATGGAAATTCCCCACAACCATAAAGCAATTGTGAGGATTTCTCGAGTTAACAAGGTATTATCGCAATTTTGTTAAGAATTATGGGAGAATAGCAGCACCTTTAACAACATTATTGAAGAAAATGATTTTTCATGGACTCCTGAAGCAACTAAGGCCTTTGAACATCTTAAAGATGCAATGTGCCTAGCACCGGTCTTAGCTACGCCACACTTCACAAAAACCTTTATTGTGGAATTTTATGCCTCATGAAATGGAATTGGTGTTGTTTTAATGCAAGAAGGAAGACCAATTTCTTTTAAAAGTCGTCCAATCAAAGGAAAGTATTTACAGAAAGATATTTATGAGAAGGAAATGTTGCAATACTACATGCACTAAATAAATGGTGACCTTACCTAATGGGAAGACACTTCAAGGTAAAAACTGATCATGATAGTCTTAAAAACATTTTGGAACAAAGGCTATCTTCAGAAGAGCAGCAAAAATGAGTCACAAAGATGTTGGGTTATGACTTTGAAACCATCTAGAAAAAAGGGAAGCTAACTGTTGTCGCAGATGCACTCTCAAGAAAGGATGAAGAGGTGGAAGCATTGCTTTGTGCCATTTCTATTATCCAACCAGATTGGATAACCGAAGCAATGGATGAATGGAAGAAGGATGAAGAAGTGTGGAAACTCATTCAAAAGTTGCAGCAAGATCCTAGTACATCTGATGCATTTAGTTGGAAAAATGATTCCTTATGGTACAAAGATTGCTTATATATTTGTAAGAGTTACCAACTAAAACAAAAGATTCTTTTGGAATTGCACACTTCTCCTTTAGGAGGACACTTAGGATTCTTAAAAACTTACCACAGGGTGAAGAAAGAATTTTTTTGGGATAGCCTTAAATCTAATATTCAAAAGTTTGTGGCGGAATTTTTGGTTTTCCAGCAAAATAAATTTGACAAAATTAAGACCCTGGGTCTTATACAACCTTTATCCATTCCAAGTCAACGTTGGGAGGAGATTTCAATGGATTTTATCACAAGTTTACCTAAGTCCGAAGGAAAGAGTGTCATCATGGTGGTAGTTGATAGACTTACCAAGTATGCACACTTTTGTGCATTATCTCATCCATTTAAAGCAAGTACAAATGCTACTGAATTTACGGAAACAATTAAAAAGCTACATGGAAACCCAACGATTATTGTAAGTGACAGAGATCCCATTTTTACTGGACATTTTTGGACGAAATTATTTTCTTTTTTGGGTACTCAGCTCATAGCTCATTTTATCATCCTCACTCCGATTGTCAAACTGAGATAGTGAATAAATGTTTGGAAGGATATCTTCATTTTTTTGTACCTGATAAGAAAACACAATGGGTCAAGTGATTACCTCTCGCTAAATGGTGGTATAACACTTCCTTCCATACTGCAGTAAAAATGACCCTATTTATGGTACTTTATGGATATCATTCACCGTCCATCACATCATCTTTAAGAGAAAATTCTAAGGTTCAAGCAGTGGAAGATCACTTCGAACATCAACAAGAAGTTCTCCAACTCTTAAGGGTTAACCTAAATTTGGCACAAAATCGAATGAAACAATAGGCAGATCAACATCGCGGCAAAGAATTTTTGATGTGGGAGACTGGGTATTTTTACGGCTACAAACATACAAACAAATTTCCCTCAAGCAAGATAAGAAGGATAATAAATTATCGCCAAAGTACTATGGTCCTTACAAGGTGTTGCTAAAGATTGGTACTATGGCATACAAATTGGAGCTTCTTGCTTCTTCACGAGTGCATCCAATTTTCCATGTTTCATGCTTAAAGAAGATTATAGGTGACACACTTTCAGTTCAAACAATATTTCCAGAACTTGATGAGGAAGGAAAAATCATATTGGAACCTGAAGCAGTCACAGAAACAAGAACTGGACAGCTACGAAATCGATCAATTTTAGAGTATCTCATCAAGTGGAATAACTTACCCACTGAATATTCTACATGGGAGGATGAGAATTTTATACGAAAGAATATGAAGCTACTCAAGCATTGAGGACAACACTTTTTTGAAGGAGAGGGGCATGTTAGGTCCCTATATTACTATTATAGTCCCTTATTGTTGTTAGTGTAACCCCTTTATTGTTATTGTTGTACCCCTGTAACCCCAATATTGTTATTATTGTGCCCTTACATTATTATTGCTAGGTCAGCTAGGATTATATTGTGATCCCATGGACTCCTATATATAGAAGGAGGTTTTGTCATTTGTATCATCGAAGAATTGATCATTTATGTAATGTATTGTAGGTTTCCCCCTCGAAGTGGTTTATTTCTAAGGTGTTGATATCTCTTTTCTTTTATTTCTGGAGTTGGTTTCATAACACTATCAACCTTCCAATGATTGATATTCAAACATGCAACTACTGTTGCATAGTCCGCCCATCTTAATGTTCACAAGATAGGAATTAAACATGATGAATCTTCAGAACTGTGTGTGAACCAACTCTTCAATCGGGTCATCCTAAACTTCAACATCTTCCATCAGATATTCACCATGCCCTTTTTCCTTTACAAAACCTAAAAGCATAATTGTTGAGGCATTCTCATTTGATTGGTCTTCTTGCATTTTTTTCTTATCTGGACTTTTTGTACCTTATATTATGGTTTTCAATCATGAAGGATTCCATATTGTACCTAAAATAATGTGTCATATGTCCATAGTTTTGGAATTTGTAGCATTCAATGTTGGGCCTGAATGATTGGAAAAATGACATATTATTTATGCTATCAAAGCCATCGCGAATATTGTCTTGCTTTATTGCAACCTTACTTCTAAGGTTTTGATAATTCCCTTTATAATTGTACATGTAATAAGATTTAAAATCCCTAGAAATATGCCTAAAGTTAGTACATTAAAAATAATAATTATTAAACAAATTAACATACCTGGATGAGTTATCTTGCCTGGATGGTATTCTATATTCATTCTTCCCTAGATGTGGTACATTCCTTTATTGATACTTGTTCTTGATTGCTTTAGAATTATTTCTTGGAGCCACAACATTCTTTATTTTTTTTGTCCTTCATTTTTATTTGGCCTCTGAGGGATTTTACTATCAATATAGCTTTCCGAATACTTGGATCTTGTGCCTTCATCATATTGAACTTCACCTACTTTTTCTTTCATATTCAATCTAGTCATTTCATTGTTCTTCCTTTCATCATCCAACATTTTTTCCTTCTTGACCTTATCTATTTCATATAAGGAAACATCAAGTTATTCTTTCTTTGAGATAGGTCTTCCTAAAATCGGTTTTTCAAGACTTTCCTTCTGTCTTCTGCTTCTTCTTCTTGTAGAATTAGAAGAGTGACATTTCCAGCTTATGTGTTAATAACTTGTACTTGTTCCTTCTTCCTTTCATTTTCTTTCGTAAGTCTGCTAATTTATGTTGAAGGTTCATCTAATTCCTTTTGTTTTTTATCAACTTCAGATACGTACCTTTGATCAAATTCCTTAATTTCCTTGTCAGGTATGTCTCTTTCCTTTCTACTTCCTGCACTTGGAGTTTCAAAAGAGAAACTTCTTCCTTGAGTGTATGATTTTCCTTTTATGTGTTCCTCCATTCTTTGTTATTTTCTTCAAGTTTTATTCTAAGTAATTATTCAACTTTTTTGGCTTCTTCTAGCTACACTTTAAGGTTGATGATTATCTCCTTTGATTCTTCATTCTTCTTATTGAGTTTTTTCGCATTTTCTTTTGCTATCTTCAGTTTGACTTCTAGAAATTTGGTGTTTTTTTGTCAACCTGAAGTTCCTTTATAAATCTGACAATTTTTTTTTGAAATTCAATCTCATTCATCTCTTCATCTTCTTCTTCAGGAGTTTCCATATTGTTATCCCTAGCCATAAATATAATTCTTGTTGTTTCATTTTATTTGTCAACGGTAATAGGATATGCAATTATTTCAATACCTGTAAATTCATTTGAACACTTGGTGGCTTGCTTTGTGTATTTCCCCATTTCTCTACTCTAAGATCTGCCTACCGGTTATTAAGTTTCTACTAAAGGTACATACTCTGATATCAATTGTTGGATATACTGAGAGGGAGGTGAATCAATATTTCTTTTAGTGATTTACTTTTAATCTTCATAGAATTAATTTCAGATTAATCAGTATCAGTTTCATTAATATCACATGAACAATAAAGAACACCATTCAACAATGCACAATAATCAAGATAGTAGACAAAGAGATTTTTAGGTGGAAAACCCCCTTCGAGTCAAAAAAAAATTGAACGCTTCTTAATATTTATCCTCAAAAATAATTACATCAATTTTTCATCCCCATATAAAGTAGCCTCAAACCCCCATTTTTACAGGTTCCAACCTGTAGGATGCTCCTACGCCTTGTTTACCAACTTCAACTAGAAGGACACTCCAATGCCCTGATATTAGGCTCCAACATGATGAATTATCCAACACCCTATTCCTTTTTTGTTATTGGACGGATTCTCCAATGTCCTAATGTAGACTCCAACTTACCCTAGCACCACCCTGTCGCCCTAAAGTGTTCTCAAGCTCCAACCTGAAGGAGATTCCACTCTCATACCTTGCACCACCCTGCCACATTGATTAGATGATGGACCACATTTCACAATTTCCAGACTAGTTCCCCCTATGCTCAAAATAAATATAAAGAAACTGTAATTAAAATATATATATATTCTATGCTTGGTATGTATATCATTGTGAAATCCTGGCATCCTTATTCAACTCTTCTAAATTTGACAACTACATAAAACATAATCCTACCTCTACTCAAACTCTAGTCGTAAATACCACTATTGTCATGGCCACCATCAAGGAGTTTACTCTCCCTAGCACTGCTCAATTCACTTTCATGTAAGAAAAACACTTGCAACAAGATCTTTTTCTTCTAATAATTATTTCGTCCAACGAATACAAATTCAAACAAATCTAGTTGCATTCAGCTCTCAACTCTAATCACCCAACACATTCCAGTTTCTAATCTGGATCAATAATTATTAACAAACCATATGTTAGGCTAATTGTTCAACAAAATTGCAATTCCAAGATGCATTCTACAATTTGACAATAAATCAACCTGATTCTACAAAATAACCATCATATTCTAGCCAAGTCACCGGAAGTGCTAACAATTCAACAAAATACAAATTAATATAGTATGCCTTGGAATAGTGAAATATTATAGTGTTGCTATAATATTTGATATTTTAACCTGCTTATGTAGTCATTGGCTTATGTTGGTGGGTACCAATATGGATAGCGCTGGTACATGGAGGACGCGATGTTATAATATATTTCTTGTGATAATATATGTCTTGTGATTTCATACAAGCATGATAATATATGTATTTCGATACACTATATATACATTTGCAATTGTATTAGAAAATGGGATATATATATATATATATATATATATACACACACACATTGGTAGAATGTGAATACGCTAGCCATCACAAGTTAAATCATACCAAACAAGCATTCATTCTTCAAATAAAAATAGGTCATGTAACAAGCCACAAAGATAGAGGTTCAAGTGCCTTAGTATAATGACTTTTAGGCCATTGTTCTAGACATGCAACAAGCCTCTTAAAATTTCATGAAGAATCGTAGAGATGAATACTTTAATCATGTAAACATAATTTGATTTCCATACTTGAATTAGGCTACATCAAAAATTCACAACAGAGATAGGACACAATGATTCTTAATTGTGCAAGAGCTTGAATCCTTCTTTAGTGATAACAATCCTTAACTTTAGGTTTATCATATTGGATTCATGCTTTAAATATTCTTCATTAGTTCTTCAATGAATGTGGATGCTTCAGAGCAATATCAAGATACTTGAAACCACAAAATTACCCTTTAGTTTTGAACTAATGATTGTTCAAAGATGAATTCCCTAGTCGCAGGTCTTTTAGACTTCATATAACCAAGTCGCAAAAGATGAAAGGCAGAATTAGTGTGCAACTCCTTCAGAACCTCGAACTTGCATCTACAAAGATAACTTACCCAAATGAAACCCAAAACAAATTAAATCAAAACAAAAAGCTTGTCACCGAACCCTCTCGTCTGAAATAGGCTGACTCCTCAAGTGTCGAAAAATTATTTCAAAGAGGTATCAAAAATAGTATTTTTACATTTTTCATATCTATAAAGGACTAACGAATTCTCCAATTTATATAATTTTTAGGGGCTTCATAGGAAGCATTGAGTTCCTATTATGGAGAGTAACTTTCAATTTTGAAATTTGGATATTGGAGGAAGCAACCCTTTTCTTTTGGTTTTTATAATTTGACTCTTAAATCTCTCTATAAGACTAAACCCTCACATGCCCTTAAATTTTAAAAACAAATATTTACAAATAATATTTTTCCACAAGGTGTGCCTTTGAAAATGTCTTACGGTGTTTTGAATAAATAACCCTTACGTTTCTTCGACCAAAGAAATGTTTCCACCTCAACACCCTTTCGGGATTTTACCCATAGGTTGGGGTCTTCAAATTAAAACTAAGATATCTCTCAATCCGTGAAGAGCCATGTGGAGTTCCATATATCACCGAAAAAAACTCGATGAGGAGAATCTAGTGATGAGGATCTCTAAGACAAATTTAGTGATCAGATTCTTCACAAACTCCCAACAAGTGTGGTGTACATCCATAGCCCAGGGAACACAAGCCCTAGAGATATGGTTCCAACCATCCTTCAGTGGAGCTTCCAAATTGATGTAATTTATACAAATATTAATTGCGTTCATTAATAGTTTGACATCAATGGTAGGTGTTTAGTCAAAGTCAAACTCCAAGGTTGACATCAATGACAACACCATTCAACACTTTTTTCTTGTAAAGTGAGCTATCTAATTTGTAATTTTTATTGTAGATGCACTTGCAGATAATTGGTTTGGTTCCAAATGAAGGGTACACCAACTTCCATGTTTACTTCTTTATGAGACCATCATAATCCATCTGCATTACTTCTTTCCCTTCATCATGATAATCAACTTATTTACGGGAAGTTGGTTCAAAGTTAGTAGATAAATTAAATTCACAATCATATGAAGCATCCATGTCATCTACATCAAAATAATTAGAATTATCTACATCACCTCCATCTTGTTTGGTGGATCCTCTAGTTTTTTTCTTTCTAACCTCATTAGGATGAACAATTTCAAGTGTTTTGTTCAGCCATTTTCGAGGACCTTTCTGAGATGGTCTAGTTTGCTCCATTGATTGAGATGGAGATACATTAATATTTATCCTTCCAATCCTCTCACTCACATCATGCAAAGGGTCTTTTTGATTTGAAGAAGTGTTCAAAACTTCATGAGGAGGAGACAATGCTTCAAAAGGATATTCCATAGATTGGTCCAAGATAAGGATACCCACTTCAAGATGTGGAATCTCATTATCAAATTTAGAATAAGTCTTTGCATAATTGAATCTATCCAAAAGATGAAGCTACCACTAAACAATGTTGTAATCTTGGAAGATTGAAGAAAAATCAAATCTCTATAAAGAACAAATTCTTGTTTACCTCATCGTAAATACAATATGCTTCAATGGTATTTGAATACCCCAAGAAGATGCATTTTTGACTCCTTGCATTAAGCTTGATTCCCTATTCCTTGGGTATCAAGGTATAGAAAGTTGAACCAAAGACCCTCATATGTCTTATTGAAGTAATTTGGTCATACCACATTTCATAAGGAGCCTTATTTTTTAGAGCATGAAATGGGCATATGTTTTTTACATATACTGCACATAGAATCGCTGCATCCTGAAAATTCAACTTTACATTTTTTTTAAATATCATTGAGCAACCATATTCAATAGCTATGTTATTTCTTTTAGCTACACCATATTGACAAGTATTATATGGAACAACGGTTTGATGTTGAATCCCATGTTGGCAAAGATAACTTTCAAATTCATTGAAGTGTATTATTTTCCATTATCAATACAAAGGGATCCAATATGTGATTTGGATCATTTTCAATCCATACATGCAAATTTCTAAAAGTTTCAAAATATTGTGATTTTCTTTTCAACAAATATACACAACACATTCTAGTGTAATCATAAACTAAACCCATCTTACATTTATTTCCATTTGCAAAAGGAACACTGGGCATAGGGACACACAAATAAGAATGAATCAGTGCAAGTTTTTTATGTGCTTTGGAAGTAGAATTATTAAATGGATATTTACTATGTTTCCTTAGGATACAACCTTCACATTGCTTTAATTTCTTAGCAATAGTTGGAAAACTAGAAACACCATCCTTTTTCAGTAAATAAAGACTCTAATAATTAATATTTCCAAAACTTGCATGCCATGGTAGAATGGATGGAAATGCACCTTCATTGTCTTGTGAGATGTATGCAGCATTTTGTGCGTGAGTAGTTGTTCCTTCTTGATTCAGTAGTCTTTCCTTATCTACTCTAGTCATGACAACTACATTTCTAGTTGCTTTTCTTATCTCTACTTTTCCATTAAATATATGAATAGAGTGGCGTTGTTGGTGAATTTGAGAAAGGGACAACATATTTTTCGACATATTTGGAAGGTATGGTACATCATGTGGAAGAAAATCAAGGATTCTGGGTAGTTTAATCCCGATGGTGCTAAGTCTTGATATATTGAGACTTGATTTGTCTACAAAATACACTATGCCAACAACAGCGTCACTAAAAATCTTCAAAAAAAAAAATTTGAAAGCTCATGCGGAAGGATACAACTATATCAAGCAATGATGCATCTCTCCAAGAAACAAATAAATTTTGAAAGATATCTTCCATTACTCCAATATTGCAATTAGCAATAACATAATGAGAAAATTTAGGTGTTTTACCTCTAGCTAGTTCTAATAGTATACGTTTGTATTCTTTTTTGTTTTTACTATCATTGATTATCTCCCAGGGGATTCTACATGTTGTCACACCATGTCCATATTTGTCACAGCGAATATAGTGAAGATCGGGAACTTCTCCTTAATGGTGTTTAAGTCTCGTTGTCCACCACACACTAAGAGTCGAAGTAAATACCTAGAGAAATGAGATAACACTATAAAAAAATAGCAAAGAAACTATTTGGAAACAAGGGACTACAAAAACAACACTACAAAAGTATATACCAAACTAGAAATCCAAACCTAGGTCCCAACCAATATGAACAAACTTTCCCCCTAAATCCCCCCTTGACAACCAAGGAGTAAAGTTGAAAGAGAATGCATAGGTTGAGCTAAAGACTCAGGGTAAGGAAATTTAAACTTAGTAATATTGAAGTATGATACATTATAATATAAATACTATAGTAAGATAATACGCAGTAAAAGCAAATCTCCTTTGAATTGACCTCCAATTTGTTTGAAATAATATTAATTTAAAATATTTTTTATGTTTTTTAATTGTTGAAAAATGGCAGCTAAGGGATGAATTTCCTTGAATAAAATATCAATTTTGACTATTCTAGAGTGACTTTATAAAAATATAAATTCATGTCTCATTTCAAGCATGACTTTCCAAATATATTAAATCACCTTGCTTCAATTGGTAATCAAGTATAGATGATGGAAAATAACTTAAATTATCCTTAATAAATATTAATTAGTCAATTTTTACTTATCATCATCATCATCATCATCATTATTATTATTATTATTATTATTATCCTTATGATACTATAAGATTATTATCAAAAAGGAAATACATGTTACCTTTCCTACTTGGCACTCAATCATGCCACTTCGCACCTCTCTCTCTCCTTGATGGCACTCGTACCCCTCTCTCTCTCTCTCTCACTTAATGGATTTGTTGCACTCCTCTTACACTATCTTATGTGCATTAAACACTCATCATAACACTCCTCTTACACACATTAAATTCTCATCATAAAATATTCCTCTTTTTCACTCTTCAATCCATATGTTACACTCTCTCCTTCAAGGCATGCATACTCCTCTTTATGATATAATTTACAAAGGAAAACATACCTCCTTTATGGCATGAGTTACAAAGGCAAGCATACCTCCTTAATGGCATGAGTTACAAATGCATGCATTCATCCCTAAATGGCATATGTAACTCTCCCTCAAGGCATGTGAGTTACTTTGCGTTCATGACTCGAACTCCTTTCTCCTATATATATATATATATGTGCTTCTCATCTTCACTCTTACTCACTCGTACATTGTGAAAGGAGACTTCGAACTTGTGAAAGAGGGAGTTGGAGAGACTAGTTGTTATCACAAAATTGTACTTCATTGGTTGTTGATCAGACAACTCTATGTAACTGTTTCAAACCAACTTTTGACTGAAGCTTAGCCTCTTCAGTCTAAGGAGGCTCTCTCAAGGGGGGGTTTATGATATTTGATAATAATAGTACTAGATGGCTAACTCTATTTGAAAAGTAACTTCTTTTTTATGTATGTAGGTTGAAAAGAATGCAGGCTTTGTACCATTGGGTTTATGGAGTCAACAATCAGTAGTTTCAGTGGCAAGGTTTCTTGACATGGAAGCTGAGGTAGATAGGGGTCTTTAACAGAGTAAAATCACACATGAAACATAGAGCAACACAGTCATTTCATCACTAAAGGAAGTTAGATCATAAACATATGAATTATGAGTAATAGAGATGAAATCTACTACAAGTGGTAAACATAAAGATATATATCAGAAAGACATCAAAAACCCCATGAGAATCTCAGGTCTGTCAAGAAGAAAGTCCTATGTATTACTGATATAAGTCAAAATACATAAAGTAGCAGTTTGATGCAAAAAATCTCCAACCCTTTACTACTTCGATGATTTTCCTTTAAATAGACATTATTACAGCAAGTATGATCTTCTTGATGGCTATATTCATTGAATTCTTCCTATGACACATCACATAACTAAAAAACATATCTTTTAACAAGAAAATGACAGCTACACCCTAAAAAAGACATTTCCTAATAGGACTCGAACTCCTATTTATTACATCAGTCTACCTTATCTTTGAAATAGTTAAATGTCAGTTACAAATAATCATCACATGCTCGAATGATAGATGATAGGTTCATTACCACCTTTCCATATTAAAAACCTTCCTAGACATGTGGAACAAAACCCTATATTTTAGGAATGCATGACCTTTATCTTCAATGAGAGTTTTAACTGATGACCTGTCTCCACAATACTTCCTTCAAGTCATAAATGTTTGATATTAAGGTCCCTTGACATGTTGGACGATTCTAGCTATCCAAAACTATCATTAAGCTGCTCCAAAACCTTCAAAAACAGCTCACTACGAAAACAGGACAATTTCTTTGCAAGCTTTGGTAGTGTTGAAAAATAAGCTTCTGAACTCAAAAAATCCGCTCTTTTGTTGTTCCATGATGTCAAAATAGTCATGACACATCATCACTACCATTCTCCCTTCTTTAAAACTGCAAAAGGTATATTTAGAAGAAAAAAATGCTGCTACAAAAATTTGTGTAGCATTTTCCTGGCTTTAAGCCTAGGAAACGCTACGAAACTGTGAAAAAGTGCACAATTTTCAGATTTCAAGACTAACTGCAAAAAGTGACCTCCAGCTGTAAAAAATTAATATTAATCATGCCATGAACCTTCTAAAACACATTCAAACTCAACTTAAGGCTTCTGTGTTGTTTCCTCTTCATTAATGATCAGTTGAGCTATGGGCTCCTCAACCACAATCATCTTTAAGCCCTTCTTCTCCAACTCTTCATGAATCAGTTCCAATTGTTCTTGTAGGTATTTGACTTGGTCCTTTAGTGTCATGTTCTTAGACTGTAAGTGTAGGTTCATTTTTCTGATATGTTTCACCTCTCCTCTCAATGGCTAAGTCCATTTGATCAGTTTTTCTATGTTTTCCAAGGTCTTAGAGACACTTGTGACTTGACCCTCCCAAATCTCTTTCATTTTTTCAAACTATACCTTCTGAACCTTGTGTTTTCTTACCTCTTTATTTAAGATTTATATTTCATCATTTTCCAACTTCAACTGCTCTTTAAGGACTTCAATCTCTGTTTTTTAAATTATTTTTTTTGTGCCCTTCTTTTGCTTCATGACCAGATCTTCTTTTGTAGGTGATGAGAGGTCAATGATGCTTGGTGGTGGCTAGAAAACTTAAGTGACCTTATGAGCTTCTTTACTACTTTACAAGACCTTTATGGCATGTCTTATCATTGGTTTACTAGCTTGAAACATGAATCCAGCATCTTCACCTACAAACTCTAACTTCTTAGTTGTTTTGGCTTTCTTGAGCTTCTTTCCTCCCTCATCTATATATTCAACTTGGACTATGGGAGTTTCTTCAATATCAATATCATGCAGAATGTCTTCTAAGTTACCTTTAGCCACTTTTTGGCTTCTTGTAACCCTCTTGTTGCCATGTTTGCTCACTGTTGGCTTTTGTTTTGCAAGTGTAACTTTGGGTGTCTCGACTTTCTGCAATGGCTCTGTCTCCATGATTATTGGCTCAATTTGCTCTACCACTGAAGGTGATGGTATATCTCTAGGTTTAGGAGTTCTTTTAGGAGTGATGGAATCTATTTCAAAACCACTGATGAATAGAAAAGATGACTAGTCTCTGCTTAATCTCTTTAAATCTTCTAATACGAGCAACTTGCTTAAACCATGATGAAAGAGTGAGGTTTCATTTCCTTCAGATTTAGCTTGAACTTTGTCTGACATTTTAGCTAAGCTTCTGTATAAGTAAAAAAGTAAATCAAGAGACCTCTTACCAAAAAAATGTAGCAGAAGCCCAAGGTGGTAGGAATAAACCATATGATACCTCCCTTCACAGGTGAAGTACTTCTGAATGATTAGCAGTAGCTTTGAGAAATTATCTTTCGTGTAGCTCCTTGGGATGGAATTTGTGAGATCAATCTCACTATGCTTTGGCTTGATAAATTCCTTACATTCCTGCATGGTGAACTTGAAGCCTTTGAACCATTGTTCTCCTCCTCTAGGGATTCATGTTGCTGCTACAATGGTCTCTGGTGTTACTGTGAGGTTCAACATTCCTACCTTTGAAGTTATCCCATTGAAACTGATAGCAAACTCCTTAGAAACTTGCACATGGCATCCTTGCAATCTTTGGCAAAACTGCAAACACCCTTTTCTTCTGAAAACTTCTAAGGCAGTTGGGTCTTCATTAATCAAATTCATGTTTGATGGCTCATATCTAAGGTAGTGTCCACCTTTTTTTATCTTCCTCTTTGCAGCCATGATGATTTTATACCTTCTCTACCTCGCTTGATCAGTGACACCTGCAACTTTTGAAAATGCCAGAAACCAACTTGGCTTGGTGAAACAGCTCTCCAGAACACAGTAGCATGCCAAGATGAAGTGGAGAATGACAAATGACTCAATTGGGTAATGTTTTAAAGTTTCTATGACATCCCATGGCTTAATCATGACTCATACATGCTAAAAACAGTAATAATGACCTCAGCCATGACCATTGTACCTTGATTTAACCCTAACTGACTCGAATGAAATTCACCCTAACACTTCTAATCATGGACTGACACCTTGCAACGGATTTGAAAAGACAAATAGAAATACCCCTCTTAGTATTATACTTAATTCAATTCCTAGCAGTTTCACTACGAAACTATTAGCAGTTTCGTAGCGAAAACTGCCTTTTTACTATGTAATTCGCTACGAAAACAAGAAAAAATGACTAAAGTGAAATATGTCAGAAAATTATGACTGGTGGGACATGATATGACTTGAATGGGGGTGGTTTTGGACCTTAGGATAGGCTAATATGAAAAAATTTTAAATTTTCCTAATGAACTCTATGACCATACCTTTGACAAATGAACTTCTAAGACTATGTCAAATGATGTTTCACTTTTTCTGAGTGATAACACTAGCAAAGGATTAAGAGAGTGAGAGGGCGAGAGACTTGGAGAGTAAGAGAAGAACTAGGTGAGACAAAGTGATTTAGTGTTTGCATCAGCTGCAACTATCAAATATCTTCTTCAGATTTGGGTGATCTGGTTGGGTTTCCCCTTATGGGTTTTTCCCACATTTTTCCCTGGTCATTGGACCTAAATTTTTTGGTCTTTTTGTGTTCTTAGTTTTCTTCTTCTTTATATGGTGTATGTTCCATCTACAATTGTTTAGTTGAATTTTCAGCTAGAAGAAGTTTTATTTTAAGTTATTGTTTCTTCATAGAACATCAAATTTTCAACATACTATGAGAACTTTGGAGAAGACAAGTCCAAGAAGTTGAGAGCTTCTCCCAACTCATTTTCTGCTGAAATATCTCTTTTCGTCCCTTCTATTTGTAGATCATTTTTTTCATGAAATATTTCTTGTTGTCCCTTCTATTTGCAACTCATTTTCTGCTAAAATATCACTTGATGTCCCTTCTAGCTGCAGCTCATTTTCTATTGAAATATTACTTGTTTTCCCTCCCCATTTTCTACTGAAATATCTCATTTTCTGATGAAATATCTCTTCTCATTTGTTGTTGAAATATCTCATGTTTTGTTGAAATATCTCTTCTCATTTGCTGCTCAAATATCTCATTTACGGTTGAAAGATCTCTTTTTGTCCCTTCTGTTAGTCTCCTGTATTCTACAGTATCACTAGATGACTATGGATTTTTTATAGTATGTTTAAAATAACATTCCCTCACTATCATTTATTTTTAGAAATCTCACCGCCTTCATTATTTTTCATTTAACCTATTCACTATCTCTCACTTTACCTATCCAAATCACTCTCTTACTCTGAAATTCCATGTTCTGACCTTAAACCCTCATTTTTACTCCTTTTTCCTACCTAAAACCTTTTTCCCTTTGTTGAAAACCCCATTTTCCTAACTAAAAACCCTTCCCCTTCACTCATTTCCCTCTATTTTCATTCAAAACAATGTAAAAACCCTTTTTTACATTGTTTTTGAAATATATATTTGCTCGGTTCCCACCTGAATAAAATATGTTTATTTAAAACCTCCCGACCCCTTATAAATCTATTCCCCCGCTTCCATATGAGCCTGGCCCCACCTTAAAAATTAAGCACCTTTTCTTTAAAAAAAATTCCGCGGACCCCGTGTTATATTGACCCTCCGTTCCATTTAAAAATCCTAGGCCCTATATTACAAAAAATCCCCACACTATCTTTTAACCCGCTGCGTCATTTCAAAACCTAGACCCACCTCCCAAAACCTACCCATGGTCAAATTCACCCGACCACTGTCTAATCTGCTCCGTCAGATCCGACGGCCCGCATGCCCTGTCGCAAATCTAAAAGCCCGATGTTTAAAATATTTGAGGGCTTGCGAAATAGGTGGTATCCGCACCCCACCTTTCCTCCACGTGTCACCTTTTCTTCTTATCACATGCCCTCCGACCAATACCACTTACTGCTTACACCCCGTGCGATAAATCGTCCACCACCCTCGTGCCATAAACTGAAACCGTTGACCCCGTTCAAACATATTTAAACCCCGTATCACTGCGATAGTCCCGGAGCCACCATGTAAACCCATGCAACGCTTTTTTGAAGGCTTGGGAGGCCATATCCAAACGCAGAAAACCAAAGGCCTCCATTATCCAGACTCTTTCCACATACCTCCTAAGATCCTGCAAACCACCATTGCTCCCCACCCTACGAGATCCAGTTTTTAATTAACAAATTATTTTTTAAATTGTGCAGATGATCGATGAATCAGAAAACACATCATTTGCATTTCTAAAGTTCCAAAAATTGTTTAAAATAAGCTCTTTGGGTGACGATCCAAGAAACTTATTTATCAGAGGATCAGGAGCGCAAGAAAAAATCGGAAGTAGGAAGGAATCATGATCACTATGGATCATTAAGTTCTTCCAATACAACAAAGTTTTATTAAAGTAAAGGACATAGATGAAAGGAAAATGAAAAACAGAATTAAAGGACGGTGAAAGGAAAAAGGGATTAAAAGATTAATCAAAGGTTAAAGGTGAAAGACAGGGTTAGAAGATAACTTAAGACAAAGGACATATAAGAGAGGTTAAGGGAGAGATTACAGTAACCCAAGGCAGTCAAAGATAGATTAGAGATAAAAATAGATTAAAAGAATCAAACAAAGCAATCAAGGATAAAGAAAAACAAATCAAGGTTTAAAAGACTAATCAGAGGATAAACTAACGAGGAAGACAGAGCCAGGTGTCAAGGCTATTCAACCTTTACCTATTCAAAGTCACATTGGCCACCTATAGCCTAATTTTGTTTTAAAAGAAGGCAGCTACAGTTAATGTTTCAGTCAGAGATATTTTAGCAACTTAGAATTTATTGTAAAAGTTAATTTTAAAGGCAAATAGTCAAAAATATCTTAAAAGTTAGCTCAACAGTAAATTAGAAATTTATTACTACAGTAGGTCAGTCATAGATATTTTGGCATTGGCCTTGCATGGTCTCAATTTTCAAAAATCATTTACTCTATAGTAAATACAAATCTATCACCCTAGATTAGGGCAACCTCCTCATCTGCAATTAAATACTACATGTATTTTTCATTATCATAGTTGGTTGCTTGGTTGGCTGCCAGGCTGGATTTTGATCAGACTCTGAGTTGCAAAGATTATTGCACTGGAGCATTGTAATTGTTTTGGACATCAGTAATACAAGCACGTTCACAGGATTCTTGAGCTATATTAATGTTGATGTTATCCCTCTTTGTCAATGTTTCTCTTTTGTTTTCCATATTGTACATAATTTCTCTAATAATAGAATAGAAATTTTAGATTGAGATATGTTGTTTTGGCACCTTAAATTTGTCTATTACTTTTATCTTAATGTTTTCTTCTGCAAGATCTAATTAAAGAATTCAGGGGTGTCCTGCTCTTTAGTTTCACTTGGCTTGTTGCCTTGAGGTTTACTTAGTATATTTTGGCTAAAGAATTCAGGGGTGTCCTGCTCTTTTGTTTTTCTTAAATTGTTATCTTAAAGATCTTGTTTGAGGTTTAGTTAAAGAATTCAGGGGTGTCCTACTCTTTAATTTCACTGAACTGTTATCTTGAATGTTTTCTTTGTCTGGAAGTAGTAACTAAAGAATTTAGGGGCGTCCTGCTCTTTAGGATTACTGGATTTTTGTCTTAAGGTTTTCTTAGTAAAGTTTACCTAAATAATTCAGGGGTTTCCTGCTCTTTAGTTTCTCTTAAACAGTTATCTCAAAGGCTTTCTTGTTAAAGTATAGTTAAAGGATTGTTAATTTCCCTTTAGTTTTATTAAATTCACAACTTGTTGTCATCTCATATTCATTTTACCTAAAAGAATCCATTAGATGTAGTTAGCTTGCCCTATGAAACCCCTTGAAGAGTTGATGTACAATTAAAACCTCTTATGACTCCATATTCCAATGGATTAAACTTCCCACATTTTATCTATTCAACTGAAACAATCAACCAAACAATCATTCAAAACAAACAACCCCCAAACTTCATAACTGGCCTAAAATCAGAAAAAGATAAGCATAAAGATAAATCATTTTCATCATAAACATAGAGAGAGCCCTCTCTAAGCCTAGGAAGGCTAGGTCCTAGACTCCAAAGTGGTTTGATGTGGTTCCCTCCTACTTTTTCTTTCCAATATTGCAAATTACAGGGAGCCAACATGATGGCGACCATATTGGGGACCTGAGTTATTAATAAAGCTTAATATTTCCTCAAGAACTCAGAAAACCCCTTTCAAATTTAGATGACTCAAGTGTTAGCCAAGACTAGTATTTGTTTGTTGATGGTGGAAAACAGCTAGCCTCAAGACAATTAAAATCATCCACCTAGTGACTCCACTAGTTTTTAGTAGGCCTAATGACTCCACTGGTTTTCTATAGACTCCACTGGGAAATTATTGAGAAATCCTTATTTTATCAAAACTCAAATAGAACCCAGTTAAAACACTTTGTGAATTAAGTATTTTCTTTCACAGATTGGTTTTTTTTCAAATTGTTATAAAAATTTCAATCTCTTTGAACCTTGGGTCCAATTTCTGGCTTCTAGAAGAATCTGTACTAAATCCCATCCTGACCCAAACCCTCCTGCAATAGTTGACAATCCAGAGCAAATCCTAAGGAAAAATCCTAGATCTAAAAATCCAAATGTGCGCAGGTTTATTCACAAAGCAAGTTCCCTACCTGAAAACCTTAAGGACTTGCAGAATATCTTGTCTGACTCACCCCTGGAACAAAGTTTGTCCAAGACTAGATCTCTGAATTGGATAACTCAGATATTTTTAGACCCATCCATCTTACAACAGACTCCTTTTGTACTAACTTCAACCCCCATTCATACCCCCAATATTCACCTTCCTCGTTATGAACCTCCCCCTCCTTTTGTCAACCCTCCATTTGTTAACCTTCCTTTGTTTCCCCATCCCCCATCCATGGCAACATGGTATTCCCCATTAATCCTACCATTTCCTTTAGTTGTTCTACCATAGGACTATCAGTCCAAGATTCCCTTATATGATGCAAGTAGTTCTACAACTGCTCAACAACATGTGGATAGAATGAATGAATATTTTGACAGACAAGAAATAGATGATGAAACTGTTAAACTAAGATTGTTTTCTCAAAGCTTAGGGGGAGAGGCAAGAAAATGGTTCAAAGGCCTAACCCCTAATAGTGTACATTACCTCCCTGATTTTCATCAACTATTCTTAAACAAATGAGAAGTCAAGAAAAATCCTCTCCAAGTCTTATCAGAGTATAAAAATATCAAAAGAAATGTTGGAGAAGGTGTCCAAGACTACTGCACTAGGTTCAATAGTGTATATAATGCCCTCCCTCGTCACATGAAACCTCCACAAGGCCTATCTCTAATGAAATTTCCAGATGGTTTTAACCCAGAAATGGCTTATCAACTAAGAGAAATAGACCCTCTTACATTATAATACATGCATAGGGGTGGAGTAAGTGCAGAGGCAAATTTGATTACCAAAAGGGCTAGGATGAGAAATGAAAAAAGAGTCACATATAAGGAGGAAACTGTAGCCTCCTCATCTGATGCTAAAACTGATAATCTTGTCAGAATCATGGAGAGGATGATGGAAAGAATAAACATAACTGAGAGAGCTTTCCTAAGAGAAAACCAAGCAGCTCCTCAAAATAGAAACCAGAACCAAAACCAAAACTTTAGGAGAAATCCCCCTCAAATAAAACAGAGAGGACCTGAACAACAAATCAGACTTCCTTTCCAAGGAAACTATGTTGATGAGGATGAAGGGGTGATTGAAGAACCAGAGACAAGTTAAATAAATCTAATGGGAGTAAATAACGAGGATACCGTTTTCCTCACTGAGGAAGAAAAAGGCATATTTTCCACAAATGAAGAAGAATTCCTTGAGTCTGAAGACTATAAACAAGGCTTCGAAAATGCCATCATGGAAGTCCATAGGCAATATGACCTCAAAAGCAAGAAAACCCAAGATACTCCCAAGAGAAAGAACCCTAAAATTTCTGCTAGGAAGACCCCTGACAATGATCCTAAAAAGACAGTAGAAACTTCAAAAATAATGGTTAAAATTTCTGATAAGAATAAAAACAAAAACAGTCAGAAATCAGCACTAGCACATCACCTAGTAGCCTTAACAAAACTGATTTAACTGAGGTCCCCAACACAAATTAGTAACCTGAAATTTCTACAAAAACAATGTCTAATAAAATTGATTTAAATCTGCCAAAAACACAGACACCCTTCAGTATTGAGAATGAAATTGTCAAAATAAAAATCTCCATACCTCTTACTGAATTAGTTGGCCACTATGTGTATAGATCCCAAGTTTTGAAAGCTTTAAACATAGGAGAAAATGTTGATACTGTAAATCTGAATGATGACAAACCTGAGATTTTTTTTGGACCTGAAGTAGAAGGTAAATTCCAAGAAAGAGGTGTTCCTCCATTTTATGTCAGTTTGAATATTCACGATAAAATCCTCCATAATTCCATGTTATATTCATGAGCTTCTCACAACCTCATGCCAAAGGTAGTTATGGAAAGACTGGGCCTTGAAATAACTAGACCATACAAAGGCTTGTAATCTTTTGACTCCAGTAGAGTTAAGTGTCTAGGCCTGATCAAAGATCTATGTGTTACTTTAGCAAAAATACCAGCAAAAATCCTAGTAATGGATATTGTAGTGGCTGAAATTCCCCCTAAGTATGGCATGCTTCTATCACGCTCATGGGGAGCTAAAATTCAAGGCACCCTCCAAATGGACATGACCTATGCCACCATACCTATCTTTAGTCAACCAAGAAGACTATATAGGGAAAATCATATGAAATACATGGTCAGCAGCCAAGAAAGGCCTAATAACTCCCCTCTCTATTCTGTCCACACAGACCTTGATTCATTTATCCTTTACAATGATGAAAACATTAATGAACAAGTAGCAGTAAATGAAAAAACAGTTGAAAAAGAGGAAGAATAGTCAGACCAAATAGATAAAGAACCACATAATGGAAAATCTGGAACTGAACCTCTATGGAGCATGATATTTGATGGTTCTTGTGGAAAAACTGGATCAAGAGCAAGTGTTTGGGTACACAACACTGAGAACAATCACGCAAAGGGTCATTCCTATAAACTGAACTTCCATTGTACAAATAATATAGCAGAATATGAGGCACTCCTCCTACGGCTACAATTACTCAAGAAATTAGGAGCCAAAAGGATCTCTGTCCATGGGGATTCTAAGCTAGTCATTGGGAATATTAAAGGATAATATTTAGCTAAACATCCTAGATTAAGAGCATATAGAAACGATGCCCTTGACCTCCTAAAAACATTCAAAGAATATGATCTTACCTCCATCCCAAGAAATCAAAATATCATTTTCAATGGACTAGCATTTGCAGCCAGTACTTGTCAACAACCTCATCATAACAAACAATACACAGTACAAGTCAAATAGAGACCAGCAGTCCCTGATAATATAAAATATTGGCAAATTTTTTAGGGTGACAAACAGATTGAAGATTTCCTGCAGTCCATAAATGAGTTTGAAATGCCAAATTCAGACTCAAATCATCAAGAGGAATGCTCTGCTGAGGAACAAACAAGCAAGGATGAAACCACTCATAATGTTGATATAAATCTGTTAGAAAAAGAACATCCACCTGGGGAAGAACTATGTGACAATCCAGAAGAAAAAAAAAAAAAAAAAAAAAGACTTCGAGGTGCTGTAGTTCAGAGACAATACCTTGCCAAAAGGACTTGTCCCTCTAGAAGAACTTTTTAACTTTGATGATGTTGCTAAAAATCCAAAGATGGAATCCACTAAATCAAATGTGGAAGAATGAAATATAGGCAGTGAGCAAGAACCCAAAATGATAAAACTTTCAAAGACACTGCCAGCACATATAAAACAGAAATATATTGAGTTGTTCAAAGATTTTAGTGATGTTTTTGCCTGGAGCTATGAAGAATTTAAGTCATATGATACTGATATCATCCAGCACAAAATCTCACTCAAAGAAAGCCAGAAGCCCTTTAAAAAGAAGTTGGGCAGAATAAACCCTGTCCAAATGCCACTCGTTGAGAAATAAATAAAGAAAATGTATGATGCTGGAATAGTAGTCCCACTCAGATACTCAGAATGGGTTTCAAATCTTGTATCTGTGAGGAAGAAGACAGGGGAAATTAAGCTCTGCATAGACTTCAGAAATCTAAACAAAGCATCCCTGAAGGACTACTACCCTTTACCAAAAATGGATCACATATTGCAAAGGGTAGTAGGCTCCAAAAGGATATCTCTATTGGATGGTTTTTTAGGATACAATCAAGTGCTGGTACATCCAAATGATAAACACAAGACAACTTTCACTACACCTTGGATAACCTTCATGTATGTTAAAATTCCTTTTAGGTTAATGAATGATGGAGCTACTTTCCAAAGAGAAATGGACATTGCATTCTTAGAAGAAATAGGTTACTTCATTGTAATATATCTTGATGACATCACAGTCTATTCAAAAACTGATGAAGAACATCTAGCTCACTTAAGAAAGGTCTTTGAAAAGTGTAGAAAGTATGGCTTGTCTTTAAATCCCAAGAAAATCCCAAGAAAACCTTGTTTGGCCTTCAAGAAGGGAAGCTTCTAGGCCACATAATATTTGAATAAGGGATCAAGATTGACCCAAAAAGGATTGAGGGGATATTGCAAATCAGTCACCCAAGAAATATCAAAGAGCTACAATCTTTCATTGGAAAGATAAATTTCTTAAGAAGGATAAACCAAACTATTCAGCTACAACAAACCAGAGAAGGAGTATACAATAGAACACTTCTAGTACAAGAAAATATGAATAATATCTTTGACAAAAGGACCAAGGAAAATTATTTCAGCATTGTAGACAAAGTTCTGAAATGGGATTCAATAAGAGAGGACAAAGGCAAACATGTAAAATTTGATAACCTGTGGAAAGGTCCATATACCATTCATTCTGCAAGAGGTGATAATGCATTTTTCTTACAAGAAATGGATGGAACAGAGTTTTTGGGAGGTCTTTTCAATGGCAAGATGCTCAAGCGTTATTTTAGTTAAATAATCTCAGTTTAAGTTTTCTTCATTGTATATAACATTGCTTAAACAAAATCTTAGAAAAACTAATCCAAGAAAGAGAGAAAGAGAAGAGACAAAAAGAAGAAAAGGGGGAAGAAAAAAATGAAAAGGGTAAGCCCCATGCCAAAAAAAAAATATTTATAAAAGTGTGCAAGCCAAAATGCCACTACTTTTGAAAAGTCTTGTTCAATCATACAGCCTAATCATGATTGTACAAATTTTGAATTTTTGCTGATAAGTTAGAAAATGAATATTTGCCAAACTGTTTAAACTTGGCTTATTAGTAGCTAAATAGAAAAATGACATTGTTTCAAAACTCTAAATCTGAAACCAATGAGAAAATTGAGGGATGAGTGATAAATGAAAGATTCAAGACCAAAACCCTCAGTGTCTAGTTTATTTTTTGCAAAATAATATTGTGTGCAGCTTGTCTAAAATTGCCACAATTCATGACAATCAAACCGCTTAATCTTGATTCAGTCATGCTTTAAATTTCATGTTGATAGTTAGTGAATAAAAAATTTTCAAACTGTTTAATATTGACAGATAAGTAGATAGGTAGAGATAAAAGGGCTCATCAATCTAATCTAAGCCTTTGGAAGTTATAAGGTTAGAAATAGATAGTTTTCTTTCAAAAGAAAATTGATGTCAAGGATTTGCAAGTCTAAATGCACCCAAAGAATGAAAAAAAAATGTTAGAGTAGGTAACGGGTAGGAAGGATTAATTTGAAGGAAGCATGGTTTTCAAATTTTGAAGGTCATAGTCACAAAGAGTTGCAGCAGATCAACAATTACAGGATGGAAATCAGCCAAATACAAACAAGCCACTAATCTACGAAATCCAAAGATCTGAGGTCCTTGACACCTCCTAAAGGAGCTGCCCTGACCAACTAGAGCCATTGTTAGTCTTCTATATTCTACAGTATCACTAGATGACTATGGATTTTCTACAGTCTGCTAAAAATAACATTCCTTGACTATAATTTATTTTCAGAAATCTCATTGCCTTCATTATTTTTCATTTAACCTATTCACTATCTCTTACTTTACCTATCCAGATCACTCTCTTACTCTAAAATTCCATGTTCTGACCTTAAACCCTCATTTTTACCCTTTTTCCCTACCTAAAACCTTTTTCCCTTTGCTAAAAACCCCATTTTCCTCACTAAAAACCCTTCCCCTTCACTCATTTCCCTCTATTTTCATTCAAAACAATGTAAAAACCATTTTTTACATTGTTTTTGAAATAAATATTTGCCTGGGTCCCACCTGAATAAACTATGTTTGTTTAAAACCTCCCGACCCCTTATAAATCTATTCCCCCACTTCCATATGACCCTAGCCCAACATTAAATATTAAGCACCTCTGCTTTAATATTTTTTCCGCGGACCCCATGTTATATTGACCCTCCATTCCATTTAAAAATATCGGGCCCCGAATTACGAAAAAAACCCGCACTATATTTTAACCCGCCGCATAATTTCAAATCCTGGACCCACCTCCTGAAACCTACCCACGATCAAAGTCACCCGACCACCATCCGGTCTGCTCCGTCAGATCTGAAGGCCCGCACACCCTATCGCAATTCTAAAAGCCCAATGTTTAAAACATTCGAGGGCTTGCAAAATAGGTGGTATTCGCACCCCACCTTTCCTCCATGTGTCGCCTTTCCGTCTTATCGCATGCCCTCCGACAAATACCACTTACTACTTACACCCAGTGCAATAAATCGTCCACCACCCTCGTGCCATAAACTGGAACCGCTGACCCTGTTCAAACATATTGAAACCCCGTATCACTGCGATAGTCCCCGAGCCGCCATGTAAACCCCTGCAACGCTTTTTTTAAGGCTTGGGAGGCCATAGCCAAATGCAGAAAACCAAAGGCCTCCATTATCCAGACTCTGTCCACAGACCTCCCAAGATCCTGCAAGCCACCATTTCTCCCCAACCTGCGGGATCCAGTTTTTAATTAACAAATTCTTTTTTAAATTGTGCAAGTGATTGATGAATTAGAAAACGCATAATTTTCATTTCTAAAGTTCCAAAAATTGTTAAAATAAGCTCTCTGGGTGACGATCTAGGAAACTTATTTATCAAAGGATCAGGAGTGTAAGAATAGATTGGAAGCAGCAGGGAATCATGATCAATAAGGATCATTCAGTTTTTCCAAGACAACAAAGTTTTATTAAAGTAAGGATGGAGATGAAAGGAAAATAAAAAACACAGTTAAAGGACAATGAAAGGAAAAAGGGATTAAAATATTAATCAAAGGTTAAATGTGAAAGACATGGTTAGAAGACAACTTAAGACAAAGGGCAGATAAGAGAGGTTAAGGGAGAGATTACAATAACCCAAGGCAGTCAGAGAGAGATCAGAGATAAAAATATATTAAAAGAATCAAACAGAGAAATCAAGGATAAAGAAAAACAAATCAAGGTTTAAAAGACTAATCAGAGGATAAACCTATGAAGAATACAGATCCAGGTGTCAAGGCTATTCAGCCTTTACCTCTTCACCGTCACATTGGCCACCTATAGCCTAATTTTGTTTTAAAAGAAGCTAGCTATAGTTAATGTTTCAGTCAGAGATATTTTAGTAGCTCATAAGTTATTGTAAAAGCTAATGTTATAGGCAAATAGTCAAAAATATCTTAAAAGTTATCTCAACAGTAAATTAGAAAGTTATTACTACAGTAAGTCAGTCAGAGATATTTTGGCATTGGGCCTTGCATGGTCTCAATTGTCAAAAATCATTTACTCTATAGTAAATACAAATCTATCACCCTAGATTAGGGCAACCTCCTCATCTGCAGTTAAATACTGCATGTATTGTTCATTATCATTGTTGGTTGTTTGGTTGACTGCTAGGCTGGATTTTGATCAGACTCTGAGTTGCAAATATTATTGCACTAGAGCATTGTAATTGTTTTGGACATCAATAATACAAGCATGTTCACATGATTCTTGAGCTATGTTAATGGTGATGTTATCCCTCTTTTTCAATGTTTCTCTTTTGTTTTCCATATTGTACATCATTTCTCTGATAATAGAACATAATTTTTAGATTGAAATGTGATGTTTTGGCACCTTAACTCTATCTGTTACTTTTATCTTAATGTTTTCTTATGCAAGGTCTAATTAAAGAATTCAGGGGTGTCCTACTCTTTAGTTTCACTTAGCTTGTTGCCTTGAGGTTTACTTTGTAGAGTTTGGCTAAAGAATTCAGGGGTGTCCTGCTCTTTGGTTTTTCTTAAACTATTATCTTAAAGACCTTGTTTGAAGTTTCTTTAAATAATTCAGGGGTGTCCTGCTCTTTAATTTCACTGAACTGTTATCTTGAATGTTTTCTTTATTTGAAAGTAGTAACTAAAGAATTCAGGGGTGTCCTTGTTAGGATATTCTGACACATAAGAAATAGTTAATAATAACTTAGTCTAGTGTAGATTTAGGTAAAGTGTGTTTCTTTACCATGTACATTTGTAACTTATAATCCGGCGGTCACGATTTGTAGTGATCTGACGGTTATCTCTCACCTTAGTATTAACGGCACTTGATCCGTGGCTTAACACCTGATTGGTCCATGATCTCTATTTAAAGAGCATGGAGGGTCATTTGTCTAGTAGCTGTTTATGAGAGAAACATATGTAACCTTTCTTTTATATTAATAAATTCCCTGAAGTGGTCGCGTTGGCTCAGGGCGTGGACTATTTCCCTCTTTGAGGGTTTTAACCACGTGATTAAACTGGTGTACTGATTTGTGATCTGTTTGTGAGCGGTGACCTTTGGTTCTTGACCTACGGAACTTACCCTGTAAATTCCTACATGGTATCAGAGTTATTTTGAGGGCCGCGTCCATTGTTGATCAAAATCCGAAGCCGGTTTGACTGCATGCAAATTCCATTTTGTATATATGTTATTTCTGAACATTTTTTAGCTTGGAGAACTACTCGGTTGTGTCTGGAGTGTCTGTTACAGTGAGGAACACCTTTCGTTTCATACAAAAAGGTTTTCGGCTGCCCAAGTTATGTCAGTTTAGATCTGGAGGTATAAAGCATGTATTTTGCAGTTATATTTGTTAATAGTTCTTCTTATTTCGGTTTTTTTTTTATGTATTAAGGTTTTATTTATTTTCCGGATCTATACCCTCTTCTCTGTGTATCCTCTTTGTTGTGCGCTCCGTGCGATCTCGGCAAATCTGAAATAGGAAAAAGGGATTTTTTTGCTACGTATGCTATTTCCCCCGTCTTTGTGCGATCTTGGGAAATCAGAAATAGTGAAAAAAGTGATAGTTGCCAGTAAGGCTAACCAAGAATCTAACATTCTGTTGTAAGGCTTTACATTTCTTTTTCTTTTTTTTGCTCGTTTTTTGTGTTTTTTGTGCAAGAAAAGGCACGCACACTGAATAATAATAATAATAATAAGGCACGCACACCGAAGAAGAAGAAGAAGAAGAAGAAGAAGAATAATAATAATAATAAGAATCCCCCCTTCCTCCTTTCTAAAATAACTGATCCTTTTACTATCTCACTTGGTGAGGGGTTAGTTTATGAGAATAGAGGTCTTGGGTTCAAGTCTCCTTCTCAAGCTTCTTTTGTAAAAAAAAATTGTTCAAAGGGGCGGAATTTTTTTTAAAAAGTCGCACTTCATCCCGTTCCCGTAACTATTCGACATCTTCAACTCAGTTTTTTCAAAAGGCATAACTTCTTCATCCAGAAGCCGTTTTTTTTTTTAAACGGCCTAATTTTCCGAGATCTTTCCATTGGAGTAGTTAGTTTCAGTTTTTCTCAGCTTCGTTTTTTTTTTAATGGAAAGTGCATGCCCAGTTATTCTTAACAACACCAATTATTTCCAATGGCTACCTCACATGGTAGATATACTTAGAAGTAAAGGGCTTTATAGAATAGCCACAGGACAAGAAACTAAACCTTTCGGTGATGATAAAGCTGCTAAATGGGAAAATAAACAAGATCAAGCACGAGGGTTGAAAGGAATGTCCATTGTTCAAGATCTTCGATTTCATATCCTTGACATTGACACCCCTAATGAGGCCCTGGAAAAGCTAAAAATTGTTTTTGGTGTTCAAAATCAAATCCGGGCCCACCAACTTGAAAATGAGTTGCTTACTTTGGACCCCAATAATTTCTCCTCCGTTGAAGATTTTTTGTCCAAAATTAAGACCCTATGAATTCTTTTAGAAGGTTGTAAGATCAAAAAGGAGGATGGTAGCCTCATATATTGCATTCTTGCTAAGCTTGGTCCTGCATACTCTATATTTGTTTTCGCCTTCCATTCCACCAGAGAAGCCATCAGTTCTTCAGGAACCACCTACAAGAATCCCTCTTTTGATGCCTTTTGTGATTCTTTGATAAGAGAACAAGAAAAAATTTTACACCTTGGTCTTATCACTGCTGGAAACGCTTCTAAGAAAGCCTTATCATCCCAAAAAAAACCAAATCAAAAGAATCCCAAGAAGCAGTATCCTAAAAAATATCGTCCTAAACCAAACAAGGGCCCTAAGCAATTTTAGCCGCAAACTGAAAATAATAATAATAATAATAATAATAATAATAAAATAAAAAAATAAAATAAAATAAAATAAAATAATAAATAAATAAATAAAAATCACCAAAATAATAAGGCAAATCAAAACAAAGGGAAGAAGACAGATAGACATTGCAACTTTTGCAATCGGGATGGCCATATAGAGTCCAAATGTTTTAAGAAGATGGAAGCCTTAGAAGCAGCAATGAAGAAGCACAACATCAATTTGGAGCACTCTTCACCTTCATCTTCAGGCAAGGCACTTTTTGCTTGTGGTTTTCAAGCATCAAGATCCGATTATGCATTAAATGTATCTTCTTCTTCTCCTTCTCATGAGTGGCTCATTGATTCTGGAGCTTCTTACCACATGGCTAAAAATAAATCCATGTTTTCTTCTTTAAATGATTGTAACACCAAACATATTTATGTTGGTGATGATAGATCTCTTAGTGTTGTAGGATCTAGAACCATTCATCTAGATAATGGTCAATTTAATGATGTACTATGTGTTCCTACCTTTTCATGCAACCTTCTATCTATTTATCAGATAACTCATTCAGGTGAAGGGAAAATAGTAGAATTCTCACCTCATGATGTTGTAATCAAGGACCTCAAAGATCCTAAACATATTTTAGCTACTGGAATTGTTGATGATTCTACAAGGTTGTATAAGTTTGACAACTTTGGGTCATCATCTCTTCCCTCTGTTTTTGTTGCTCATAATGATGATGTAAGCAAACTTTGGCATGAGTGATTTTGTTACTTAAACTATCGCTCTCTTCAAACTCTATGTAAGGAAAATATGGTGGCGGGCCTTCCTATGGTATCTTGTCGGGATGATGTTTGCTCCAAATGTGTACTCGGAAAACATCATCGGAATAGTTTTGACAAACGTGCCTCTTGGCACGCTTCAGCCCCTTTGCAACTTGTGCACAGTGATTTATGTCGTCCACTTCCTGTTGTTTCTTTCTCTGGTTGCAAGTACTTCTTAACTTTCATTGATGATTTTTCCAGATGCACTTGGGTATATTTCTTAAAACTCAAGAGTGAATTTTTTAACATGTTCTTGGCCTTTAAGGCCTTTGTTGAGAAACAATCTGGACATCAAATTCTTAAGTTAAGATCAGACAATGGCGAAGAATATGTTAACAACAAATTTATCAACTTCTCCACTGAGCTGCATTAGGGGAATTTTGAGGTCTAAAATGGGCCTCCTAAGGAAATTATAAAATAATAGTGGAAAAAATCAAATAAGATTTGATGACATCATCAAATTTTAGAGGGAAAAATGAAAAAACTACTTTTTCAACTCGATTTTCAACTTATCTCCCAAAGTTTTTACTCAAATTTCGAGCGAGAGTACTCATTGGATGCGAAATTTAATTCCTCATCCAAGGAGTACCCATGTTGCATACTTTTGATGGGTCCTACTACACGAAAAATGAGAAATACATTTAAAAAAAAAAAAAAAACGTGATTACAATCACGTTTTTTTATGTATTTCTCATTTTTCGTGTAGTAGGACCCATCAAAAGTATGCAACATGGGTACTCCTTGGATGAGGAATTAAATTTCGCATCCAATGAGTACTCCTGCTCGAAATTTGAGTAAAAAATTTGGGAGATAAGTTGAAAATACGAGTTGAAAAACTAGTTTTATTATTTTATTATTTTTTAATATTTTTACCCTTTTATTTAAAAAATGGTAAATCATCCCCCATGGTTTACATCATCATCTTGAATCCTATTGGTTGTTATAAAGTTTATTTTTGTTGTACATTTTTCTTAGGAGGCCCATTTTAGACCTCAAAATTCCCCTAATGGCATTCAATTGCAACATATTGTCCCATATACTCCACAACAAAATGGGGTAGTTGAAAGGAAGAATTGCACCTTAAAAGTAATGGCTAATTGTATGCTTCAATCTAAAGGACTTTGTCTCATTTTTTGGGCAGAAGCCATTAACTATGCAAATTACATAGTAAATCGCACTCCTACTAAGGTTTTAAATAATATAACTCCAGAAGAAGCTTGGAGCTCAATCAAACTAGATGTAAGTCACTTTCATGTTTTTGGAAGTGATGCTTGGGCCAATATTCCAGATGCGAAACATAAATCCTTAAAACCTAAGAGTGAAAAATGTATTTTTGTTGGATATTCTGAAGATGTCAAAGGATATAGACTTCTTCAAACCAAATCCAAAAATATAATCATTAGAAGAGATGTAAAGTTTGATGAAAATATATCGGAATGCGAGCCTAGTTTGGCGGGTGTACCACCTTTGGCCTGCGATCCTGATTCAGCATATGTGCCACCTCTCTCTCTCTCTTCTATTTTTAATAACATTCCTTCTAGTTCAGATTATGATAGAGAGGATGACAATCCTCCTCCAGCTCATGAAATTGTTCCTTATACTCCACCGCTTCCAAGATGGGCCCACTCTACTCGGGATGCAGTTGGTTCTCTTGCAGGTGACCCTGCCGATCGATGACGTACACGTTCTCAATTCGAAAGAGCCTCTTCCTTATTGGCTCAAGTTCCAGAAAAACTTGATCCATAAACCTTTGAAGAAGCCTCTGGTCATCCAGATTGGGATGAAGCTATGAATGAAGAGTATCGTTCCTTATTGGCAAACAATACTTGGGATCTTATTCCTCTTCCAAAAGGAAGAAAACTTGTTAGATGCAGATGGGTTTACAAAACAAAGTTTGGACAAGATGGAAAAGTGGATAGACATAAAGCTCGTCTTGTCGCTAAAGGTTTTTCACAAGTTGAAGGCATTGACTATACTGAAACCTTCTCCCCTATTGCCAAAATGAATTCTATTCGCCTTGTTCTTTCCCTTGCTGCCTCCTTTAAATGGGAAGTCCATCAGATGGATGTTAAATCCGTCTTCTTACATGGAGATTTGCATGAAGAAATCTACATGGAACAACCCCCTGGCTTTATCCAAAAAGACTCCAGCCTTTTTTGTCACCTTAGGAAGTCTCTCTATGGTCTCAAACAAGCTCCTCGGGCTTGGTATGCCAAAATGGATAGATTTCTCTTAGATAATGGCTTTTCTAGGTGTCATTCTCACAACACTGTTTACACCAAGAAGGTGGGTAATTCCTTCACCATCCTTGTTCTTTATGTTGATGATATTATCCTTACTGGTAGTGATCCAAACCATATAAACCATGTGAATTCTAGCCTCAAAAAGAAGTTTGAAATGACAGACTTAGGACACTTGCATTATTTCCTTGGTCTTCAAGTCTTGCAATCAAAGGAAGGCATTACCCTCTCTCAGTCCAAGTATGCATGTGATCTTCTACACCACTTTCACATGGAAGACTGTAAGCCTGCCCCTTCTCCCTTTCAGTCTAGAGTCAAGCTTTCAGTCAACTGTACTACCCCTGAAGTTGATGCTACCTTAAACCGTCAACTTGTTGGTAAAATTTTGTATCTAACCCATACCTGTCCTGACCTTTCCTTTGTCGTTGGTCTTGTCGCTCGGTTTATGCACCAACCTCATGAAATTCACTGGAAAGAAGCTAAAAGAATACTTCGATATATTCGAGGTACAGTTCAGTTCGAGATTCATTACAGTGCAGGAGCATCTCCCTTGTTGATTGGTTTCACTGATTCTGATTGGGCTGGTGACCCTGATGATCGGAAGTCCACTGCAAGTTATGTATTCACTCTTGGTTCAGGACCTATTACTTGGTCTTGTAAGAAACAAAGTGCCATCTCCCTTTCTTCAGCAGAAGCAGAGTATCATGGTGCAGTTGAAGCCAGCAAGGAAGCCATGTGGCTTCATCAGATCCTATCTGAATTTGGTCTTCATCAGCAGCATCCAACTACACTTTGGTGTGATAATCAGAGTGCCATTTAGCTATGTAAAGATCCAGTTCAGCATCAACGTATGAAACACATTGAAATCCACATACACTTCATCAGAAAGCTCATTCATGATCGTGTTCTTGAAGTGCAGTATTGTCCGACCAATGATCAAGTAGTCGATATCTTTATGAAGGCTCTCACAGAAGTGAAGTTTACCAAACTTCGATCCATGCTTGAGTTTAGTAAATTTGTCATTAAGGGGGGATAGGCTCTAATGCCTCCTTTCTTCTCCTATTGTGTCACTTTTGTAAATCCTTCAATCCTATCCCAATTTGTTCTTAAGGGGGGATGTTAGGATATTTCGACACATAGGAAATAGGCTCCTTTTGTGTCACACTTGTAAATCCTTCAATCCTATCCCAAGTTGTTCTTAAGGGGGGATGTTAGGATATTCCGACACATAGGAAATAGTTAAGAATAACTTAGTCTAGTGTAGATTTAGGTAAAGTGTGTTTCTTTACCATGTACATTTGTAACTTATAATCCGACGGTCATGATTTGTAGTGATATGACAGTTATCTCTCACCTCAGTATTAACGGCACTTGATTCGTGGCTTAACACCCGATTGGTCCATGATCTCTATTTAAAGAGCATGGAGGGTCATTTTTCTGGTAACCGTTTATGAGAGAAACATATGTAACCTTTCTTTTATATTAATAAATTTCCTGAAGTGGCCGCATTGGCTCAAGGCGTGGACTGTTTCCCTCTTTGAGGGTTTTAACCACGTGGTTATACTGGTGTACTAATTTGTGATATGTTTGTCAGCAGTGACCTTTGGTTCTTGATCTACAGAACTTACCCTATAAATTCCTATAGTCCTGCTCTTTAGGATTGTTGTTTATTGTCTTAAGGTTTTCTTAGTAAAGTTTAGCTAAATAATTCAGGGGTGTCATGCTCTTTAGTTTCTCTTAAACGGTTATCTCAAAGGCTTTCTTGTTAAAGTATAGTTAAAGGGTTCTTAATTTCCCTTTATTTTTATCGAATTCACAACTTGTTGTCATCTCATATTCATTTTACCTAAACGGATCCATTAGATGTAGTTAGCTTGCCCTATGAAAGCCCTTGAAGATTTTATGTACAATTAAAACCTCTTATGACTCCATAGCCCAATGGATTGAGCTTCCCTCAACTGAAACAATCAACCAAACAATCAATCAAAACAAACAACCCCCAAACTTCATAACTAGCCTAAAATCAGATAAACATAAACATAAACATAAATCATTTTCATCATAAACATAGAGAGAGCCCTCTCTGAGCCCAGGAAGGCTAGGTTCTGAACTCCAAAGTGGTTTGATGTGGTTCCCTGCTACTTGTTCTTGCCAATCTTGCAAATTACAGGGAGCTAACACCTTCCCATTTTCCACTGAAATATTACCCATTTCTCCTAATTGTTGCTTAAATTTGTTGATCGGATCAAGATGTCTTCCTCTTACTTTAAGAATGAAGAGAAGTTGGTTGATGCTTCAAATTTCTTCCCTTGGAAGGCTAGATTGGATATCACTCTTGAGGAATATGATGTATTGGAGCATGTTGAAGGACAAGTAGTAGAACCAACAAATAACTATAATGTTTCTATCACAACTAGATACAAAAAAGGAAAATTCAAGGCTAAAAAGATTATCCTAGATTCTCTTGGAAACCATCTCATCACCTATGTCTCTAACTTAAGAAATATAAATAAATGTATGATCATTTGATTAGAATGTATCAAGTGAATAAATTGATCCAAATTATTGCTTTGAAGAATCATCTCAAGCATACTTTATGAGTATCTATAAAATTAAAGAACAATTGTCTACAACTGGTGAAATTGTATATGATAAGGAGCTTGTATTGATTATACTTGGAGGTATTTCTCCATCTGAGGAAACTTTTATTACCACCATCAGCAACAACTTACAAGTTTCTCGCATTTGATGAGATCTTGGGAAAGTGTAGTCAAGAAGAGGCCTGAATGATTTCTAGAGGAAGAATTCCTAACCATGAGGAGGGAGAACCTATTGCTTTTGTTGTCTAAGGCAATATCTAGAAAGGAAGAAGAGGCCATTACTGTTCGAGAAATATTGCACCCATGTCCAACAATTCCTTCAAATGTTACATAGACTTGTCAAAATTCCAATGTTACAATTTCCATAAGCATGGTCACTATGCCCATGACTGTCTAAAAAGCAAAAAAGCAATGAGATACAACTACAACAATATTTCCAACAAATCTGATTATAGAAGAAGAATGGAATCTCCTTCTGCTCATAAATAAATCTACCGTTCTTCAAGGATTCCAAGGTCTGACAATAAGCAACTGAAATACAATCTGAATACTTCTTGTTTCTTCACTTTCTAGTTCCCCTCCTGCAGATTCTTATGATAGTTGGTTGGTTGATAGCAGTGCTTCAAGGCATTTTACTAGTATAAAAAAGTTCTCTCAAATCTGGTTGAGAGGGAGACATATTTAAAATCATTCTTGGAGATAACTCTACATATCCTATAAAGGGATATGGTTATGTTTATTTCCATCTTATCAACGTAAAACTATTTCACTTTAAGAAGTTTTATATGTACCTATTTTGAAAAAGAATCGTGCATCCATATCTGCTTTAGAACATACAGGAATGAAATTTGCTTTCGTAAATGGTAAATTTCTCACTTGGCCAATGATATTTAGCATGAGAGACGCCTTCACTCCGAGTTCAAGATGTGAAGGTATGTATAAGGTCAATGGAATTCAAATTCATGTGTTGATCCATGAAAACAATAATCAAAGTGAACTTTGGCATCGAAGGTTCACTCATTTACACTATAAAGTATTACCTCATGTGAGAAAGATGGTTTCCATAATGCTGGAAGTTAGAGCAGATCATGATGGAATTTTCCAAGGATGTGCAAGTGGAAAGTAAGTAAAAGGACCATTTCCTTCAAGCAAAAGCAGAACCAGTTAGGTACTTCATCTTGTGCATTATAATTTATGTGGACCTATGCCTATAAATTCTCTTGGCGACTACTTGTATTATATTATCTTTGTGGATGATTTTTCTCACAAGACATGGATTTATGTGTATATATATATATATATATGTTAGTTAAAACATTTTATTTATGGAAGAGATGTGTAATTCCTTCCATGCCCAACATGGATTTGATGGAGTTAACACACAGTGCGTATGTGTGTAACCACCCAATATCTATCAAGTGCCAAGAGGGATTAAATCTCTCTAGGTGCAACTTTTCTTAGGGTTTTGCACTCTACAAGAGTTTTGCACTTCAAAATATTCGATCCCTATGGGTGGTTGATAAATCCATAATTAACATGGATATATACTTATCTTAAATAACATATATATATTATGTTATTAAAATTAAATTAATTTCTCTATCTTTTTATAAATATCTTTATATTACATGACAAATATTATATATTTGTGCAAAGATAGAGGTGAGGTTGTATATGAGGGGTTCATGTTCTAGCCTCTAGATCGATACCTCCCAAAACTTATATTGTTTCTATTCTAAATAATTGTCATGATAGCTATATTTTTCATGTTCGGGCTTGTGTCGTGGTTGTTTTTTTGTTTGGCCTTAGTTATTTTGTTTAAAAAAAATGGAAATGATTTCAATAGACTTGGATGTGGCCCCTAAAAATATAAACATGATTTTCTAAGAGGATATAGAACCCAAGTCTCATCTTCTTATCCAAAGATATAAGGTGAAGTGGGTTGGCAACCTTTCCAATTGCTTCTTTGTTGGAAACTTTCTTTAGGCTCTAGATGGCTTGGAGTAGGTAGAAGTATTTTTTATTGAGTTGCATGAGCTCAGCCTTGGTCATCTATAGGTCAGTGTCCTTTTCCGCTTTCTCATCATCCAAACTATTGGCCATCAATGCTTTAGCATACCAACAAATATCTACGATTGATCAAGAATCTACTATTGCGATTTTTATGGTTGTGATTTTTCGAAACTATGACAATAAGCTCTACATCTATTTTGGCATTAATGATGTTTTCCCTCTTCTCTCAAACCTTATTTTCCATTTTTTGGAGACGAAAAACCATGGATGGTTTGTGCTATTCATTAAATCCTTAAGCTATCAGACCAAATCTTGTTTGATATACCCAATCTTGGGATTTTGACTTTCTCTTTCTTGTTGGTGTGTGCATGTAGGTGTCCTTCCTCTATGGAATTGGTGGTTTGTTAGGTGTCTCAATGTCCTTTGATCAATTTCCCTTTTCCTTAGGACTGGGGGTGCTTCATAAACTATGTCAAGCCCACAATAATCCATTTCTCTCACAAACTCTTGGTTATTTTCACAACCTTTCCTTCCTTCGGATGACTGCGCAATTGGGAGGCAAATGAGGACATAATTTTAAATTGTTTACAGGAAATCATGTAATCTTTCTTTCGTTCTGATAATTGCACAACTAGGAAGCCACCGGGGATGTCATTTTAAATTGCATGCTATAATCATGCAAATGGGTTCCTCAACCTATGTAGCTTATACCTTCATCAATAGAACAAAAGGAGCTTACTCCATCCCAAATTACTTTATCACCAATCATGGACAATCCTATGGTTTCTCTTATCACCTTATTCCCATCATCAATTCTTAGCATTAACCTTGGGATGAGTTATATGGCATAATTCACTGTCAGTTCTTATTTTCCTCATGATCGACAATGAGAGCTACTAGATAGGTATCATACATCCCTTGTTGAAAAGATGTAACTAGGTCGGTCTTCTTGTTGACTATGTAATTATGAAAAGGAAAATGTGATTAAGAGTCATGTAAATGGAAGAATATCCTCTAAGACAATGTGGAAGAATGGCCTTCAAGACTGCCCATATTCAACATTGAAGATAAGCCTAATTGCTACAAGGAAGTCGGCCTACAAAAATGTGTGGAAGTCGGCCTACAAAATTGTGTTGAAGTCGGCCTACATGTCGGCTTAATATCTGGCAGGAACAACTATTTATACCCCTACATATGCTACGGTAAAGAACAAAAAATTACGGATCTGTCTGAGGTATCACTGCAGTTAAAAGATGCGGATTTAAGGACAGTGTTTAGTGAAGATTAAGGAGTATAAATTGCGGATAAAATATGAGATGAACAGTGTTGAAAAAGGATAAGAAAATGTGGATTAATATGAAGGTACGATGACTGAGGGTATTATGACTGAAGGTACGATGACTGAAGATGCAATGACCGAAGGCACAATGATTGAAGGTACGATGACTGAAGATGCAATGACTGAAGGTGCAAGAAGGGTACAGTAAGAACATCTCCGAGTTTAAAGCATCTGAGGAAAGAATTTTAAAAATTAAAGACAGTGATCTAAAGGTGGTAGAAAGTGAGGAAGGTAAATCAGAGATTTACCTTCCTAACTACATTTCAAGATGTCCAGTTACGAGTGAAAATTATTCTGTCTCTACATTTGACTAAGTACTTTGATAATTGACTTGATGAAAGATTAACTAAGTAAAATAAGAGAATACATAAGAAAGCTCACAAGTAATTATCAAGAAGAGAATTTGAGTTAATCACTAGCCCTACAAATTCTCAACATCCCTATCATCATGTGTGAGGGACAACTACCTCCCTAATAGTGACCTAGTCATGGACACAAATCATTCTTAAAAAAAAATTCTCAATGAAGAGTGAAAATATGAAAATGAGCAACATTTTTGGAGTGAGGTGTGTTGAAGGATTGTAAATTCCATATTTTTCAAAAAATTTAACAACTTATCTCACTAAAGAGTTAATTAATCTCTCAACAGAGAGTTTAAGAATATCTTGGTTAATGGTTTACCTAAATTTATAGTGGGATAACAACTTTTTATTTGAGAGTTTTGGTAGACAAATAATTCTCAAGAGCTCATGTTCCAAGATGATAAATTTAAATCAAACCACAATTCCAAAATTATTGAAAGGGATTATTGATTAAGGGTATATATTTTCCATCCAATAGCCAAGAGTTATATTCTCCACTTAGAATTTTTTTGGAAAAATAGGGTATTCCATACAGGATGAACACCTTCAGCAATCGCTCATGCAACCATATCAAGGATCATAACAATATTTTTATGTGATTTTAAGAGGGAAACAATCCAGAACCCCAGCCAACGTGGCCACTTGAGGAAATCTCCTTTTTTTTAAATATGGGAGAGTTTCTCACAATTGATCACAAGTGATGATTCTTAATGCTCTTTAAATAGAGATCACAAACATTTCTTGTGTTAAACCATGAATCAATAACCATTAGTATCGAGAAGAACATGATTTGTGAACATATCTGACCTTTGGATTACAATGCAACAAACACATACTAAAACAACACACTTTTACCTAAAGACATATTATATCAATTTGATCTTAACTAACTCCTAAGTGCCTAAGTATCCTAACAACCCTGGTGAAAATTCCATGTAATAAAAATTAATAAAGGAAAAATAATAACCACGGTCATAGAACATGTATACCAAGCCAAATATTGGGAAAAACATCCTAGTGTGGGTGTTCATATGGTTTATTATGGCTATGGAAATTGGAAAATGCAATGGCTAAGGCTTTGGAAATGCATGAAACATTATTTGGCATTTATTTATGCAAGTAATGTAAATTAAGAGAAAAGGAAGATGAAATGCCACAGGTTGCATGTGAGAAGGAAAATAATGGAAAATTGAAAAAATTAATAAAAATGCTTCTGAGGATCGGTTCACAAACTTTTGTAAGTTCAGTTTTTGACCTCTCATTCTATTCTCTCTCTCTCTCATTCTCTAGGACAATTAGAGTTCTTGGAGCACTCTTGGAGAGTGTGGTATACTTATATTTTTGGAGCAAGAAGACAAAGGAAGAGCAGGAAAGCGCAAGAGGACATTGGGATCAACGGCTATAATGATTTTTACTTGCAGGTACCGAGTTGCATGTATGTTTCCTCACTGGTTCATGATTTGTCATTGGCATGGAGGACTACCTGGATTGACAGTGGATTTTCCTAGCCTTGCCATTTCTAGGATAACCATGGTGTTGTGGGTTCATTTCATTGTTTGTTTTTTTGGTTGGTTCTCATGTTCCTTTAGTTGTGGGTTGAGTTACTATTCCTGGAGCCTTGGTTGGACAAACGCTTTGGAGCGCTTAGTGGGTTGAATTATTAGTCCAGGAGCCTTGGTTGGACAAACGCTATAGAGACCTTGGTGTGTTGAGTTATTAGTCCTAGAGCCTTGGTTGGACAAACACTCTGGAGCTCGACAACAACTTTGGGTTGAGTTACTAGTCCTAGAGCCTTGGTTGGAACAAACTCTCTCGATCCCTAGACAACTTGGGTGGAGACCAATATGGTGATGGTTTGTGATGTCTGACCATGAGGTGGAATCACTGGTTGAGGGTTGAGGTGGTTTTGCCTCTGGAAACCCTAGTTTTTTTTTTATTGATGTATTTTATGAGATCCCACATTCATGCTTGAAATATGGCACAGGGGCAAATGGCTGAAGAGAGATTTAGCTCAGCCATGTCTATGGTCGGGTGGTACGTGGAAGTCCCAAAATTTGTTGCATTTTGATTATGGAAATAAAATCTATTTTCCTCTTGCATTTATGGGTAAATATGCTTGTTATTATGTGGCATATATGGTTGTTCTATGCTTGTCATTTTTGTTGTATATATGTTGGTTACGAGTGTGTTCTATGACAGTGATGATGTATGGCTCTCATCATGTTTTGACTTGTAAATGAATGAAAAATGAATCTATGACCTAATATATGATAATGCAGCTAATGTGATGAGGAAACAATTATTCTTAGTGATTCTTAGATAAGTATGAGACCCCTATGCTCAGATATGTTGTTTAAACTTGTATAATATTACATATTTGTGACATGCTTGATGAAATTCATGTCATGGCTATTAGGGTTCCAATCAATTCCTTTTTCAAGTGATTACTTTTACATCTCTATTGTGTTGTTATATTTCATTTATAGAAGTGCCATGGAGTTATGGGCAATGACCTGAGCCCTAGGCTTGAAAAAGTGGCACAGAAATTAGGGTCGCAAGCACATAACTACCAGGAAAATTCTCCAGTCGCATGCATACCCATGTTGTGCGAGCGACTGGAGGTTTCCAGTCGCACTCTTTCCCATGTCAAGGGAGTGACTGGGGTATTTATGCACTAAAAGGTTAGTTTTTCTCAAGGGCTAGCCTCCTAGAAGGCTTGGATGGATCCTAGGTGTCCTGTAGCATGTGCAGAAGGTTTGCGTTGTTGTGTTCCGTTGATTCCACTTCCTTAATTAACACATTGGGAGTTGAATCATATCATAGTAACTCTTCGTCACATGTTTACCTCGGTTGGTCGGTTACTTGGGTAGATGTGGGAGGATGGTGTTACCGAGTGGTATCATAGCATGGTTTTGTTGGTCAATAATTGTCATTGATGGAATATAAGATCTCTTAATGAGCTCTCTTAATGGAAAAATTGATAGATGTTGCACCATGACATATGATGACATACATGTGCACTATCATATGATGGCATGATGTTATACTATCATGATGACATGGAAGACACGCCATGATGATGAATCTCTAATGATCTCTTATTGTCCCAATCACCTTCTGCACTAAAATTTCATGAACAGTCACAAAGAAAAATAAATTTAGACACCTTGGAGGCATCCTTTCACAATGAATCCTAGACCATATTAAAGAGGAATTTTCCCTCTTTCCAACGAGCCCTTACTTTCCCTCAAACTCCTAGTGGTTGAAGAGATATAAATTTTTTAATAATATATATCACTATTTTTTATCTAGCTGACCTACACTTCACACTCATGTCGCCCTAATCCTTAAGACATGTCTCTTCATATTTCTAGCATATAATTCCTATATATACACATTTCAGTTCCTCATTTTTCGATCATTATTCGGTCATCAAGCACACAACAGATGACATTTAGTTCACATCTCATGAACTTATAACAACAAAGGAAAAGAAGCATATAAATGATGGATTATTCTTTGTTGGTGGATCATCTTTAGTGACTCGGACCTCCTACAGTGATTCTGGAGTGGCTCGGACTACCTATAGTGATTTTGTAGTGGCTCACAGTGACTCTCCTTTTGGTGTGGCTCGGACTACCTACAGTGATTCTGTAGTGGCTCACAGTGGCTCTCTTTTTGGTGTGGCTCAGACTTCCTACAGAAAATATGTTTGGTAGTGGCTCGATCTTCCTATTGCAGTGCAGTGATCTGTCATATAGTGGTTCGGACCTCTTAACCAAAATAACATTGCAGCATCCTCAGATATGTGTTTCAGATCTACTAGGTATAAAGGACAGTCATAAGCTTTGGTTAAGTGGAGAACTAGTTCGTGATTGCAGCATTGATATATTTAGATATTCAGTATAGAGGTAAGTCACAGAACCAAGAATAGACCAGCATTTTGATGGTGCAGTATTTCATTGTGTGAAGCAACTGTGGTTGAAATATCAATACCAATGGTGGAGACTTATTGGACAATCAAGTACAAGTTGTTTTTGGAGCTAATTTGAACATCTGAAAAGTTGAACAGTGCATAAACTTATTGAAAATACTCAAGTAAGTACATCATTCATTTTTTATCAAAGAAGGATTGGTGTCCTAGAGGTTGTAGCCTCTACAATTCAAGGTCGGAGCCTTGAGAAGGTAGGGTCAAAGCCCTAGAGGTCGGAGCCTCACCAAAGTCCAAGTTGGTGCTTGGCAACAGGTTGGTGCCTATTTCATTAAAAGGGTTGGTGCCCTTCACTCATATATTGTATACTATTATTAAAAAAGGGATTTAAGTTCTTATTAATCCTTAATACCATTATTATACACCTCTCTGTCTTTAATTGTGAAGAATATAACTGGAAATAATTAACAATTGAAAATAAATATTGGTTCGCCCCCTCTCAGTATTTCCAACAATTGGTATCACAGCCAGCTTCTTCAATATCATCCTAACAGCTAGAAGAAGGATTCTTAGGCACAATGAAGAACATGGAAGCAACATGGAAGCTACCTATATTTGATGGAACGAATTTTGGTTTTTGGAAAAAGAGGATGTCCTACTATCTAATGTCTCTTGATCCTGAAGTATGGCACTCTGTTCTGGATGGGTACAAAGCTCCTGCCAATCTTCCAACTGATCAATATGAAAGAAGAGCCTACATTGCTAATGCCAAAGCTTTAAATTCCATCACTAGTGGAATTACCGATTTCGAATTTATGAAATTCATGAACTGTGACTCAGCCAAAGAAGTATGGGATAAGTTGGTTTCTCTATATGATGGCGACTCCAAAGTCAAGAAGGCAAAGCTTCAAACCTATAGAAGACAATTCGAGAGTTTGAAAATGGATGATGAATAAGATATTGCATCATATTTCCTCTGAGTAGCTGAAGTGGTTAACTCTCTCAAAGGACTAGGAGAAAATATTGAAGAAAACACCACTGTTCAAAAAATACTGAGATCGCTTCCTGACAGATTTGACTCCAAAGTAAGTGCCATAGAAGAAATGAAGGATATATATACTCTCAAGATGGATAAACTCCATGGAATTCTCATTGCCTATGAGATGAGGAAAGGAAGTCCAAACTTCAAAGAAACAGCCTTCAAAGCCTCAAGATCTACAAAAGAAGGAAAAGGATGGAATTGCAACAACGATGAATCTGATACTGAAAACGAATTAGCTCAATTTGTACAAAGACTAAAAAGGGGATCCAAGCTAAAAGGTAAGTACCCTCTTATTTGTTTCAATTGTGGAAGAATAGGTCATTACGCTACAAAATGTCCCCATAAACATGACAGTGATGATGAAAAGGACTCTAAAAGGATGATGTAAAAAAAGAAAGGGTTTAATAAGGAGAACTTCTTCTCCAAACAAGATAAGTTCGATGAAGATTAATTTGTATTCATCAAAAAGAAATCAACCAGAAATATGTGTCATCACAAAGAAATAAATGATGAATCAGATTAGGAAAGTGATTATGTTGGAAGCAAAGAAAATGGCATTTACAAATGATGATGACTCATAACTGGAATATGAAAGAAACATGGATATTTTGCTAATGAATGCCATTGAAGAAAATGAGAATCTACAAAAGAAGATAATTTCTCTCAAAATAGAAAGAGAGGAAGCAAAAATAAGGGAAGACTTCTGGAACATTAAGCTAAAAGAGAAAGATGATATCTGTGAAAAACGTGAAGCTGAAATAGTATCTCTAAGAAAGGAATTAGAGCAAGTCAAAAGGTGTTGGCAAAGCTCTCTAGCTCTTGACAACATTCTTAATACTCAAAAACCTCAACACAAAAAGTCTGGAATTGGTTTCAAAGGAGAATCATCAAGTACAAAGTATAATGTGAAAAGTTATGTTGATGTACTCTCTCGCCATCCTGAAGAATAAAATTCATCTCATCAGGAACAAAGTCCCATCTCAAAACCAAGAATTGAAGAAAGAGCAACTCTAAGGAAGAATGTTGGATACTAAAACAGGTATCAAACTATTTTTCTTGGGCATTGTTACAATTGTAAAAACTTTGGGCATCAAGCTAAACATTGCAAGGCTCATAAGAATGAAGCACCCAGATTGAAAAAACAAACAAACCAGCCACATGGTCCTAAAGAGCAAGGACAAATCAAAACTTACAATTCTTTTGATCCCTTGGCTAAGTTTGATCTGTCTTGCTCATTATGTGATAATTATGATCATATTGAAAAAAAAATTCCTCTCAAAAGGGAGAAAGCTAAAAACATAAATCTGAAAACTGATAAATGTGGCCTAGCTCTATGTGCTCATAGTGAAGAAAATCATTGGTTTGTGGATAGTGGATGCTCAAGACATATGACAGGTGACCAAAATAATTTTATCTCATTGAACAAGACAAATGGAAATATATCTTTTGGAAGTGGATCCGCTAAAATCGCTGGAAAAGGAACTGCTACCCTAGTCAATGGACTAGGAAAGGCTCAAAATACCTTGTTGGTAGAAGGGCTCAAACACAATCTCTTAAGTGTTAGCTAGATTTGTGACCAAGGACATAATGTTGTCTTTGTACAAAAAACTATGAAATAAGAGACTCATCCTCGGGAGAAATTGTGGGGAAAGGAGTAAGAACACTAGATAATGTTTACATACTCAGTAGAATCCAAGAAGATAAATGTTACTTAAGTCAAACAAATGAAAGTTGGTTATGGCACAAGCGATTGGGGCATAAAAGTATTGATAACTTAGTCAACATTAGCAAAATTAATGCAATAAGGGATATTCCAAAAATGTGCAAACCAAATCAAGTTGTATGTGGCCCATGCCAACATGGAAAGCAAACCCGAACTAGCCACAAAACTAAGGAGTTCTCAACAACAAAACCTTTGGAAATCATTCATGCAGATTTGTGTGGGCCAACTAGAACTCCATCTCTTCAAGGTGAAAGGCACTTTTCTCTATTTGTTGATGACTATACTAGAATGATGTGGATATACTTCATAAAATATAAATCCGAAGCATTTGAATGTTTTAAAAATCTTAAGGCTCTCATTGAGAATAAGAAAGACTCTAAGATTAAATGACTAATGGATAGAGGAGGAGAATTCACCTCAAAAGAGTTTGATGAATTCTGTAAAGAGCATGGAATCGAAAGAGAACTCTCTACTGCTAGGACACCCGAGAAAAATGGAGTAGATGAAAGAAGGAACTGAACCATTCAAGAAATGGCAAGGACAATGCTACTAGCAGCCGATTTGCAACCAAAATTTTGGAGAGAAGTAGTTGGCACCGCAGTTTATACCTTAAATCGAACTCAAATAAGACCAAATAATGAAAAGACTCCTTATGAATTATGGAAAGGAAGACCTGCTTCAGTAAAATATTTCAAGGTTTTTGGAAGCAAATGTTTCATAAAAATAAATCATGACTCACCAGGTAAATTTGATTCTAGAGTTGACGAAGGAATATTTCTTGGATACTCCACTAGGAGCAAAGCTTACAAATGTTACAACTATCGTCTACGAATAATACTGGAAAGCATTGATGTGAATATTGATGAAGGCCTTCCAGAAAAAGGAATTGAAGATCATGAAGTTGAGCCTTTCTTTGAACAAAGTGAAGAAGAAGACCCTGAAAAAGAAGAGGAGAATGAAGAGCCTCAAAGTGAACCTCAAAATGAATCTTCACAAACTCCCTCCAAGATCAAGTTTGTTCAAAGATATCATCTAGAAGAACAGGTCATCGGAAATATAAATGAAGGAATCCAAACTTGAAGAAGGATGATAAGCACTCCTAGAAAAGATGATGTGGCTCTATTATCTTTAATAGAACCTGAAAATTTTTCTCAAGCAAGCAAAGATCCTTATTGGATAAAGGCCATGGAAGAATAAATGTCTCAAATCGAAAAAAAAAATGAGACTTGGGAACTGGTACCTTGCCCAAAAGATAAAAATAGAATTGGAACAAAATGGGTATTCAAAAAAAAGATGAATGAAGATGGACAAATCATCAGAATTAAAGCCAGACTTGTCTGCAAAGGATACTCGCAAATCGAAGGAATTGACTTCGAAGAAACCTTTGCACCAGTAGCTCGAATGGAAGCCATAAGAATTTTTTTAGCATTTACTTGCTCAAAAGGATTCAAGGTTTACCAAATGGATGTAAAACCAACATTCCTAAATGGAGATCTCGAGGAAGTTTACTTGGAGCAAACAGAAGGATTTGATCTTGCTGAAGGAAAATACCTTGTATGCAAACTAAAAAAGGCCTTGTATGGATTAAAACAAGCCCCTAGAGCATAGTATGAAAAGTTGGATCACTATCTGCAACAAGAAGGTTTCAAAAAGGGAGTGGCAGGTAGCAATATCTACTGAAGATGGACAAGGAAAAACTTTTGATCACTCTTTTTTACATCGATGATATAATCTTTGCTAGCAATGATGAAGAAATGAGCCATGAATTTGCTCTAAATATGTCCAAAAAATTCGAGATGTCAATGATTGGTGAGTTGTCTTACTTTCTTGGGCTACAAATATCTCAAACTTCTGCAGGCATGTTTATATCTCAAGCAAAATATCTTAAAGACATGGAGAAAAGATATGGGATGGAATCTTGTGCACCTATGAGCACACCAATGACCACAGATTGTAAATTAAGCAAAGACGATGATACCCCCCAAATATATGCAACTCTTTACAGGTCAATAATTTGAGCTCTCCTATACTTAATTGCTACAAGACCAGATATTATGCAAGCAGTAGGAATGGTAGCAATATTTCAGTCAAGTCCTAAACAATCCCATCTAGCAGTTGTGAAAAGAATTCTCAGATATCTGAAAGGAACAACTAATTTCGGTCTTTGGTATCCTAAGAGTTCAACTCTTACTGTGACAGCTTATTCTGACGCTGATTGGGCCGGAAGCGTGGATGATAGAAAAAGCACCAGTGGAAATGCATTCTTTATGGGAGATTGTCTTGTATCTTGGCTCAGCAAAAATCAATCATCTATATCCCTTTCTACTGCTGAAGCCGAATATATAGCTGCTAATGATTTTTGTACACAAATTATATGGATGAAGGAAGCCTTGAAGGATGTCAACATAGAAACTAAGCAACCAATTACTATTTTTTGTGACAATACTAGTGCCATCAGTCTTTCAAAGAATCCGGTGATGCACTCAAAAACCAAACATATTCCAATCAAATACCACTTTCTCCATGAACAAGTTGCTGAATGCAATATCAGGTTGGAATACGTCAATACAAAAGAGAAAATTGCGGATATCTTTACAAAACCCCTTCCATGAGAAGCATTTGAGTATCTTCGCCAAAAGATGGGGTCATTGCTCTTGCATCACATTAAATCAAGCAGCATGTCAGGGGTACAGTATGTTAGGGGGAGCAGCATAACAAGGGGATTACTTGGGCACCCCATTTGCCATTGATGTCAAAGGGGGAGAGAATTCTATAATATTTCCATCAATGACAAAGGGGGAGATTGTTGGTCAATAATTTTCATTGATGGAATATAAGCTCTCTTGATGAGCTCTCTTAATGGAAAATTGATAGATGATGCACTATGACATATGATGACATACATGTGCACTATCATATGATGGCATGATGCTATACTATCATGATGACATAGAAGACACACCATGATGAAGTAGCTCGACTGATCTCTTACTATCCCAATCACCTTTTGCACTAAAATTTCATGAACAGTCACAAAGAAAAATAAATTTAGACACCTTGGAGGCATCCTTTCACAATGAATCCTAGACCATATTAAAGAGGATTTTTCCCTCTTTCCAACGAGCCCTTACCTGCCCTCAAACTCCTAGTGGTTGAAGAGATATCAATTTTTTAATATTATATATCCCTATTTTTTATCTAGCTGACCTACACTTCACACTCATGTCGGCCTAATCATTAAGACATGTCTCTTCATCTTTCTAGCATAGAATTCATATATGTATACATTTTAGTTCCTCATTTTTCAATCATTATTCGGTCATCAAGCACACAACAGATGACATTTAGTTCACATCTCGTGAACTTATAAGCACAAAGGAAAAGAAGCATATAAATGGTGGATTATTCTTCGTTGGTGGATCATCTTTAGTGACTCAGACCTCCTACAGTGATTCTGGAGTGGCTCGGACTACCTATAGTGATTCTGTAGTGGCTCACAGTGGCTCTCCTTTTGGTGTGGCTCGGACTACCTACAGTGATTCTGCAGTGGCTCACAATGGCTCTCTTTTTGGTGTGGCTCGGACTTCCTATAGAAAATATGTTTGGTAGTGGCTCGGTCTTCCTATTGCAGTGTAGTGATCTTTCATATAGTGGTTCGGACCTCTTAACCAAAATAACATTGCAGCATCCTCATATATGTGTTTTAGACCTACTAGGTATAAAGGATAGTCATAAGCTTGGGTTAAGTGGAGAACTAGTTCTTGATTGCAGCATTGATATCTTTAGATATTCAGTATAGAGGTAAGTCACAGAACCAAGAATAGACCAACATTCTGATGGTGCAGTATTTCATTGTGTGAAGCAACTGTGGTGGCAATATCAATACCAGTGGTGGAGACTTATTGGAAAATCAAGTACAAGTTGTTTTTGGAGCTAATTTGAACATCTAAAAAGTTGAACAGTGCAGAAACTTATTGAAAATACTCAAGTAAGCACATCATCCATTTTTTATCAAAGAAGGATTGGTGTCCTAGAGGTTGGAGCCTCTAAAAGTCAAGGTCGGAGCCTTGAGAAGGATAGGGTCAAAGCACTAGAGGTTGGAACCTCACCAAAGTCCAAGTTGGTGCTTGGCAACAGGTTGGTGCATGTTTCATTAAAAGGGTTGGTGCCCTTCACTCATCTATTGTATACTATTATTAAAAAAGGGATTGAAGTTCTTATTAATCCTTAATAACATTATTATACACCTCTCTGTCTTTAATTGTGAAGAATCTAATTGGCAATAATTATCAATTGAAAAGAAATATTGATTCACCCCCCTCTCAGTATTTCCAACAGGTTCACCCCTCGGACTAGACGGGCGGTGTGTTGGTCATGCATTTATGTTGGTTGCATAAGTGTTACTCATACTTGTGGTCTACGTTCTTATTTTATCCGCATGGTGTTGGTCATGGTTGCAATGATGTTGCCATGGGAGAGTTGAAGGTGTTGTTGTGAAATGTGTCATCATGAGTATATGATTGGTTATGCATGGTCTATGTGGGATTAGTGTGTTAGTCATCAGTAATTTTTACCTGTTTAGATGACTAAATTCTTGTCCAAGATTTCTAGAAACAAAACTCATAGAAGTCTTGTGAGTTCTAGAAATCTCACTGCCTTCATTATCCTTAAGAGAAATTTTTCACTATCCTGCTACTCTGTCAAGGCATGGCCATCCCATCACTCTGGGAAGACCAAATCATAGATTGATGTCCCTCACTCTCACTATGCTTGCCACCTATACCTATAACACTTTGTCTCTGTTCGCCTAAGCCCTCTATTTTCACACCTTGGTTCGCCAAGTAACCCAAACTTTTCCTCCACTCACCAAGTGCCTCAAGCAATGGGATTTTAAACTCCCTTTCTAAGATCTTTAGGTAAATCAAAGTTGTTTAGTTGTCTAGGATGCCAGTGTATAAAAGTGTGTCTAAACCTTGTCTTCACCTCCAAACCCTAATTCAAGCTTTTCAATCAAAAACCTATTCCAAAGGACATCCCAAAAAGTCATATAGAGTCTCTTAGGTTATGCATTGTCATGGTTCTAAATTCATTGTTTCTACAGATATTCAAAGGTCAAGTCAAGAAAAAACAAGGGTGAAACTTATCATTGTCCAAAGACATCAAAAGCCTCCAAAGGTATCTCCTTGACCAAGCATTAATTCTGCATAAAGATAGTTCGCCCATGTTCAAGCATTTCTGCAAGAATGCTTTATAATGATCAACAGTAGATCAGATGCAAAGTAAGAGGCCTAAACCCATAAATGGCATTCGACAACATGAGAAAGGATACAAAAGGCCTAAGTTCACAAGGAAGATCTTGATTTCATAACAAATTGTTGTAAGGTGCTGCCCATATAAAAGCCCATACATGAGGTCCTGAAGATAGTGGCACATGAGCACAAATGTAGACCAATCAAAGAATCAATAAACAAAAGGACAGAATGGGAAGCCTCCTTGGTGACTACACACAGAGATTAGAAGATGATGTCAGGGAATAATCTTTAAGGTTTGTTACCACAGCATCATTTCACTACAGCAAAGGTCAAATTTAAAAAGAGTATCAATGTGAAGGCTTCTTGATGTCCTCAAGAATTGTCACAGGTTTACAAAATAACCAAAAAAAGAGAGCCTGAGTGCTACTGCTGAGGTTGTAAAAGTGCCAAACTCCAAAGGAATTTCAAAGATCAAAAACACTACTTTAATGATACCACCAGCAAGCAAAAATTGACCAAAAAGGGGTTAGGGTTGCTGTACAGGACAGATTCTTCATGATTCTGACAAACCAGTGGCCAAAAAAAGGATTAAATCATCTTTAAAAAGGGTCCCCACAAAGGTCACTTTGTTTTTTAAAAACAACACCTGCAAAAGGGAAAAGAGAGTATTAGCAAAAGGAAAAAGGTCAAAAATAACCTTAGGAAAGTAGGTTTTATCTTCAAATATTTTAAAAAGGGTATAAGGGACAGAATCATCATTCAAATCATTTTCCTATGCAAGAGTGAGGGAAAAAAGGACCCAAGTGCTGAAAACAAGGTTTCTGGTCGAGTTCTCGGATGAAAGAATTATCGCGTTGTGCTCATGAGTAGTTACTTTGCGCTCTTGTATTGTCTCCCTGTGATTTCCTCTATTCGGCATTGCGTTATTGTGCAGAGGCGTTGCGTGCTTGTAGAAAGGATCATCGTGCAGCCTCTGCCCGAGGCCCGACACCGTGTGTTGCGCGCCCAACCATGCAGCCTCCGCCCGAGGCCAGACACCATGTGTTGTGCGCCCAACCGTGCAACCTCTGCCCGAGGCTCAACACCGTGTGTTGCGTGCCTGTAGAGGGGATACCCTACTGTTTCTATCCGAGCCCGACCCCTTCGTTGCGTGCCTGTAGAAAGGTATATCGTGCAGCCTCCGCCCAAGCTGCACGACTGTCCGTTCAAAAGGGTGGCATGACAGCATTCAAGGGTAAATGCAGGCGCGTTCAGGAACTTCCCAGCATGCAAGAGGTGCACACAGACTCGTGCAGGAGGTGCACGTAGACCCGTTCAAGAGTGACCTGTTTCCGTTCGGGGGGTAACCCGACACTACGTTCAGGACCGCCCGAGAGGAAGTGTGTTGCGCTCTTGCCAACAACGTGCAATCTCTTCCCAGGCATGTTCAGGAGCTGCACGAATTTTCGTTCAAGAGGTGCCCGACCTGCCCACAAGGTGTTTTGAGCCAATTTCTTCAGCTGTGGAGATAATTTGAGAGGTATTTGAGCTTTTCCCTCATATTCCTATTATTCTTAAGGGTATGATTATAAATAAAATTGGAGGTTGAGCTTAGAGAAGGAAGTAAAACCCTAAAATGAATATTTATTCTCCATATTGCTGAACCATTAACATCATTGAAACTTCACCATCTCCTCTACCCTTTTCACATCATTCCACAAGCAGTGTCAGTTCTTTTCAAGAGGTCTTGAGGCAGGATAAAAAACAAAATGTCTAAAGAAGAGAAGGTTGACAGTGGTGAGACAAACCAAAGACCTAAAGGGAAGCAGAGGAAAGGTGGGAAGCCAAATAGGTTTGAACCTATAAGCAATGAAGAGTTGATAGCCTCTCCTACTATATTTGCATGTTTTCAAGAATTAGGATGCTATGAATTCTGTAAAAAAGTACAAAAGATCCAGAATCACCCTAAGTTGACCAAGTTCTTTGCCCTAAACCTTCATAACCAGCAAGTATACCTAGCTCGGGTGAAGTTTGAGTTGACCACCAATGCCATCTCCATGGCTACTGGAATACCTTGCATTGGGGAAAGGTGGTTCAAAAAAATGCATCTGGACCTAAGCCACTATCACCCATTCTTGAAACCAATTTGTCAAGCTGATTGCAAAACCATGTACCCCTTCTCTCATCTATTGGACAGATATGCTCTCCTAATGAAGATCATTATGAAATACTTCACCTGTGAGGGTAGGTTCTCCAAAGTCTATGCCTACCACATAAGACTCCTCATGCACTTCACCAAAACCAAGCTACTACATGTGCCCTACTACCTTTGTAAAAGTATTTAGAAAATGTCTTCCATCATGCAAAAGAGGCCTCCATCCCAACAAATGTCAAGCCTTTTTCATCATTCCCTCATCAAAGTGATTGTCTCACACCAACTAGAACAACAAGGCATCCCATGGGAGGTTTTCATCGCCCATGATGATTACACAACTCCACAGCCCATCCCTCTGCAAAGTCTGCCATCATCATCTCAAATTCCTCCTCACACACCTCCATCACCCTCCACTAACCTTGGTTCATCCTCTTCACATGAATCATTTCCTCAAATAGACCTCCCTCATTCACCTTCCCCTAAGAAATCAGAAAATGAAGAAGGCAGTGATGCTAATGAAGAAAGCAGTGAGGGAGAGGGTGATGCAAATGAAGAAAGCAGTGAGGGAGAGGATGATGAAAAAGAAGAAAGTGATAAATGCAGTGACAAAGAAGAAAGTATTGATGAAGAAGGAAATAGAGATGAGAGTAGTGAGCCCAATGATGAGAAAAAAGACCAAAATAGTGTGTCTAATGATGAAGGAGATGACTCCAAGGATACAGGGACAGAGGCAGCTTATCAAGAGGAAAACAGTGAGCTACAAGAAGACCGAAATAGTGAGCCTAGTGACAATCAACAAACAAATGACAGTTAAGGAAAAGAAGTAAACAGTGAAGAAGGTGACACTGAAAATACAAAGGACATTAGAGGTGAGGCATATGTCAGCAGTAAAGAGGACAAAGATGACAGTGGAAAAGATGGAAAGAGCAGCCAAGAAACAGAGTTTGAAAGTGTTTTCAGTGGGCAAAACAATGAAGATCATGAGCCAAATAATGAAGATGATGAACAGGACAGTGAAGAAGAAACCAGCCTAAAGAACTCACCTAGTGAAGAATAAAATGACCATCACAGTAAGGGAAAGACTAATGAAAGTGCCCAAGACAGTGACCCTACAAAGAGTGCACACAATGATACAAAGGCTGAGTTAGACAGTGAATACAGTGGGTCAAAATATGAGCAAGAGGATATTCATAGAAATGAAGATATACCTAGCAATGATGAAGACACCTCTAACATTGCAAAAATAGAGGATGACAGTCCTAAGGGTCTTAACAGTAATGATGGCATAAGAGATAATGAGAATGCTTGTCAAGAGGGCAGTCAAGAGCAAGGTGAGAGAGATGCACACATAGAGATCATCCATAAGGAAAAAAGCAGTCCTAAGGTCACTAATGATCAAAGTTTGCAAGAGAAACTTGTTGCACCTTTCCCCATTACCTATAAAAGAGGAGAGAGGCATGTGTTTTCTGCCTCCAAAGGGCAAGGGGCCATGCCATCCTTCTCAACTAAAATGATTGACAAAGGTAAAAAACAAGTGAAAGAGGAAGAAAGCAATCATGAAGAGGAGAGAATTTGAGCTCATTCACATAGACAGTGATGAGGAAAATGAGACAAGAATTGCAAACTCTCTCCTACAAGACAAGAATGCACAGATCAAGGATTTGGAAGCTGAATCAGAGAGAGCTAAGGATGTCATTCATTTCTTGCAGATGCAGAACAAAAAAATGAGTGGCCAGCAAGCCATCTATGAAGCAAGGGCGCTCAAATACCAGAAAGAGGCTCAAAGAGCACAAGTGAAGTTGGAGGAGTACATGGGCACCTATGAAGAAAGTGAGGATGAGGAGGGTCAATCTAGAAGAAGGCCTAGAACTATGGGTCTAAGAAAGGCTTTGGCACGAGAGAGGGAGCAAGAATCAGCCCAAGCACAACAATTTCTCCTCACTGAACTCCTTGCCATGGAAATTGAGCATAACAGGGAATCATGGCTTCAAAGGGCCAACATACATCTTGAGACCAAACTGGAGAAGGCCAACAAAGATTTGAACTTGCAAAGGAGGATGACTAAACACTATAAACAAAGAAACCACTTTGCAAGGAAAAAACTCAAAACTGCCAAAAATGAGGGCCCGACACCAAAAGATGAAAAATACCAAGCTAGACTTATTATTTTGCCCAAGCTTCTCTACAAGTCTCCAGGGACCCATGAGGCTCCTACCTACCAAATTTGGGAGAAATTGAATAAGATTTTGTTTTTTGCAAATTTTGAGGCTAGGAGCGCAGCACACCCTATGTTTCACTTTTTCCCAAGGCATCTTCAGGAGGAGAGATTTAAATTTTTGGATTCCCCATCATTAAAGGAGTATTCTCACCAATTTTCAGCTCAATTGGAGTTTTTTTGACCCCCCAAAAGGGTCAAAAACCCTCAATTTTTCACCTTTCTGCCCACTTTTCTAAGCATGTTCTGTGCTCCTTGTAGTCTTGGAATTTTCACTTTTGTGCAACTTTCAGAGGTCAGATTGAAGAACTAAAGGTATATCTGGAAATTAGACTTCAAGGGCTTTCCAACAAGCCATTTTGGAGCATTTTCCGACATCGGGAAGGCCTCCAAAACACTGTTGTAAAAAGGCCTATTTTTGTGTTACGCTCCTGCCATAATTTCAGAGTTTGACACAGTGTGTTGCGCTCCTATGGGTGACTGGACAGAATGTGCGTTTAGAAAGTTTTCAGAGGCATGTCAAGCCTAAAATTCAATTCAATTTCTATTTATAGTCGGAAAAGATATTTGTTAGATATTTTTGTGCCTTGGGCTTTGCAAAGCCTTAAGGACAAACTAGGATATTTCTTGTTGGCCAATAGGCTTCTATATACTCTCTTATATATTTCTTCTCCTTGCATGATAAATAGAGCATGGAGACTCATTGTAAATGTTGGTAATTTGATGTGTTAAGAGCAATACATGGTTTTTTGAAATTTGAAGAACAATTTAGTGTTGTGGAGCTTGTGGATGGATTGCCTTGATTGATGGTGATGAAGGCTTGCTTGCAAGATCCCTGAGTTTAGTTAATGGTGATGTATCTCTCATATGTTCATGTTTTTTCTTGTTTTCCATATGTCCATATTTCTATTTTTCAATAGCTCAGAAGAGTATAGGATGAGAAATGTTGTTTGAGGCACCTCAGTCCTCCTCTTAGCTATTGTTTTCATGTTTTCTTCTGCTAGGCTAGCTTAAAGAATTCTTCATTGCTCCTTAGGCCCACTTAAGCTTGTCTACTTCATTTTTGGATTAATATGCTAGTTTATAAACATGATTCATGGTAGGCCCTGTTTTTTTTATGCTATCTAAAATTTGTCTTGAAATCTCTCTTTGATGTATTGATTGTTAGGTTAAGTCAAAGAGGTATTGTTTCGATCTTGCCCTTTGAATATGCTTATCAGTTTGCCTCCAAGTTCTTTATAGTTTAATTAATTATGTTTAGGCGTTCCCTCTTCATTTATTGATACTATTTGTTTCTTATATGTTTTCAAATCTTGAAAGTTGAATCATTGAAGTTAGATAAGTTGTCTTGTTTCCGTGTTCTACTGGATTGTTTATCTTCAATGTTTATTTGTTTAAAAGTATTTTCACTGAGTAAATGGTGAGCCCTATCTCATGATTAGTATCTTTTGCTTATCAATATTAAATACCTCTCTGTTCATAGGTATTTGACAAAGGATTATTAAATGCCCTTTTCCCTACCTTGGTTCCCAAACTTAATATCCATTTCACCTCACACATAAACTTAAATATCCATTGACTACACTATATTTTCCCTGTGATGTACTCAGATTTATTATCAAGATATCAATGACTTCATAGACTCCATAGCCCAATTGATTTGATAACCTCTCACTCCACCTATTCTACTTAGTCATCCTACCCCAACCAAAACAAACAACAAACCGACACTTAACAACTAGTCTAAAATCAATCATCCGAAGCGAACAAGTTCACATCCTTCGCATAATAGAGAGAGTCCTCTCTAAGTCCAAGAAGGCTAGGTCCTAGGACTCCAAAGACTGGTCTGACGTTACCCTATCATTTGGTTTACCAATCTGCCAAATCACGGGACATTAACATAATGGCGATCATGGTGGGACCCTTCTGAGTTCATAACAATCTAAATACCCCTTAGGACTCTAGAATCCCTTCATCAAACAGTATCCTATGATTTATAGCTACCTCATCACTATCACTAACACAATGGTGATCATGATGCAACCTCTGATGTCAGTGACAATCTAAGTATCCCTTAGGACTTCAGAAACCTTCATCAAATCATAGAGAACTTAACTAATAGCCTAAGAGTAGAATCTAGCTTTTTCACCATCCTAGAAAAATTATGACTCAGCTATAGGACACTCTTACATACCTTAAGGGATGCATATAGAAACTCAAAAAACCCCAAAACATTTCTAGATTGGCTTTTTGTCATTATTGGTAGTAGACCATAGACACTTATCTTCAAAAACAACTAAAAATATCCACTTGATGACTCCACTAACCTCCAGTAGGCCTTCTAACTTTACTAATGTCCTTAGGCTCCTAAAGGATTGTGTCGAAACAACCTTGGAAAGTCTAGAATCCTAGTCTCACACTGTGTGAGTTCAGCAAACATAATAGAGGTAAACTTTACAAAAAGTTTAAAAACTTTCAGCCTCTCTAAATTTTGAGTTTGAAATATGGCTTTGCGAAGAATCAATACCAGATCTCATCCGGACCCGAACCCTCCTACTATAGTTGATGACCCAGAAAGGATTTTGTGGCAGACTTCTGAAACTGGAAACTTAGCTACTAATAGGACCATTCATAAAGCAAGCTTTGTGCCTGAACATCTTACAGCCTTGCAAGATCCCTAGTTTGACTTGTGCCATACAAAAAACCTTTTCATAACCAAGTCACAAAGTAGAATCGACCATACCGATCTTGAGCCCATAGACTTGCAGCAGAGTCTTAGCGGAGAAGCTTCTCCTTCCACACCACCCGATTTCCAACTTCTCCACCACTTTGGCTCTTTTCACCCCAAGTCTGCTCATAATCAGTTTGCTAGTCCAAGTACTTCTACCACACCCATTCGCGCCTCCACTGTGCAAACCAATCCATCTCATATCACAAATCCTCTGCTTGTAAATCCACCATTAGCTCCCATCATGGCAACTTGGTATGCACCCCTTGTGTTGCCATAGCCATTGGTGCCTTTTCCAAATGATTACTAATCCAAAATCCCACACTTCACCAGGGCAGAATCTACCACTTCCCAACAGCATGTAGATAGAATGAATGATGTTTTTGACTACATGGAATTAGAAGAGGAAACCATGAAGATGAGGATGTTTTCCCAAAGCCTAGGAGGAGAAGCAAAGAAATGGTTCAAAAGCCTAACTCCCAACAGCGTACATGATATCCCTTCCCTTTACCAAACTTTCATAAACAAATGGGAAATCAAGAAAAACCCTCTTTAAATCCTCTCGAAATATAGCAATCTTAAAATAAACACAAGGGAAAGTCTCCAAGACTATTGCACTAGGTTCAATAGTGTTTACAACACGCTACCGCCAAACATGAAACCCCCACTAGGCCTAGCCTTAGCTAAATTCCCAGAAGGTTTTGACCCCGATAGGGCCTATCGGCTAAGATAAAGAGAACCCATAACTTTAGAAGACATGCAAAAGGAAGCTATAAGTGTAGAGGCCAACTTAACTGAAAAAAGAGCTAGTCTCAGATCAGAAAATAGGGTAACCTACAAAGATGACACCATGCCTTCCACCTCCTCATCTGATTCCAAGATTGACAACCTTCTTAGAACCATGGAAAGAATGATGGAGAGAATAAACATAATTGAGAGAACACCCCCTAAGGACAACCAACCAAATCCCCAAAATAGAAACCGAAATCAGAACTTTAGAAGAGACCCACCCCAAATCAGACAAAGAGAAAATGATCAACAAATCAGGACACCCTTTCAAGATAACTATGTTGATGAGGGGGAAAGAGATGTTGAACAGCTAGATGAAAACCATCTAAACTTAATAGGCTCTAATACCGAGGGTGATGTTTTTCTCACAGAAGAAGAACAAGGTTTCTTCTCCTTGAATCCAGATGAAACAAACCATGAAGATTCTGAAGACCACGAATTGGGATTAAAAAATGCCATAATGGAAATCCATAGGAAATATGATCTTAGGAGTAAGAAAAACGAAGACAACTCTAGGAGAAACAACTCAGACACTGCTGTTAAAAAAACTCTCGAAAACATTCTTAAAATAATAGCAGACAGTAACAACACCATGGCTAAGAAAATTGATCCTAACAAGGATAAAACTAGTCAACCAAGTGTTGACACAAGCTGCCCTAGTACCTCTACTAGTGGCCCTGAGAAAACTTTGTTGACCAAAGCCCCGAATCAGAATCAGCAAATTAAAAATGTAGAAAAATTTATGGCTGATAAAACTGATGTAAATATGTCCAAAACCCAAGTGCCTTTCAGTTTTGAAGGAGAGATCGCTAAAATCAAAATAACCATACCTCTCACTGAACTGGTTGCTCAAGATATGTACCAATCTCAAGTTCTGAAAGTTTTAAACATAGGAAATTATACCAATACCATGAATTTGACAGATGACAAACCAGAGCTGTTGTTTGGACCCGAAGTAGATGGAAAATACCAAGAAGGAGCCATTCCCCCATTCTATGTTAGCCTAAACATACACGACAAAATCCTGAATAATTCCATGCTAGACTCTGGTGCCTCTTATAACCTCATGCCAAAGGTAGTGATGGAGAGATTAGGCCTAGAAATAATCAAGCCCTAAAAAGACCTGTATTCCTTCGATTCAAGCAGGGTTAAGTGCTTGGGCCTAATCAAGGATTTATGTGTCAATCTGACACAAATCCCTGCTAAGAGTCTGGTCATGGACATATTAGTGGCTGACATTCCCCCCAAATATGGTATGCTTTTGTCCCGATCTTGGGGAGCCAAGCTTCTAGAAAACCTTCAACTTGATATGTCTTATGCTACTATCCCAATTTTTAATCAAACAAGGAGACTCTACCGGGAATCGCACATGAAGTATATGGTAAGTAGCCTAGATAGACCCAACAACACCCCGGTTTATTGAAATTCAGATTTGGATTCTTTTATCTTGTATAATGAGAATGAGATTAGTGGACAAGCAAAAGGAAGTGAGAAAGAACTAGGCCCTCTAGAACACTCATACTCACCCTCAAATGAGGAAAATGATAACCAAAACTCTAGCAACCCTAAACAACAACTTAGTGATAAACACGAAATAGAAACACTTCGGAACATAAGCTTTGATGGTTCATGTGGCAAGGTCGGTTCAGGGGCTGGTGTCTGGATACATAACACAAATGAGGGTCATTCTTACAAATTGGAATTTCAATGTAAAAATAACATTGCATAATATGAGGCTCTCCTCCTTAGTCTACAGTTGCTTGAAGACTTAGGAGCTAAGAAAATATCAGGCCAGGGAGATTCAGAACTGGTTATTAAACATATCAAAGGTGAATACTCAGCCAAGAACCCAAGATTAAGAGAGTATAGAAATGTAGCCCTAGACCTCCTCAAAACCTTTGATAAATATGAGCTCACTTACTTTCCTAGAGCCCAAAATAGCCTTGCCAATGAGCTCGCCTTTGCTGCCAGCAATTTCCAAATACCACTTGCAGATGAACAATACCCTATCAAAGTCAAGCATCATCCTACAGTACCTGACAACATTAACCATTGGCAGGTGTTTGAGGGTGACGAACAAATTGATGATTTCCTGCAATCTAGGAATGGATTTACAATGACTAAACCTACCTTAGAACATGAGGAAGATGGTCATGTCGGAGATTAAGATCATGAATTAGAGTTGCCCTCTTTTGCTTATATAAATCTGATCACACATCCTTATGAAACTGAGATGTGTGAGGACCTAGACCAAAGAGACCTTGAAGTCTTACATTGTAAGAATGACACATTACCAAGAGGCTTCGCACCTTTAGAAGAGTTGTTTGATTTTAATGATGTAGTTAAAAAACCAAAGATAGAATCCACTGAGGCTGATGTAGAGGAGTACAACATAGGAAGCATAAAGGAACCTAAAATGATCAAACTTTCCAAGACCCTTCCTCCTCACATAAAACAGAAATATATTGAGCTTTTTAAGGTGTTTAAAGATGTGTTTGCATGGGGGTATCAAGATTTAAAATCATATGACACAAGCATTATTCAACACAAAATCCCTCTCAAGGAAAAACAAAAACCTTTCAAGCAAAAGTTAAGGAGAATAAACCATGTCTTACTACCTCTAGTTGAACAAGAGATCAAAAATATGTATGATGTCAGGATAATAGTTCCCCTCAGATACTCCAAATGGATTTCCAACCTTGTGTCAGTTAGGAAGAAAACCGGATAGATCAGACTCTGCATTGACTTTAGAAATCTGAACAGGTCCTCCTGAAAGACAATTATCTCTTGCCTAAAATGGACCACATACTCCAAAAGGTAGTTGGCTCTAAGAGAATCTCACTACTTGATGGCTTTTCCGGTTACAACCAAGTGCTAGTATTCCCAAGTGATCAGCACAAAACTGCCTTCACCACACCTTGGGGCACATTCGTGTATGTTAAAATTATGTTTGGGTTGATGAATGTAGGGGCCACTTTCCAAAGAGCCATGGACATAGCCTTTTCAGAAGACATAGGCTACTTCATAGTCATTTACCTCGATGACATCATTGTTTACTCTAAGACAGATGAAGAGCACTTAGTCCACTTAAGGAAAGTTTTCGAAAAATGTAGGAAATATGGTCTGTCTTTGAATCCCAAGAAAACATTGTTTGGTCTCGAGGAAGGAAAACTCCTAGGCCACATCATCTCTGAAGAAGGAATCAAAATAGACCCCAAAAGGATTGAAGGCATACTGGAAATCAACCATCCCATAAACATTAAGGAATTGCAATCCTTTATTGGGAAAATCAACTTCTTAAGAAGATTCATCCCCAACCTTGCTAAACTCTTGAGAAATATTACAAACATGCTCATAAAAGAGGTAGGAGTTAAGTGGACTTTGGAGGCCAAACAATCTTTCGAACTGGTTAAGCAAGCACTCACCCAAACACCAGTTCTAATAAGTCATGATTTCACCAAAGACTTCTATATTTTCATTTGCATCTGAACATATTGTGGCTGCAGTGTTGTTACAAAAAAACGCGATGGGACATGAACAACCCATAGTCTTCTTCAGAAAAGCCCTTAGAGATGCTCTCCTAAAGTACAACATCATGGAAAAGCAAGCCTTTGCATTGATTAAAGCATTGAAATATTTTAGAGTTTATATTTTACATTCTCATATCATAGCTTTTGTTACTCATACTATTGTCAAAGATATTTTAAATCAGGACCCCGATGGTAGAAGGGGAAAGTGGATTGCTATCATTTTGGAATATGACTTAGAAATCAGACCCACTAAATTGGTTAAAGGACAAGGGCTTGCAAAACTTATGGCTGAAACAAATCTCCAAGCATTGGATATGAATTTTGTTGATACTTTAGAAGAACAAGGAGAATGCACTGCCCCTCATGTTGAAGAAACATTTTTGAATTCATCTTGGTATGCTGATATTATTTATGTACTATTTTATCTTAATGCTCCTCCTATCTTATCAAAGACAAAAGCAAGATTCTTGAAACAAAAAGCTTTGAATTTCTGCATTTTAGATGGAGTTTTATATTGGAAAAACCATATTGGTATATTTCTTAAGTGTTTACTTGAGGATGATGCAGGAAAAATCATGCATGAACTGCATGAGGGTGAATGTGGGGGCCATCTTTACTGGAAAACCACAGCTAACAAAATTCTTAGAGTTGGCTACTATTGGCCCACCATTTTCCCTGACACCCACAAACTGGTCATGACTTTCCATAAATGTCAGATTTTCGATGGCAAGAGAAAACTCTTACCTTTACCTTTGCATCCTATCATTGTTGAAGCCCCTTTTCAACAATGGGTTTTAGACTTCATCGGAGAGATCCACCCTAATTCATCTGCCCAGCACAAGTGGATCCTCACTGCCACTGATTACTTCACCAAGTGGATAGAAGCCATTCCGTCTAGAAATGCCACTGATTCAGTCATTATCAAATTTCTCGAGACCAATATCTTGTCTAGATTTGGTTGCCCCAAAAAGATCATCACAGATAATTTCGCTGCCTTTGCATCCAAAAGAATGGTTGAATTTTGTTATAAATATCACATCGCCTTGGGAAATTCCACAGCTTATTACCCTCAAGGTAATGGGCTAGCTAAGTCCTCTAATAAAATCTTGGTCAATATCATTAAGAAGCTCTTGGAACAAAATCAAAAAACATGGCATGAAAAACGAGTACATACACTATGGGTTGATAGACTAACCACCAAGAAATCAATTGATATGTCTCCCTATCAACTAGTGTATGGCATGGATTCCATCTTCCCAACATCTTTGGGAGTTCCGGTAATGAAACTACTACAAGAAGCGCAATCAGAATAGAATGATATGCAAAGGAGGCTGAACCAAACTATCCATTTACAGCAAACAAGAGAGGAGGTTTACAAAATGACTCAGGTAGTACAAGAAAGAATGAAGAAAATATTTAACAGAAGAACCAAGGAGGATGATTTTCAGATTGGAGATAAAGTGCTAAAATGGGACTCAAGGAGAGAAGACAAAGGTAAACATGGTAAGTTTGAGTTCTAGAAATCTCACTGCCTTCATTATCCTTAAGGGAAATTTTTCACTAGCCTGCTACTTTGTCAAGGCATGGTCATCCTATCACTCTGAGAAGACCAAGTCATAGATTGATGTCCCTCACTCTCACTATGCTTGCCACCGCTACCTATGCTTGCCACTCTGTTCGCCTAAGCCCTCTATTTTTACACCTTGGTTCGCCAAGTAACCCAAAATTTTCCTCCACTCACCAAGTGTCTCAAGCAATTGTGATTTTAAACTCCCTTTCTAAGATATTTAGGTAAATCAAAATTGTTTAGCTGTCTAGGATGCCAGTGCATAAAAGTGTGTCTAAACCTTGTCTTCGCCTCCAAACCCTGATTCAAGCTTTTCAATCAAAAACCTATTCCAAAGGACATCCCAAAATGTCATATAGAGTCTCTTAGGTTATGCATTGTCATGGCTCTAAATTCATTGTTTCTATAGATATTCAAAGGTGAAGTTACATAAAAACAAGGGTGAAACTTATCATTGTATAAAGACATCAAAAGCCTCCAAAGGTATCTCCTTGACCAAGCATTAAGTCTACATAAAAATAGTTCGCCCATGTTCAAGCATTTCTGCAGGAATGCTTTATAATGTTCAACAGCAGATCAGATGCAAAGTAAGAGGCCTAAAACCATAAATGACATTCCACAACATGAGAAAGGATACAAAAGACCTAAGTTCACAAGGAGGATCTTGATCTCATAACAAATTGTTGTAAGGTGCTACCCATCTAAAAGCCCATACATGAGGTCCTGAAGACAGTGGCACATGAGCACAATTGTACACCAATCAAAGAATCAATAAACAAAAAGACAGGATGAGGAACCTCCTTAGTGACTACACACAGAGATTAGAAGATGATGTCAGGGAATAATCTTTAAGGTTTGTTACCACAGCATCATTTCACTACAGCAAAGGTCAAATTTAAAAAGAGTATCATTGTGAAGGCTTATTGAGCTCCTTAGGAACAGTCACAGGTTTACAAAATAACCAAAAAAAGAGAGCTTGAGTGCTACTGCTGAGGTTGTAAAACTGCCAAACTCCAAAGGAAGTTCAAAGATCAAAAACACTGCTTTTATGATACCACCAGCAAGCAAAAATTGACCAAAAAAGGGCTAGGGTTGTTGTACAGGACAGATTCTTCATGATTCTGACAAACCAGTGACCAAAGAAAAGATGAAATCATCCTTAAAAAAGGGTCCCCACAAAGGTCACTTTGTTTTTTAAAAACAACACCTGCAAAAGGGAAAAGAGAGTATTAGCAAAAGGAAAAAGGTCGAAAATAACCTTAGGAAAGTAGGTTTTATCTTCAAATATTTTCAAAAGGGTATAAGGGATAGAATCATCATTCAAATCATTTTCCTATGCAAGAGTGAGGGAAAAAAGGCCCCAAGCGCTAAAAACAGGGTTTCTGGCCAAGTTCTCGAGTAAACGAATTATCGCGCTGCACTCCTGAGCAGCTACGCTACGCTCCTGTATCATCTCCTTGTTCTTTCCTCTATTCGGCGTTGCGTTCCTATGCAGAGGCGTTGTGCGCCTGTAGAAAGGATCATGTGCATCCTCTACCCGAGGCCCGACATCGTGTGTTGCGCGCCCAACCAGGCAACCTCCGCCCGAGGCCCGACACCGTGTGTTGCGCACCCAACCGTGCAACCTCCGCCCGAGGCCCGACACCGTGTGCTGCGTGCCTATAGAGGGGATACCCTACTATTTCTACCCGGGCCCGACCCCTTTGTTGCACGACTGTAGAAAGGTATATCGTGCAACCTCCGCACGAGTTGCACGACTGTGCGTTCAAAAGGGTGGCACGACAACATTCAAGGGTGCACGCAGGCACGTTCAAGAGCTGCCTAGCATGCAGGAAGTGCACGCAGACTCGTGCAGGAGGTGCACGCAGACCCGTTCAAGAATGACCCATTTCCATTTGGGGGGTGACCCAACATTGCGTTCAGGACCACTCGAGAGGAAGTGTGTTGCGCTCCTGCCAACAGCGTGCAGCCTCTGCCTAGGGAAATTCAGGAGCTGCCCGAATTTTCATTTAGGAGGCGCCCGACCTGCCCACAAGGTGTTTTGAGAAAATTTATTCAACTGTGGAGATAATTTGAGAGGTATTTGAGCTTTTCCCTCATATTCCTGTTTTTCTAAGGGTATGATTATAAAGAAAATTGGAGGTTGAGCTTAGAGAAGGAAGTAAAACCCTAAAAAGAATATTTATTCTCCATATTGTTGAACCATTAACATCATTGACTTCACCATCTCCTCTACCCTTTTCACATCATTCCACAAGCAATGTCAGTTATTTTCAAGAGGTCTTGAGGCAGGATAAAAAAATAAAATGTCTGAAGAAGAGAAGGTTGACAGTGGTGAGACAAACCAAAGACCTAAAGGGCAGTAGAGGAAAGGTGGGAAGCCAAATAGGTTTGAACCTATAAGCATTGAAGCGCTGATAGCCTCTCCTACTATATTTGCATGTTTTCAAGAATTAGGATGCTATGAATTCTGTAAAAAAGTACAAAAGATCCAAAGTCACCCTCAGTTGACCAAGCTCTTTGCCCTAAACCTTCATAACCACCAATTATACCTATCTGGGGTGAAGTTTGAGTTGACCACCAATGCCATCTCCAAGGCCACTGGAATACCTTGCATAGGGGAAAGGTGGTTCAAACAAATTCATCTGGACCTAAGCCACTATCACCCATTCTTGAAACCAAGCTATTAAGCTGATTTCAAAACCATTTACCCCTTCTCTCATCTATTGGACATATATGCTCTCCTAATGAAGATCATTATGAAATACTTCACTTGTTAGGGTAGGTTCTCCAGATTCTATTCCTACCACATAAGACTCCTCATGCACTTCACCAAAACCAAGCTACTACATGTGCCCTACTACCTTTGTAAAAGTATTGAGAAAATGTCTTCCATCATGATAAAGAGGCCTCCATCCCAACAAATGTCCAGCCTTTTTCATCATTCCCTCATCAAAGTGATTGTCTCACACCAACTAGAACAACAAGGCATCCCATGGGAGGTTTTCATCGCCCATGATGATTTCACAACTCCACAGCGCATCCCTCTACAAAGTTTGTCATCATCATCTCAAATTCCTCCTCACACACCTCCATCACCCTCCACTAACCTTGGTTCATCCTCTTCACATGAATCATTTCCTCAAATAGACCTCCCTCATTCACCTTCCCCTAGAAATTAGAAAATGAAGAAAGCAGTGATGCTAATGAAGAAAGCAGTGAGGGAGAGAGTGATGCAAATGAAGAAAGCAGTGAGGGAGAGGATGATGAAAAAGAAGAAAGTGATAAAGGCAGTGAAAAAGAAGAAAGTATTGATGAAGAATAAAATAGAGATGAGAGTAGTGAGCCCAATGATGTGCAAAAAGACCAAAACAGTGGGTCTAATGATGAAGGAGATGACTCCAAGATTATAGGGACAAAGTCAGCTTATCAAGAGAAAACAGTGAGCTACAAGAAGACCGAAACAGTGAGCCTAGTGACAATCAACAAACAAATGACAGTCAAGAAAAAGAAGTAAACATTGAAGAAGGTGACACTGAAAATACAAAGGACATTAGAGGTGAGGCATATGTCAGTAGTAAAGAGGACAAAGATGACAGTGGCAAAGATGGAAAGAGCAGCCAAGAAATAGAGTTTGAAAGTGTTTTCAGTGGGAAAAACAATGAAGATCATGAGCCAAATAATGAAGATGATGAACAGGACAGTGAAGAAGAAACCAGCCTAGAGAACTCACCTAGTGAAGAAGAAAATGACCATCATAGTAAGGGAAATAATAATGAAAGTGCGCAAGACAGTGACCCTACAAAGCGTGCACACAATGATACAAAGGTTGAGTTAGACAGTGAATACAATGGGTCAAAAGATGAAGAAGAGGACAGTCATAGAAATGAAGATATACCTAGCAATGATGAAGACACCTCTAGCATTGAAAAAATAGAGGATGACAGTCCTAAGGATCTTAACAGTAATGATGGCATAAGAGATAATGAGAATGCTTGTCAAGAGGGCAGTCAAGAGCAAGGTGAGAGAGATGCACACATAGAGATCATCCATAAGGAAAAAATCCAATCCTAAGGCACTAATGATCAAATTTTGCAAGAGAAACTTGTTGCACCTTTCCCCATTACCTATCAAAGAGGAGAGAGGCATGTGTTTGCTGCCTCCAAAGGGCAAGGGGCCATGCCATCCTCCTCAACTCAAATGATTGACAAAGGTAAACAACAAGTGAAAGAGGAAGAAAACAATCATGAAGAGGAAAGAGAATTTGAGCTCATTCACATAGACAGTGATGAGGAAAATGAGACAAGAATTGCAAACTCTCTCCTACAAGACAGGAATGCACAGATCAAGGATTTGGAAGCTGAATTAGAGAGAGCTAAGGATGTCATTCATTTCTTGCATATGCAGAACAAACAAATGAGTGGCCAGCAGGCCATCTATGAAGCAAGGGCGCTCAAATACCAGAAAGAGGCTCAAAGAGCACAAGTGAAGCTGGAGGAGTACATGGGCGTCTATGAAGAAAGTGAGGATGAGGAGGGTAAATCTAGCAGAAGGCCTAGAACTATGGGTCTAAGAAAGGCTTTGGCACGAGAGAGAGAGGAAGAATCATCCCAAGCACAACAATTTCCCCTCACTGAACTCCTTGCCATGGAAATTGAGCATAATAGGGAATCATGGCTTGAAAGGGCCAACATACATCTTGATACCAAACTAGAGAAGGCCAACAAATATTTGAACTTGCAAAGGAGGATGACTGAGCACTATAAACAAAGAAACCACTTTGCAAGGAAAAAACTCAAAACTGCCCAAAATGAGGGCCTGGCACCAAAAGATGTAAAATACCAAGCTAGGCTTAGTATTTTGGCCCAAGCTTATGTACAGGTCTCCAAGGACCCATGAGGCCCCTACCTACCAAATTTGGGAGAAATTGAATAAGATTTTGGTTTTTGCAAATTTTGAGGCTAGGTAGCGCGGCACACCCTGTGTTGTGCTTTTTCCCAGGGCATCTTCAGGAGGATAAGTTTACATTTTTGGATTCCCCATCATTAGAGGAGTATGATCACCAATTTTCAGCTCAATTGGAGTTGTTTTGACCCCCCAAAAGGGTCAAAAACACTCAATTTTTCACCTTTCTGCCCACTTTTCTGAGCATGTGCTACGCTCCTGTAAGTCTTGGAATTTTCAATTTTTTGGCAACTTGCATAGCTCAAATTGATGAACTAAAGGTATATCTGGAAAGTAGACTTCAAGGGCTTTCCAAATAGCCATCTCGGAGCCTTTTCCGACATTAGGAAGGCCTCCAAAAAACTGTTGTAAAAAGGCCTATTTTTGTGCTGCGCTCCTGTCATAATTTCAGAGTTTGACATAGTGTGCTGCGCTCCTGTGGGTGATTGGATAGAATGTGCGTTTGGCAAGTTTTTAGAGGCATGTCAGGCCTAAAATTCAATTTAATTGTTATTTATAGTCGGAAAATATATTTGTCAAACTAGGATATTTCTTGTTGGCCAATAGGCTTCTAGATACTCTCTTAGATCTTTCTTCTCCTTGCATGATAAATAGAGCATGGAGACTCATTGTAAATGTTGGGAACTCGATGTGTTAAGATCAATACATGGTTTTTGAAAGTTGAAGAACAATTTAGTGTTGTGGAGCTTGTGGATGGATTGCCTTGATTGATGGTGATGAAGGCTTGCTTGCAAGATCCCCGAGTTTAGTTAATGGTGATGTATCTCTCATATGTTCATGTATTTTTTTGTTTTCCATATGTCCATATTTCTATTTTTCAATAGCTCAGAAGAGTATAGGATGAGAAATTTTGTTTGAGGCACCTCAATCCTCCTGTTAGCTATTGTTTTCATGTTTTCTTCTGTTGGGTTAGCTTAAAGAATTCTTCATTGTTCCATAGGCCCACTTAAGCTTGTCTATTTCATTGTTGGATTAATATGCTAGTTTATAAACATGATTCATGGTAAGCCCTGCTTGTTTTATGCTATCTAAACTCTGTCCTGAACTCTCTCTTTGATGTATTGATTGTTAGGTTAAGTCAAATAAGTCTTGTTTTGTTCTTGCCCTTTGAATATACTTATCAGTGTTCCTTGAATTTCTTTATAGTTTAATGAATGATGTTTAGGTGTTCCCTCTTCATTTATTGATGCTATTTGTTTCTTATATGTTTTCAAATCTTGAAAGTTGAATCATTGAAGTTAGATAAGTTGTCTTGCTTCCATGTTCTACTAGATTGCTTATCTTCAATGTTTATTTGTTTAAAAGTATTATCACTGAGTAAATGGTGAGCCCTATCTCATGATTAGTATCTTTTGCTTATCAATATTAAAGACCTCTCTATTCATAGGTATTTGAGAAAGGATTCTTAACTGCCCTTTCCCCTACCTTGGTTCCCAAACTTAATGTCCATTTCACCTCACACATAAACTTAAAGATCCATTGACTACACTAGATTTGCCATGTGATGTACTCCGATTCATTATCAAGATATCAATGACTTCATAGACTCCGTAGCCCAATTGATTTGATAACCTCTCACTCCACATATTCGACTTAGTCATCTTACCCCAACCAAAACAAACAACAAACCGACACTTAACAACTAGCCTAAAATCAATCATTCGAAGCAAACAAGTTCACATCCTTCGCATAATAGAGAGAGCCCTCTCTGAGTCTAGGAAGGTTAGGTCCTAGGACTCCAAAGACTGGTCTGATATTACCCTGTCATTTGGTTTATCAATCTACCAAATCACGAAACACTAACATAGTGCTTACATGTTGTCAAGAATACGTTGACGTGGTTTTTGTCATGCATGAGGTCACGGTATGTGTAATTGATATGGTCATGCATTGATGACTTGAATCTAGCTAGAATGATGTTTATGTGTTGATATACATATGTGTTATATGTCTATATGTTGTTATGAGTATTTTTATACATGTATTACGTTCATTGGTTGATCTTGCAAATGAGATATCATCCCTGAATTATGACAAGGTATGTTGATTTATTGTGATTTAGTTTAGCTGACATGAAATGCCTTATAGGAAATATATCAAGATGACTAGCAAGATTGTAGACTACAAAGATTCTCCCTATGAATCAGATGAGCAACATGGTGTTAGGAACTTTTCTGACTTAGCAGACACATTGAGAATTTTGATGGAAGAAATAAGGAGTTACAAAGCAGATAATGATAGAATCATACAAGAACAGGAAAAACAAGCATAAGTCAATGTGGTAATTCTTCAAAGTTTGTCAAAGTTGCACCGACAGGGACCACTTTGAATCAGCTATGGATAGAAGGATGGGACTGATGGGGCATGTGGCTATAGATATCATGGTGGGAACAGGTTGGATAGAGATGACACGATCAAAGATAGCAGGTTTTTGGACACTCCAGATTGGAGAGGTGAAAGACACGGGTAATATTCTAGTTCTAGTTCTAACAGACACTATGATCATCATCATTATCATCCTTACAGGAGGAGTGATAGGGGATATTTGTTGGATGAGTTTAAGAAATCAAAACCACCTATATTTGATGGGGAAATAAATAAGTCACGGGATGCAGAAGCATGGTTTCTTGGTATAAAGAATTTCTTCAGGTTGCATGACTATTCAGAGAACATGAAGGCCAGAATAGCTACATAAAGTCTTATAGGCAAAGCATATATTTGGTGGGAATATGTAAAGAACGTCAGGGATATTTATGAGGAGGAATTGACATGGAACGAATTCGAGAGACTATTCTGGAAGAAGTATCTATCGGAGAGATACTATGACGACAGGGAAAAAGAGTGTTATGATCAAAAGATGGGATCTATGACCGATAAGGAGTATCACTGGCAGATTTCTAGAGTTTTTGAGGTATGTGCCCTACCTCAAGGAGGAGAAGGCAAAGATTTAGAGATTCATCAGTGAGTTGTTGATAGCATTCAAATATAGGATTGAGTTTGATGAGCCTAGATCATTGGAGGAGGCCATCCGGAAACTAAAGCATTGTTGTGAACAATCGAAGCACAGAACTCAAACTAAGCATGATTGGAAGGGTAATGATAAAAATAAAGGAAAATAGGACAAGAAGCGAGCAAGTCCTTAGGATACATGTAACAAAGAGAATGTCACACCACCTAATAAGTTCAATACATCTAGCAGAGGAAAGGGACTTCGGTCTGAGGAGAAGAATAAGAGTGAAAATAGAGAGCTCGTGCAGTGTTGGACTTGTGGCGGAGATCATTGTAGGAGAGATTGTCCACAACATCGAGGTGGTAGACCGCAGATCTACAGTGCTCAGGAGGCACATGCAGTGGGAGATGTTGAACAAAGTATTCTCGGGATCTATGTAGCGCTGGATAACAGGCAGACAGATCACTAGGCGTCTATTATCGAGATGGACGGTAAGCTTTGTGATCAAGTTGTTTCTATTTTGATTGAACCTGGATCTAAGTATAGTTATGTTAATCTTGACTTGGTGGATAAGTGTGGTTTGAATAAATAAGTTCATGCAAAGTATTGGTTAGTGCAGTTGGCTACATGTACCAAGAAGAGAGTTCATCATTGGGTAAGAGCTTGTGCATTTGACTTGAATGGTATGTCTGCCTCCGCACATTTGAATGTATTGTTGTTGGGATCATATAGTATGATTTTGGGTATGGACTGGCTATATCTTCACATGACCAAGGTAAATTGTTATGATAATGATATTGAGTGATTGGATGACAATAAGGAACAAAGAGTCTTGTGGGGTAAGAAGAAAGCAACATAAGTGAGAATGGTTACAGCTATGCAGGCCAAGTGTAATCGTAGGAAAGGGTGTGTGTAAATCGCAGTGCATATTTCTAGTGAAAAAGGTAGGGAATTAGAGGAGGCAGATGTGTTAATAAGGTATTCATTTCTACAACAATTTCAAGATGTATTCCCCGTAGATATTTCAGAGTTACCACCTCACAGGGAAGTAGACTTTTCTATTGAGTTGGTACCCATGGCAACGCCAACATTCAAGGCACCTAACAGGATGAGCACACCAGAGTTGGTAGAGTTGAAGTTGCAGTTGAAGGAAATTCTAGACAAGGGATACATTAGGCCAAATGTATCACCTTGGGGTGCACCGGTATTGTTTGTGAAGAAGAAGGATGGTACTCTCAGGTTGTGCATTGAGTATAGGCAGTTGAACGAAGTGACTATCAAGAACAGGTATATGTTATCAGGGATTGATGACTTGTTCGATCAATTGAAGGGAGAAGCAGCGTTCTCGAAGATTGATTTGAGATCTGGATATCATCAGGTACGCCTTAAAGAAGAATACATATACAAGACAACTTTCCAGATCGGATATAGACATTATGAGTTTGTTGTAGCTCCATTTGGTTTGACTAATCCTACAACTACTTTTACGTGCTTGATGAATAGTGTGTTACGTCCTTATCTGGACAAGTTTTTTATTGTGTTCATTGATGATATATTGGTATATTCTAAAAACGAAAAAGAGCATGTCGAACATTTAGCAACATTGTTGAGATTGCTAAGAGAGCATCAGTTGTATCCTATGCTTAGAAAATGCAATTTCTTTCAGACAAAGGTACATTACTTGGGACATGTTGTCTCCAAGGAAGGTATAGTAATAGATCCATAAAAGATAAGGGTTATCATGGAGTGGGCAGCTCCTAGGAATATGGATGAGGTAAGATCATTTATGGGGTTAGCAGGTTATTACAGGAGGTTCATAGGAACTTCTTGCAAATTACTTATCCTATCACATCATTGCAAAGTAAAGGTAAGAAGTTTGAATGGACAGAGAAATGTGGAGCTAGTTTTGAGCAGTTAAAGTAGTTGTTGACACATGCTCCAGTGTTAAATATCGCAGATTTGGACAAAGAGTTTGTGATATGTACAGATGCTTGCAAGAGATGGCTTGGTGGAGTCATTATGCAAGAAGGGCAGATGGTATGTTAAGAGCCACGGAAACTAAATGAGCATGAGCAGAACTATCCGACACATGATCTTGAGTTGGCAGCAATCATTCATGCATTGAAGATGTCGAGGCATTATCTTATGGGCAGACGATTTGCATTGATGAGTGATCACAATGGATTGCGGTATCTATTTGACCAACCAAATCTGAACGCTAGGCAAGTTAGATGGTTGACCATGATCAATGAGTTTGACTTTGAGATCAGGTATATTAAAGGTAAATAGAACAGGGTTGCGGATTCTCTTAGCATGTGGATACAAGTGAATTATATAGCAACTATGAGTTCCTATGGGACAGATCTATAGGATAGGATATTACAGGAAGGTCAACATGATGTCATGTATATGGAGCTTAGGCACGGGTTGCAACAGAGTACAGGTATAGATAGTGGTATGGGTTCAGTTAGTGGTACAGGTATAGGTGCAGGGGCACAAGATGTGGACTATCATCTGACAGCAAAGGGCTTGATCAGGGTTAGAGACAGGATATATGTGCCAAACAACAGTGAACTCAAAAATGTGATCTTGAGGAAGTTTCATGTTAAACCATCTTCAGGTCGCCCAGGCTATCAGAAGATGCTGACAGCAGTAAAGAAGTTTTACTATTGGTCGAATTTGAAGAGAGACGTAGCAGAGTTTGTGGCTAGGTACTTGGATTGTCAACAAGTCAAGGCATAGTGTAAGCATTCAGGTGGACTACTACAAATGATTTTGATTCCAGAGTGGAAATGGGAGGTCATTTCCATGGACTTTATCACAATTTTACCGAGACAGCACGATTCCATCATGGTTGTGGTGGATAGCTTGACGAAGGTAGCACACTTCATTCTAGTGAATTCTACATAGTTAGCGAATGATGTAGCACGGGTCTTTATCATGGATGTCGTCATATTGCATGGTGTGCCACAGAAAAATGTGTCAGACATGGATGCGAAGTTTACTTCCAAGTTTTGGAAGGATTTGTTTGCAAGTTTGGGCACATAGTTGGCATCCAGTACAACTTATCATCCACAGACACATGGACAGACAGAGAGGGTCAACAGGACATTGGAAGACATGTTGAGGATGTATATGATGCATCAGCAGCGGAAGTGGGAAGAGTATCTTCCACTAGTAGAGTTCGCTTACAAAAATGGATATCATGAATATTTGAGGATGAGTCTGTTTGAGGAATTTTATGGGTGGAGTTGCAATACTCTCATTAGTTGGATTGATCTAGTTAACAGGTTATTGATTGGACCAAACATGTTGGCGGAAATGGAATAGGAAATGCAGGTAATCAAGAAGAATCTAGAGGCAACACAGGATAGGAAGAAGAGTTATGCAGATCGGAACAGGTTGTTTAAGGAGTTGCAGTTTGGGGAACAGGTGTACTTGTGTATCAAGCCCAAGAAGAGCTTATTTTGGATTGGATCGTGTGCCAAGTTGGCACCTCAGTTTTGTGGACCTTTCATGATTCTTGAGAGGATTGGGCCAGTAGCCTACCGACTTGCACTGCCACCGACAGTGAAAGTCCATGATGTTTTCCATGTGTCATTGCTTAAGAGGTATGTTAAATATGTTGATCATGTGATTGACTGGTCTATATTGCAGGTAGAGCCAGAAGGAGAATTCCAACCAAAACTACAGTCTATAATGTAGAGAAAGACACTCATGCTCTGGAACCGAGCAATCGATCAAGTTAAAGTACAGTGGAAGCACTTTGGGCCTGATGAAGCTACATGGGAGATGGTGAATCCTATGTGAGTTATGTGTCCTTCCTTATTCGTTGGTTGAGAGAATGCTTTGGCATGTGTTTTTGGTATATGTTCAGTATGATGTTTTGGTATATGTACATATGTATATGGATGTAAATACCGCCATGAGCTACGTTATAAAGCTCCAATAAGTGGTATGGGTTTCATGTCATTATGATTTTATCATGTTGGTTTGCTTCTCAGTAGGTTGATCATTGTAAATATTGCAAAGAGAAAAGTTATAAAGCTCCATGGGCAGTACGTTTTGCTTACAACAGTCTTGTTGGTTGTAGGTGTTGTTGAACACCCAGGACGGTGTTCCCCCAAGGGGGAGGGTTCTGTAACAGCCCTGGTGAAAATTCCATGTAATAAAAATTAATAAAGGCAAAATAATAATCATGGTCATGGGACACATATTCCAAGCTGAATGGTGGGAAAAACATCTTAGTGTGGGTGTTCATATGGTTTATTATGGCTATGGAAATTGGCAAAGGCAATGGCTAAGGCTTTGGAAATGCATGAGACATTATTTGTCATTTATTTATGAAAATAATGGAAATTAGGAGAAAAGGAAGGTGAAAGGTCACAGGTTGCATGTGAGGAGGAAAATGAAAGAAAATAATGAAAATTTGAAGAAATTAGAGGCATCATTAATAAAAAGGCTTTTGAGGATCAATTCACAGACTTTTGTCTATTCAGTTTTGGAGCTCTCATTCTATTCTCTCTCTCTCATACTCTTGGACACTTAGAGTTCTTGGAGCACTCTTGGATATTGTGGCATACTTGGAGTTTTGGAGCAAGAAGGCAAAGGAAGAGCAGGAAAGCACAAGAGGACATCGGGGTCAACGGCTACAACGGGTTTTGCTTGCAGGTACCAATTTGCATGTATGTTTTCCTCACTAGTTTTGGCATGCATGGCATATGCATGTGGTTTCTTGGTTATGATATGTCATTGGCATGGAGGACTACCCGGATTGACAGTGGATTTTCTTAGCCTTGCCACTTCTTGAATAGCCATGGTGTTGTGGGTTCATTTCATTGTTTGTTTTCAGGTTGGTTCTCATGTTCCTTTAGTTGTGGGTTGATTTACTAGTCCTGGAGCCTTGGTTGGAAAAACGCTCTGGAGCCCCTGGTGGGTTGAGTTATTAGTCTTGTAGCCTTGGTTGGACAAACCCTCCGGAACCTGCCAGCAGTTTTGGGTTGAGTTACTAGTCCTAGAGCCTTGGTTGGAACAAACGCTCTAGATTTGTGGACAGCTTCGATAGCGACCAATCTATTGATGGTTTGTGATGTCCAACCATGACATGGAATCACTGATTGAGGGTTGAGGTGGTTTGGCCTCTGGAAGCCCTAGTTTGGTTTTGATTGATGTGTTTAATGAGATTTCACATTCATGCTTGGAATATGGCATGGGGGTGCCTGGCTGAAGAGAGATTTCGGTCAGCCATGTCTATGGTCGGGTGGTACATGGAAGTCCCAGACTTGGTTAGATTTTTATTATGGCAGTAAGATATCTTTTCCTCTTGTATTGATGGGTAAATATGCTTATTATTATGTGGCCTATATGTTTGTTTTATGCTTGTCATTTATGTTGTTTATATGTTGGTTATGAGTGTGTTCTATGACAGTGATGATGTATGGCTCTCATCATGTTTTGACTAGTAAATGAATGAATAATGAATCTATGACCTAAGAGATGATAATGCAGCTAATGTGATGAGGCAACAATGCTTCTTAGCGATTCTTAGATAAGTATGAGATCCCTATGCTCAAATCTTTCATTTACACCTGTAGATTACATATTTGTGACATGTTTGACAACATGTCAATCATGGCTAATAAGGGTCCATTCAAGTCCTTGTTCAAGTGATTGCATTTACATCGGTATTTTGTTGTTATATTTCATTTTTGGAAGTATCAAAAAGTTCTAAGAAGTGACCTGAGCCCTAGGCCTGAAAAAGTGGCACCAAAATCGGGGTCGTAGGCACAGAACTACTTGGAAAAGTCCCCAATTGCATGCATGCCTATGTTGTGCGAGCGGTTGGAGGTTTCCAATCGCACTCTTTCCCATGTCAAGGGAGCGGGTGGGGGATTGATGCACTAAAAGGTCATTTTGTCTCAAGGGCTAGCCTCGTGGAAGGTTGAGATGGCTCTTAGGTGTCCTGTAGCATGTGCAGAAGGTCTATGTTGTTGTGTTTCATCGATTCCACTTCTTTAACTGACACATAAGGAGTTGAATCATATCATAGTAACTCTTTGTCACATATTTACCCCGATTGGCCGGTTACTTGGGTAGATGTGGGAGGAGGATGTTACACACCCCCCTCGTTCCCCCCTCCCCCTTGATAACAAATTGAAATAGGATTGAAAAAATTAAAATGGTGATATAATAGGAGCAGGAAGAAGGCGTTAGAGCCTATCCCCCTTAATGAAAACTTCTTGAACTTCTAACATAGATCAAAGTTTGGGAAACTTTGCTCACGTAAGCGACTCTATGAAAATCCCTGGAACTTGATAATATATCGAACAAAAGAGCAATTCAAGAACATGATCATGAATGAGCTCCCAAATGAAGGGAATTTATAGCTTAATGTGTTTGTTGTTTTGGTTTTAAATTGATCTTTGGTAAGCTTGATGACAATCTAATTGTCGCAATGGAGGGCGGTTGGATGTTGTTGCTGGAATCCAAAATATAAAAGGTTTTGTTTGAAGCCACAATGCTTCTTGAATTGCATTAGCCATTGTTTGGTACTCTAATTTTGCTAACAAAGGAGCAATAAATCGTTGCTTCTTACAAGACCAAGTGACAAGTCCTAAACCAAGGCCAAAAACATAACCTGTAGTAGACTTGCAACCAGCAAGTTTTCCATCCTAATTTGAATCAGTGCAACCAACCAAAAAAGGAGTTCACCTTTAACCATAATTTATCCCAAATTGAACTATACCTTGGATATATTGAAGTATCTTTTTATTTATTTCCAATGAATTTCATAACGTGTTTGCATTAGTATCGAGCAATAATACCAACAATAAAGAAAATATTCAGATGTGTGTGAGTCATTTTTAAGAGACTACCAACTAATTGACAATACAAAATGGCATAAACTTTGAGTGTAGTGTAGGTGGAAGTATGTTTGACTCCAAATTTAAAGTGACGAGGAATTGGTTTACAATCTTCCATGTAAAAGCAGTGAAGAAGGTCAACATGCATACTTAGATTGGGAAAATAAATTCCCTCCTTGGATTGCAATATATGGAGGCCAAGGAAATAATGCAAATGGTCTAAGTATGTCATTCCAAACTTATATTAAGGCTTTATTTCACATGAGCTAAAAATTTAGGGTCTTTACTAGTGAGGATAAGGTCATCAACATAAAAAAAACAAAGGATTATGAGATGGCTTCATACTTTCTTGTATAGACATTGGGGTCATAATGACATCTAGAATTGTCAATGTCAAGAAGAAAATTATCCATCTTAACATACTAGGCTTGAAGAGCTTCCTTAAGACCATAGAGAGATTTGTTAAGGGACAAACAAGGATGAAACCACTCTTAACATATACAGAAGGTTGTTCCATGTAAAGTTCTTCTTGTAGATCCCCATGCAAAAAGGTAGATTTAGCATTCATCGATGGACATCCCATCCATGTGAGGCAACAATGGCTACAACTAAGTGGATAGAATTCATTTTGGTGATAGGGGAAATTGTTTCATTGTAGTCATTTCCTTCAACTTGAGAGAATCCTTTAGCAATTGATCGAACCTTATGTATTTCTACACTTCCATTTATGCATACTTAGTTCTATATACCCATTCCTTTTGGAAAAAGGACAAGTTTCCAATTATTGTTCACCATTAAGGAACAATATTCATTATTAGGTCCCAATTTGGATAGCCTAAAGATTTTCCAAATGTTTCAATGCTTCTGGATCATGAGTCTCTAAAACTTGGGCCAAAAGAGAGGAGGGTCATTGGAACCGTGAATGAGTATGACATTGATATGTAGAATTGTCGATAAGATCACCAGTTGCTTCTTGTGTAGAATGAACCCATCTGGGAATTTGTGGGGTTGGTGTTGTTCATGCCTATATTTTTAGGATGATAATTTTGTGTATGTTGGTGAATTCATTGATTAGATAAAAACATATATCTAGATTCCAGTTGATTATTGACATATCCTTTCAATTATTTGTCAATATCAATCCACCACCTTCTCATTTGTTCTTCAACCACCCTTTTTTTTTTGTCCTTTTATTCATGTCAATGTAATATTGATGATGCCAACAAGTTTTCTTCTTGTGAATTCAATGTTCTCATTTAGAAACAAAAAAATTGAGATTTATTCATATAGAAAAGAAAAATTACATATTTAGATCATAAGTCTTTACAACTCCTATAGGGTTATTTTAACTTAATAAATAAATATTCACAAAATTGTATAGTCAATTTTTCTTATAAATTATATTTTTTCATTAACAAGTTGTTAATAAAGTAATATAGATTAGAAAGATTACATTGATTACCCAAATTATAGACCAATGATATAATCCTCACAAAACCTATAGAGATATGCATGGACATAATATTTAATGGACTAGAGGCATTGTTATACCAATTCAACAATGTCTATATATCCAAAGGGGAACAAAAAATTATAGACCAATGATATAATCCTCACAAAACCTAGAGATATGCATGGACATAATATTTAATGGACAAGAGGTATTGTTATATCGATTCAACAATGTCTATATATCCAAAGGGGAACGAGTGATATTGTTTATGATGGTAGTATATAGTTTTAGAGATGTAATGGACTGGAGGTATTGTTATATCGATTCAACAATGTTTATATATCAAAAGGGGAAAGAGTGATATTGCTTATGATGGTAGTATATAGTTTTAGAGAAGAAGCTTAAGAGATAGGAAGGTATTGGCTATATGGGAGTAGGTAGATGGCCTAATGTTATCTTCAAGGAAGGCATGAGTGAAAGAAAGAAAACATGGATGAGACAAAACTACACATGGATGCAAAAATGGAATATCTACGTCAATGCTTGTCCCACAAATAGCAAGGAGCTAAAGAATTTTGTTGTGGAGAAGTTTCGTAAACAGGTACGGGGAAAAGAGTTGGGTAGAAAGAAGTACTACATTGAAGAATTTAACCCTACGTATGATCTCCAACAAAAAGAGTACATTGGAGCTAAAATTCCGTGGAGGGCAAATGTTCTTATTGTTCAATTAAGAACCAACTCCCATCAACTTCGATGTGAAATGGGACGGTGGAAAAGGACTAAAGAAGTTTGGGAAGAACGAGTGCGTACAATTTGCACGTTTGGGGCAGTGGAATCGGAAAAACATTTCATTTTGGAATGTGATGCATTCAAAGACATCAGAGAAAGTTATGGGAATATGTTAGCATCGGTTTCTTGGCATTGTCTTTTCAGCGATGGGATTGTTGGAAGGTTGGGTCAGCTCATCATCAATTTGAATAAGAAAAAGACTGAAATGCAAAAGACGAAAAATAGGGAACTCATAGTCCCATAGACTATTTTTAGTCTCGTGAACGTTAAAAATTCATTTCATTTCATATATATCAAAAGGGGAATGAGTGATATTGCTTATGATGATAGTATATAGTTTTAGAGATGTAAGAAGCTTGAAAGATAGTAAGGTATTGGCTATTTTGTTAAGTCGCTTATCACAAATGCAAAATTTGTATTAAATAAATATAGATATATAAAATGCAGGCCGGTGGGTTAGCCCAATTGGGTCAAATGGGTTATTTCAAATTGTTTCGCCATGAAGTCTCCAATTCAAATCTCTGGTTGAGGTTCAAATCTAACAGTCTTGTTCGGTTACCAGATGCCACTGTGCTTGAGCCACCCTCCATCCAAATTTTTCTTTCTTGAGAACTAAATGATTTGTTTACAATATTCATCCATTCTTGTTTTGCAAGCTAAGCATAACAGAATTTACTTTGGGAGTATTCTCTATTTAAAAGTCCTTACATTCCATGCAATGTTTACCGGAAATTTTCCAAGTTGATAGAACTGTGTTGCTTGAGCAAGTCCTGCGCCTTCCCATTTCTAGTTGAAAATTGATGTGCCCCTGAGTTCTTCTCCCTTTTTATTACAATACAAATTATAATAACTAATATACATATTTTCAAAGCTAATTTTTCTTTTGCTGATACTAATCCTTGCAAGGGAAGTAATTGCAAAAAAACAGAAAAAGGATTGATGCATCAAATCTAATAACCTGTTCTAACAAAGGTATGGGTAATAAAATCATAAAAAATAAATAACAGTAAGATAGAAACAATTCAAAATACACCTAATTTGTAAGATTGAAGAAAAATGAGATGGTACAAGTCTGTGTAAACGAACTAATGTGTAGAGAATGAGAGCAATTACTTAGCTCTGTAAATCTTTTGCCCAATAAAGTTTACATGATTATATTTCATCCATTTTCTCAGTAGGATGCATTACAACTCTGCATGACTCTTGTTGAGACAAAACGGCACTTCACACATTAACAAGTAGTATGGTATCTACAAATTTTTGCAACAAAGTAAATTTTGAATTTTTCATAAACACAAGCAAAGGAAATTTCTAAGCATATGAAACTGCATACAAAAGGCATGGTGTAAGAAATAGGCATTAGCTAAGTTGAGTAAAAAAATATGAAAATAAATATATATCAGGGTAATGAGGAAAACTGAAGGCCCCTTCTCAGCCATAATTGATACAGAGTCATATGGAATGAATCATAATCTTGCGGCGATGTATGCCACTGAAAGTGTTTTCTCACTTGACGTAAATTTGCAAGGAAGCTTGCATACATTTTTTCAGAAATAGCAAGTAAAATTGCCTTCAGGTTTTGAACATCGTCATGATGTATGATAACAGAGAATTTACTCCAATCTAACACATTTGCAAAGGGAAGCTCGTAATGATCAGAAATAATAACAGGAACACAACCAAAATGAATCGCATCTGAGATCCGAGCTGTATTGACCTCGTACCCTTTCACATGAAGACAATATTTGCTCTTCCTAAAACCCTCTTCGTATGAATTGCGTAGATTCCCGGGGAAGATATCGATTGAAGTGTCATTCTCCCACATGGTCATTAACAGCTGACGAATTCTGGAATTCTGCAACCGTCCAGCGAAAAATGCCAACCTCGTCCTACAAATTAGGAAACGCCTTTATCACTAACAAGCCAAGTTTGCAAATCCTTCATTAAAAAATTACAAGGAACAACAAATGTTTGGGAATATAAAAGAAACTAGGTAGTTTCAACGACATTCTCAAGACTTCTGGGTAACGAGAATAAGAATTACATATGATTGAAGAGGTGCCTATGAAAAAAGGCTACTTCTCTGTCAAATGGCTCGGGACTACACACACGGATTAATGATTGAATTTGAAGAAATGGCAAAACATGAAATTCTGTCGTGCATTCTTCAAATCAGTCTAGACCATTCAAAAAAAAGGGCCGAAACTTGAAAGAAACCATACAAAGAATGACTGGTGATAATTTACATGGAGAATGATATAATTATTGAAATATAAGTGATCACTTGAAAATTTTCAATAAACTAGTAAAATGGTTTAATAGCTCTCAAGAAGGATCGAATTTATATAATGATAGATGATTGTTACCATCCACTAGTCATACCTTAAAAAAATGGTAAGGAATTAATCGTTGTGCTTAAAAACTTTATTTCTATGCTCGAAAAGATTGTAGAGAAGTTTCAAAGTTAACAGTGAAGAAGGTTGGTATTGTTACAAATATTTGAAATTGTGAGTTATGCAGACATAAGTGGGATAGTCTAAGAGAAAGTGTTTAGCATCCTCCATCTTAATAGTATCACAAAGATGACAATTTTTTTCTTCCCGCCGTGTTTTAGGAAACTTTAATATAAAATATATCAAACAAAATTACATAAACCAGAAATTTCTAATAAAAGTCTCATTTTTTCATGGATTTTTATTTGATGAGGCACTCCATTATTTATTTAGATCTGAAAGATATTGTACTAACTGATAAAAATGACTCAAGTTTCGAGGACAGCTTGGACTCCGACATCGGACTGAAGTCCTTAAGTTTAGGAAGCTTGTAATCATACAAAGGAACAAGGGGATAACAATATGGCTTGATGTTCACTAGAGTAAAGCCCAGTTCAACTTCCATAATGCGCTCAACTCCAAGGTTAGGAGGTAATTCGAATTGTCCCCACGTATCAGAAACTAGTAACAGGAAACGAGTTTCCAGAAAAAGGTATGGCAAGGGTCCGAAAGTGTCAAAAATTTTGGGCTAGTTTGTTGTGAAAACAACGGGAAATGGGACAAAACTAGGAAACAGTCTCCAGAAACAGAAAAAAAAAATTTCAAACAAAGTCTGTCTAAAACCTTGTTATAGTACTCTTCGTTCCTTGTAATAGTACTATAATAGCTCTTACTTCAAGATCCAGCTAAAAGCATATTGAATCTCATGAAATGTGAAAGATTGTGGGGTGAAATTGTTGGAAACACTAAGAGGGCGGTGAATAAGCATTTTATTTCAACTAGTTAATTTTAACTTTTGAGAGCATTAATTATCATTAGCATCAGATAAACATAAAAAGTCATCAACACCATTCAACAATGCATAACAGTAAACACAGTGCACCAAAGAATTTTAGGTGGAAACCCTTCTGGGAGAAAAACCACCGAACGCTTCATAATATTTGTCTTTAATAATTTACATCAATAGGAAGCTCCAACTTCCAAGGTTTTCAGCACCAACTGAAGGAGGCTCCAACCCCTTGGTTTACAGGGTCCAACCTAAAGGACACTCCAATGCCCTGGTTTTATTAGCTTTGACTAAAAGGATCCTTTGACACCCTGGTTTACCTACCCTAGCACCACCGTAAAGTGTTCTAAGGCTCCAACCTGAAGGAGACTCCACTCTTCTGCCTTGCACCGTACAGCCACCCTACTCAGCAAGTTGCCACTTGCCTTGACTGCTCCAACCTTCAGCTCACCACGGCGGACCACGTTTCACAATTTTTAGACTGGATCCACTTGTGCCCAAAATCAATACAAAACCACCTGTGATACAATCTTTGGTCAATCAAATCTGTTTTTGCTCAATTTGTAAATCAAACCCTAGCTTCAATCAAATCTGCTTTCATACAAAACCCTATATGGACAACCTCAACAACTCTATCTTCTCTCTGTTGATTTTGTCAATCTGCCATACAAGACCATCAATACTATATCAACTTTTCTTGCTCAAGGGATCAAACCCTAGCTAAGAAACATACACTCTCTCTGGCAAACCCTGCATAAATAATTCTGCCAAAAACCTTGGCTCAACATATATGTCTCTATCTAAAATAGCAATATCATGCACAACTGACAAACCCTAAGCAGCTGAATACAAATGTCAAATATAGGCTCATACAAATACTGGCATCAAATAGTATAATCTATGCTCTGCATAAATAACCCTGCAGTATAAGTCCTTAGATAGCATCAAGCTTTATCAGCAAACTCTCTCACATACTCTTGCTCAACCATCAAGGCTTTGCCCAATACATTAGTATTGATAAACCTCAACATTCAATAGTACTTTCTCTTGCTCAATATATGATGCTAACAACAACATACAACAGTAGACTCTGACTTATAAGATCAATATAATATTATAATCATGTTGTGCATCCAAGGAAAGTAAAACAAATGCAATATCATAGCACCACACGTCTACTACAGTCATACACATAAGATCTACAGTGGATATTTTCCCAAGTTTATTGTAGCAACATCATTACATATCAAGTCCTGTAGCAAATCTCATGACAATACAAGGCAATTCATGGTAGCATACAAATTTTCACTAACACTCATTCTGCCAATAAGTTTCAGATATGCAATGAAGAATTAATCTTTTTCAAACCTTCATAACTGTTGAAACAACAATTCATATACCTTGTGCGATCTGCCACTGATGTACCTGAAGATGCCTTTCAAGTTTCTGTCTAAAGATGTTTTACTTCTGCTCTTATCATGTCCTCTGTATGTTGATGCTTCTGTCCTCAATTTATACTGTTGTAGATAGAGACATCTCTTAGGAAAAAATGAATCTGATCATATAGCTACAGTTGCCAAATTGACCTTGACTTTTGAAAATGAATAGTTCACAAAAATAATAAGATTTTTTGTTATCCCAAAGAAATCTTTATTACACCATAGACACCAAAATAGATTAGACATTAGGTCTTCAATACCTCATGAAGAGGTCTTAGATTAGACCCTGAGTTTAGTGCCACAGATTTGAGCTACAGTAAATGTATGGAAACCTCATAGTCCATGCCTATGGATCTGCCCTTTGAGTAGCAAAGAAAATCTCCACGAACAGCCTTAGTAATGTCAAACAAGGCACCATAGAGTTGATAGACAAGTGTGCTTCAAGTTCAAATCTTGTTTCATGCGACTATAGTAAGTTTTAGAACTTTGAATTACTCCACAACAAGTACCCTAACTTCAGTCCTCCTTGTCTCAAAAATAGATGCTACTAAGGAGACAGGTTATTTAGCCATTGAACTATTTGTTGCATCTCAAAAACCAGCCAAAGGACTCCACGAACAACGGCGCAGATATTTCAGCAGTAAATGAGATATTTCAGCAGCAAATGAGGAGATATTTCAGCAGAAAATGAGATATTTCAGTAGCAAATATGGAGGGAAAACAAGTAATATTTCAGCAGAAAATGAGTTGCAACCTAAGTCACACGACACGAGGACACGAGACACGGAGGACACATAAATACGAGTATTCGACACGAGACACCATGACCTCGAAAACAGGACACAAGGGACACGTTTTAATTATATTTAAAAAATATATAATTAAAATATATATATATATATATATTAAATTTTAATATATATATATATATATATATATTAACATATATAATAATTTATAAATTAATATTAACAAATTAGTAAATTACAATTATACAACTTACAACTTCAAGGCTACAAGCACATAAGAAATACTAAAAGTAAATAGTCATTAAAACCATAAGTCATAAACTTATAACAATAGTCAATGAGTCAATGACTCATGAGTCATTAAAATTTAAAAATTAAAACCATAACAATAACTTGAAATTTAGAAGAACTTAGATATTAAAACCATAAAATGCAGATTTTCCATAAATTCATCAAAATCAAAATGTATTACATAGACACTGAGGGAATGCCACTGGAAAATACAAAAGAGTAGATACAAAATAAGTAGGATAAAATTTCTTCAAAAGCCTGCTACTTGTGTACACTGTACAGATATATTTAGCATATGGTAGGGTGCCAGTCTGTTTGCACTTGTACTATATATGGAGTTTCCACTTAAGATAAAGGAAATGTTGTTAGTTATTAATTTCTTTTGCAGGTTCAAACAGGGTTTCAGATTCTTCGTGACAAGCAACAAATAGCTGAGGCTCATTCTCAACATGTGAAATCCCAACCGTATGACTGCACTGCCTCACAACAAAGCTTTGAATCTAGCTCTATTGATAGTCAATAACTTACAACAATAAATTATAATGAATAATAATAAATTTAAACATTATAAATTTAAATTTTAAAATTTATACATATATCATATATGATACTCATATTACATACTTGTGTGCATTAATGCGTCCTCCGTCTGGGCAGTCAAGGCAGCAACGGCAAGGCAGTGCCAAGGCAATCGGGGCAGCAACGCAAGGAGTGCCAGCAACCTTAACGCCAAACAACACTGGGCAACAACGACACTGGGCAGCAATGCAGTAGGAGGCAATGCAACGGCAACGAGTCTGGAACTTGAAATGCACGGAGGCAGCAGCAGCAACGGGAATGCGGAAATGGAAACGAAGGTTCAAGGCAAGCACGAAGGTTCACGACAGCAGCGACCACATTGACGACAACAGCAACCACACCGAAAAGAAATAAAACTAACGAAATTTTTATCATTTTTGTATTTTTTGGTGGAAAACGTGTCCAAACGCGGGAATACGTTAGGGCAAGTATTCCAAACCTAGGACACGAGTATTCCATTTAAGGACACGCATTCAAAAACGGAGGGTACGTATTCAGTTTCAGAGGACACGTCCAAAAACGTATTTGACACGTTTTAGGTCGTATTCCGTGTCGAACATGTGAAATACGGGACACGTGACCCTGGAGGACGTGTCCTGTGACTTAGGTTGCAACTAGAAGGGACATCAAAAGATATTTTAGCAGAAAATGAGCTGCAAATAGAAGGGACAACAAGAAATATTTCATCAGAAAAATGAGTTGCAAATAGAAGGGATGACAAGAGATATTTCAGCAGAAAATGAGCTGGGAGAAGCTCCCAACTTCTTGGACATGTCTTCACCAAAGCTTTGATACTACGTTGAAAATTTGATGTTCTATGCTGAAACAATAGCTTAAAATAAAACTTCTTCTAGTTGCAAATTCAGTTAAGCAATTGTCGATAGAACATATGCCATATAAACCATAAGCAAAATAGAAGAAAACTAAGAACACAAAAAAACACAAAAATTTAGGTCCAATGAACAGGGCAAAACCCACAAGGGGAAACCCAACCAAATTCTTCTTCTATTAGAAATCATTTGTTCAGCAGAGAAACGGAATACAATAAGAGAATGAAGAAGTTCACCCAAATCTGAAGAAGATATTTGATAGTTGCAGTTGATGCAAACACTAAATCACTTTAGCTCACCAAGTTCTTCTCTTACTCTCCAAGTCTCTCTCCCTCTCACTCTCTCAATCCTTTTCTAGTCTCTCTAACTCTCTCTTTCACAAGTTCGAAGTCTCCTTTCACAATGCACCCATGAGTAAGAGTGAAGATGAGAGGCACATATATATAGGAGGAGCAAGGAGTTCGAGTCATGAAGGAAGAGTAACTCGTGTGCCTTGAGGGAGAGTTACATATGCCATTTACGAAAGAATGCATGCCTTTGTAACTCATGCCATTCAGGAGGTATGCTTGCCTTTGTAACTCATGCCATAAAGGAGGTATGTTTGCTTTTGTAACTTATGTCATAAAGAGGAGTATGCATGCTTTGAAGGAGAAAGTGTAACATATGCATTGAAGAGTGCAAAAGAGGAATATTTTATGATGAGACTTTAATGTGTGTAAGAGGAGTGTTATGACGAGTCTTTAATGTGCGTAAGAGAGTGTAAGAGGAGTGCAACGAATCCATTAAGTGAGAGAGAGGGAGGGGTACGAGTGCCATCAAGGAGAGAGAAGTGCGAAGTGGTATGATTGAGGGCCAAGTAGGAAAGGTGACATGTATTTCCTTTTTTATAATAATATTATAGTATCATAAGGATAATAATAATAATATTAATGATAATACTGATGGTCATTGATAAGTAAAAATTGAGTAATTAATATTGAATAAGGATAAGTTAAGTGATTTTCTGTCATCTATACTTGATTACCAATTGAAGCAGGGTGATTTACTATATTTGGAAAGTTGTGCTTGAAATCAGACATGAATTTTTATTTTTATAAAGTCACTCTAGAATAGTCAGAATTGAGATCTTATTCAAGGAAATTCATCCCTTAGCTGCCAATTTTCAACAATTAAAAATAAATAAAAATTATATATATATATATATATATATATATATATATATATATATATATATTTCAAATTAATATTATTTCAAACAAATTGGAGGTCAATTCAAAGGAGCTTCGCTTTTACTGTGTAGTCTTACTATAGTATTTATATTATAATGTATCATACTTCAATATTACTAAGTTTAAATTTCCTTACTCTGAGTCTTTAGCTTAACCTGGGCATTCTCTTTCAACTCTACTCCTTGATTGTTAAGGGAGGATTTAAGGGGGAAATTTGTTCATCTTGGTTGGGACCTAGGTTTGGCTTTCTAGGTCAGTATATACTTTTGTAGTGTTGTTTTTGTAGTCCCTTGTTTCCAAATAGTTTCTTCGCTATTCGTTTATAGTGTTAGCTCCTTTCTCTAGGTCTTCACTTCAACTCTTAGTGTGTGGTGGACAACGAGAATTAAACACCATAAGGAGAAAGTCCTGATCTTCACTATATTCACTGTGACAAATATGGACATGATGTGACAACATGTAGAATCCCTTGGGAGAGAACCAATGATAGTAAAAACAAAAAAGAAGACAAACATATAATATTAGATCTAGCTAGAGGTAAAACACCTAAATTTTCTCATTATGTTGTTGCTCATTGCTATATTGGAGTAATGGAAGATATGTTTCAAACTTTATTTGTTTCTTGGAGAGATCCATCATTGCTTGATATACTTGTAGCCTTCCACATGAGCTTTCAAAAAGGTTTTTTGAAGATTTTAATGACAATGTTGATGGCATAGTGTATTTTGTAGACAAATCAAGTCTCAAGATATCAGGACTTAGCACCATCATGATTAAACTACCTGGACTCCTTGATTTTCTTCCACGTGATGTACCATACCTTCCAAATATGTCAACAATTATGTTGTCCCTTTTTCACATTCACCAGCAACGCCACTCTATTCATATTTGATGGACAAGTAGAGATAAGAAAAGCAACTAGTAACGCACTTGTCATGACTAGAGTAGAGAAGGAAAGACTATTGAATCAAGAAGGAACAATTGCTCATGCACAGATCTTTGCATACCTCTCTCAAGACAATGAAGGTACATTGCCATCCATTCTTCCATGGCATGTAAGGTTTCGAAATTATTATTACAGTCTTTGTTTACTGAAAAAGGATGGTGTTTCTAGTTTTCCAACTATTGCTAGGAAATTAAAGCAATGTGAAGGTTGTAACTTAAGGAAACATAGTAAATATCCATTTAATAATTCTACTTCCAAAGCACATAGAAAACTTGCACTGATTCATTCTTATTTGTGTGGCTCTATGCATGTTCCTTTTGCAAACGGAAATAAATTTAAGATGGGTTTAACTGATGATTACACAAGAATGTGTTGTGTATATTTGTTGAAAAGAAAATCGCAATCTTTTGAAACATTTAGAAATTTGCATGTATGGATTGAAAATGATCCAAAATCACATATTGGATCCCTTTGTATCTAAGTCATAGGACACGTCCTCTAGGGTCACGTGTCCCTATTTCACGTGTTGGACACGAAAAACGACCTAAAACGTGTCCAATACGATTTTGGTCGTGTCCTCCAAAACAGAAAACGTGTCCTTCGTTTTTGAAAACATGTCCTCTGTTTTTGAAAACATGTCCTAGGATATTTCAAGATAGAGCATCTTTTCTTGAGGTGGAGGAAGTCTTTGTAGAGTTCTCCGCTGGCACTAGGAGATTTGGCGAGTATGATGTACTTGGAGATAGGGGGGTCAAAGATGCCTATGCTTGGTGGGCAACTCATGGGGCAGCATGCCCTATTCTACAACAATTAGCCTTGAGGGTCCTCTCTCAAGTTACTTCATCTTCTTGTTGTGAGAGGAATTGGAGCACTTATAGGAATCTATATAGTTTGAAAAAGAGTAGGCTTGAGCAATCCAGGGTGGAGACAATGGTGTATGTGCACACCAACCTTCGTCTTATTTACAGGAAGAAGCAAGAATGGTTGAAGGGCAAGACAAAGATGTGGGATGTATTTCCTGATGATATGGGCTTGGACAACAGTGTTGAGTTGGCGTTTGCCAACATGGATCTTAATGACCCAGTGCTAGAGCCAGTGACTTTTGATGATGAGTCTCTTGAGGGGTCATCCTCCACACCAGCAAATGCAGCAGGCACAGGAGATCTTGGATTAGGCATAGAGGAGGAGGATGCAGTAAGGTCAGATGGCAGTGGCAGTTATGGTGATTATGACATGGAGGAGGACATGGACTATTGATAGAGTGATGAGTCGTGGACTCGTGGCTAGTGACATGGTTCCTACTTATTTTGTATCTACTCTTTTGTATTTTCCAGTGGCATTCCCTCAGTATCTATGTAATACATTTTGATTTTGATGACTTTATGGAAAATCTTCATTTTATGGTTTTAATATCTAAGTTCTTCTAAATTTCAAGTTATTGTTATGGCTTTAACTTTTAAATTTTAATGAATCGTGAGTGATTGACTATTGTTGTGGTTTTAATGACTATTTAGTATATCTTATGTGCTTGTAGCCGTGTATAATTGTAAATTTGTTAATATTAATTTATTATATATATTAAAATTATATATATATATATATATATAAAACGTGTCCCTCGTGTCCTGTTTCCGAGGTCACGGTGTCTCGTGTCGAATACTCGTATTTACATGTCCTCCGTGTCTCGTGTCATCGTGTCATGTGACTTAGCTTTGTATTGATAATGGAAAAGAATACACTTTAATGAATTTGAAAGTTATCTTCACCAACATGGGATTCAACATCAAACCATTGTTCCATATAATACTCATCAAAATGGTGTAGCTAAAAGAAATAACATAACTATTTTGAATATGGTTGCTCAATGATGTTTTTAAAAAATGTAAAGTTGACTTTTTGGGATGAAGCGATGGGATATTGGAGGGCTATTCTATATAAGGAAGCTATTGAGCTCCTCATTGATCATCATGTACTCATTGAAAATCTTTTGATGTACCAAGCTAAGCTCTGCTGGATTTTTCTAACATTGATAAAAAGCCTTTGGGGTTTCAATTCAAGGTGTCTCTCGCTTGTTGATTTGCGGTATGTGTTGGATGAGTTTTGTTATATGCTTTGAGCTATTACATGTTATGATTCTTATTTCAATTGTCGATAGTAGGAACATCTATTAGCACAGGTATCTTGCTTTAGGTGTTGGGCTAGAGGAAGCACATTGAACCTAATGAGATCTAGTAGGTATATCTAGATATGTAGGGGATTTGTGTGAATCGAACCCCTCTCGATCTAATAATATATCTTTCGAAGTGCATTGAGTTACAGGGTGCTCCAACCCTTGGCCTCCAAGTTCACAGGTTGCAAGGGGATCACACCCTTGTTTGGCTCTAAGTCTTGATCTAACAATTTCTTTGCAGGAGGGTTTGGCCAGTAAAACAAATAATTATTTCTCTAACTCACCTATCTTATTTTCAAAATTAATTTGTGTTATAAAGATTGATATGCTTCAAAAGCTATTTTTGTAAACATTTATAAATAATTTTGGGCCCTTGTATTTTATTTTTCATTGTGTAAATATTTCACTAACCCTTTATTTAAATTTCTCCTTGTATATAATTAATTTGGGGGTTTTGAAATTTTTTTAGATATTGTGGACGGCTACTTTGATTTAATTTGCAGGTGCCATAATTCAACATTTAAAGGCAAATTCGGAATTTTCTAGAAGTGAAGCCCTCAAGGTTCAAGGGAATTCAATTTTGTGAGAAGGCCAAGTCTCACAAACACTAGATGTCTAGGGTTTTTAGACTTATTGTGCAGGTTGGCCATCTTCAACACTTCCCCTTTTAAAGGGGATACACCTCCCTCACCCCAAAAGGCTAGCGTTTGAGCACTCCCACAACACTCAAAGCAATCGTCTAGCAAATTGGAGAAGGGCAAAAGGGGTTCAAGGCCAAATATGGCCCTTTGAGGACCAGACTTATCCTTCTTGATCCTTATTTGCCCAACACTCATAAACAGGAAACGTAGGCCTGTAGAGACTCTTGGAACCATGAGACAGTCTTAAAAGGAAGCCACAAGGAGTGAGAGGCCACTTTTACTCAGTCGCACGCCTACTTGGGCTTATATAGCCTAGCCGCAGGGTTTTTCATTGATTGCACGTAATCTCATTTCATTACAGGGCTAACGTTTGTGGTTTTGTAGGGGGTAGACACAGGACTAGGAGGTCTTATTTTGCCTAGTCGTGGGCCCTAAAGAGGCCAAAAACCTCTCTAGTCTAGCAACTTTCTTTGAAGGGTTATTACATAAATAATCAGCAAATAGGAGGCTTGGAACAATAAAAATTCATCATATAATCTGTCATAAAATTATGGCAGCTCCCTAGCATCTCTCTCTTGCCTGGCTGGTCTATCTTAGCCCTGAAGGTTTGTTGTGAGGCCTGGTATACGATTCCTTATCACTACTATGCTCTCATATTTACATTCGATTGCTTGAGGAACTGTGGTGTAGAACCCTAAATTTAAAATTGAAACAAAGACCTAAAATTTACAATTCGACAATCTGGGATTTACACAGAGAGTTGAAATTTAACTAAAACTAGTTGTAGTTCACAATTTAACAGGCTATGAAGTTTGTTTTTATCTAGACCAAGGTTCCTTGGGAGCGGGTGCGAAAACAAGGAACGAGAGTGGGAGCGAGAGTGACATTTTCAGAAGCTTCCGGTCCGAGAGCGAATCGGGGAGCGAATTTTATATAATATATATTTTTTATATTTTGATGCATATATGTCAACAAAAGCATGTAGAATGATGAATTAGATATTAAAAAAAACATAAAAACATAGATTGAACCATATAACATCAATCATCTAGAAGTTATGTTCTTCATCAACCACGTCCACAAGTTAGAAACATACAACATATTGACTCTTGACTCTTGAGTCTCATGATTCATCTATCTTAAAGTTTCAAGCTTTCAAAATTCAATATATAACATTTATCATCATTGATTCATTGATCACCAAAGTTGTACTTGTAAGCTAAGTGTAACCATTACAACAAAGAATATCTAACATGAAATGAAATGTTATAAAATGAAACGAAATGAAACAACTTTCAACTTTCATGAAGCATCATATTCATAATTCATAATGAGTTATAAACTTATAACTGCCAACTTCAAAGTTTCAAACTTCGAACTTAAATTGTCACATATTGTTTACAAAAAATATCATAATAAATATGAAAGAGTCAAGTTTCAATAGTTATAAAAAGTTAAAAACTACTAGAAGTAGAAACTAGAAAAGACTAGTAAATCTAGATTCTATTTTATCTATTGCCTGGCAGGTGGCCCCTTACCATGCCCACAAGAAATGTCTAATTTTTTAGCAAATCATGGTAATGGTGGTCTTCTAGTGGTCTCCTTGTAATGTCTCTCTCTTAACAATTTTTTTTTTTTCCTTGGAGACAATCCTATTAAAATCAGCATTTCCTCTATAACCTTAACTCTATAACAAGCTTTCATTCCCCTAGACTAATTTTTTGTACATGTCTTGTCTCCATATAGAGTTAAGAATTTAGACCATAGTCCATGTAGGTTTATTATAAAAAAAAAAATTGAGAATCATTTAGAACTTATGCTTCCACCCTATTATATCGACTTTCTTCCTTTTAATAACCTACAAGTTCCCCTTTTTTTTGTTAAATTGTTTATTTTTATCTTATACCCAAATGGAGATTCTATTAATTACTTACCCTTCTCGCTATTCTAGCATTATAAACCCTTTGTCATAAAAACTCTCATATAATTTATATACTCTATACGCCTGAAATCTCTAAAAGAAATATTACCCAATCGAATTTCTTTTAAGTACCATTAGGGTTTAGTTAATGGTTAATGTAACTCCGTTGGAACCAAACGAATTTTCAACCAATACAATGTACACACCGTATAATCTCATTGCTCGATGTAACGTTATAAATCACCGTAAGGTACTCCCCAATCGTACCTCGATTTGATGACCATTAATACGTTAATAAATTTTTTTGGGATACAGTGCTGTCTCGTTTCTCGTTTCGAAATTTCATCGTCAGCGATGTTAAATTCTGGAGAATTAGGTGATACGATTTATTATTTTATTTATATTCCTACAGGTGTTGTGTACATCGCATTTATTTCATTGAATCGATCATTGTACTTAAGGGATTTTTCTGTCTGGTTGCTATAACTCTGCTTGGGTTCTCGAGATGTCCCATATCGATTTAACGTTTCAATTAGGCATCTCCCGCCACGTGGACGGTGGATATGCTAAGCGATTTAGGGTTTTTTCTAATGTATATCAACTGGTTTCTCAATTACAACTTCATTTATTCTTTTCAATTTCGAGAGGTCTCGAGCTTACTCTCTGTATCTCTGCTTCTCCTCGACTGGAATGACTCCACCAATCTTCCCACGGCGTCCCTACAGGACTGCACTCATGGCCTCAGGTAATACCAACGCCTCTCATACCAATTTTATAATGTCTTCTCCCTTTTTCTTATTTCATTCCAGAAAAGAGAAAAATGCGCTATTGATTTACTGTTATTAGTTTTTCGAGATTTAATTTGGGTTGCATTTCCTCATTCGCATTTCGACTTTGATAATTTCGTGTTTATCTGAGATCCTTATTACTGAGTTTGTAACGATAGGGAAATGGCTATCGTCGTTTCGTTCTGGTTTAGGGAGAAACTCTTTTATGTATCATTAAAATGGTTACTGCATTTTAGAATTTCTTATTGGATACTTTCAGTGCGACTGCCCAACGTTTCGTATTTATAAACTTTTTTTTTGAACTATACTTCGTTTTTGTTTTTGGTTCCATTCCGATTTTTCTACCGGTTAACCTAAGGAACTGGTCGACTTAATCTCTTTGTCTGCGTCGAGGGTCCTAGGCTTCCCACGCCATCTCTGCCCAAGGAGACGTTATGGGGCGACGTTACCAGGTTCGATGGTGTTATTTATTCACAATGTGGTTTTCATTGATACGAGTATTTTACACCAGTTTTGTAGATTCTTTCTCTTATATTCCCGTGTTGAAATTGATGCAATGAATAACCCATTTTAATTTATGAACTGTAGGTAGTCTATTTTACAGATTTGAATTTATGAAGGTAAACATTAATTTCCTTAACAGTCGATACGTTTATTCTTCGTTATTTCGTTTTCCTCATTTAGCTCGGTCTCTAAATTGTTTCAAATCAAATCTTGCAGTATGGATGCATCTACAGTTCATTCTTTGGCTTTCTTATGACTCATTCTCTGCACGGCCAAGCTAATTGACATAATAATTGGTTTTATTGTACTTCACAGGTCAGTATACTCGTGTTTTCGACCACATTTCCCAGATAGCCAGAAATAAGTCGAAAATTCATCTTCACGTAATTTATATTCGTGATGAATGTCTGGACTTAATTGTTTTAAATATTTTGTAATAAATTTTTTTCTGAAGGAAATTGTTTTAATTTCCAACCGGACTGTGACTAATTCCGCATATATTCGCTTTCCTTCAACACTGTACTTCGTATTTTTTTCACTTATTTATATACTTGGATTTTTATTAAGAAATTCATTTATATATATTTTCAAATACTCCTGCTTATGTTTTCAACGAAGTATTTACATATATTTATAATTCAATGAAATATTTTTTTTCCAAAAGCTTCTGTTCTATACTACCTCATTGTTTTTGATTTAACAGTATCGATTTCTTGTATACGAGTAGCATTAGATGTTCATGAATTAAACCTGAAGTTCAATTTATTTTACATAAGTAAAATGCTGACACCTATTAAAATTTATTTTAGCTTTCTTTAATACTTTCCACTCGGTTAGCTGATGCTCTACGGTGAAGTATATACTGATATAGTTTAATGAACTTATTTTACTTCATGCCACTCTTGTATATTTGCAGAATGCCACATCTCATGTATATATATATATATATAGTATTTAACTCTGTTGTTTCAGAAATTTATTTAATTATTGTAGTAAAGGAAATGTTTATTTCTAGTCAACATTTGAATAATGTTTCAACCTTGTGATATAAGAATTTATATTTGTTAATGCTACATTAAACCCCTGTTGTCTTTATGTTGTTCAAGAAAGTTCCATTTATACAAACAGAGTGTGAATTTCTTAAAAATAGATTAAGATATATGTCAATCAATAATAGCTGCATGTTCTATCCAACATATAGGAATATTTTCTACTGTCCTTGCTTTGCAAATTATATTATCTGTTATGTTGAAACTTCCCAGTTCTGTCCTATATCAATACTATAAAATTATTATCTTGCCTCAATGGTTTAATGTTGTATCATTTAATGAATTATCATGATAGAAAACTAAAGACTCTAAGGTAGATTGGTGCTTCTTTACATATATTTGATTTATGTCCTCCATAGGACTTTAATTTTCACATGGAATTATGCAGAAATTGTTAAAAATAGTGCTACTAGAAGTTTCTTTTCTTACACAAAAATTAAACTTTCGGGTGAGACACTAATCTCCAGATTTAAACCCATTACAGGTTTAGACATTCTGGCAGATGGGTCTTCCCATATTTCTCCCATACAACCATACAGATTGCAGAAATTCTGCCTACCAAAATCTGTTAAATGTATGGGATACTTACTAACTCAGCATCAAGTAACTTAATTCTATCTGATTTAAAACAAGAATATCTCTACCCATAAGTAACACCATAAAATTTATAAAATAACTTGTTCCAGTGTGCATACCAGTTTATATGACTAGTCCTCCCAACTGTAGAGTTTTATCTCCTTAACTCACCCCCGAGCTGAGATCCTTGCTTCCTTGGATAGACAACCCTTTGTCTGCCCTGGAGCAGTTTATTTAAGCAGTGCTTTCCCAAGCCTGTTTCTAATTTCTGCGTCTAGAAATTCCAGGATGCTTTATTCCTGTTTTTGCCTAGGCTTCCCTCAATGAGGTACTTTAAAGCTGTTTTTTCCGCTTTTCCAGCTTTTCTTCCTCTTCTCAATTACTTTCCTCTTCATTGGAGAAATTAGATTTTTCTTTCCCAATCTAATTAAGTAATATTCCTTTCAAGGTTTTTCTGAAAGGTTTTGGGAAAGTCTAACCTTATCCATATCATCATGGATCAAGGTTTAGGATCTCCATCTCAATCTAGTCATAGTGCACACATAATTATTCCATTTATATTTATTGATAAATATTTAAATAAATCCACACATTGTTTCTCCATTGGGGTCCACTTCCCCTTTGGATTTGTTCAAATGTCAAATTAAAAAGCATAGCACTTCGGAGTGTTACACTCCTCCCGCATAGTAGCACGACCAGAACTAGAAGGCACATGCCCTCCACATGTGGATGTCAGTGGAGGCAACGTCGGCAAAGGAACAATAGTTGGAACTTGAACACTGGCACTAGCACTGCTACTGGATGGTGGGTGTGGCGATGGCATGGTTGTTGTTGCTTCACCCTCATCTCTCAAAAGTTATGCTTCCAATTCTTTTAGATGTATAGTGTCATCCTCCAAATTATCGTCCTCTGGGTTATTGTCCCAAATTTTATATGATAGATCCTCATAAGCCCGATCACATTAATGACTCAACAACCTCAAGTTGTAGTGCACATAAACCAAGCCTTCTGCTCAGTTTTCATTGAGTCTATTTCTTCTCATATTATGGATGAAGTTGTAGGTGCTCCAACACCTCTTTGCAGAAGAAGTATTTACAACTGTGAAAGAAATTGTTTTGCCATTTTTTGCAAAAGTCCCATGTCGCCATATGCTTCCCACCATGTCAAAGCATCAGATCTGTCTCTATCTTCCATTGCATGCAAAGAACCAAACAAACCAGTGCAACTGGAGTATTGCCTAATTCAAGATGGAGATTAGCACACTCCTCCCCGTCAGGGCCCAACTTGTATAATGCTTTCATATATCCCTCTTGTACCTCTGGATGTGTATGGGGTTTGATCCTAACCCCACCCCCAGGTGCAGGTTGGCCCAACCAAGATGGAGAGTAGTATTTTGGCATAAGGATATACGCCAAGGCATGTAGTGGAACATTAAGTTTATTCCACCATGCACACACACAATTGTGAATCATTGAATACAAGTTGGGATCATTTCCTTAACAACATCTTTTATTTGCCCCAACATGTTGTCCATCTACTCATACACCTCCCCAATCACTGGTTTATTTGTATCTGCAAAGCGAATCATGCTATAAATGGGCTTGGTGAAATTCAAAATTTCCCTCACACATGCCCAAAACAGACCGTAAGAGCGGTCTCCTCCACCTATTCAAAACCTTTCCTATCAACTATTGTTGTTGCCCTGTCCTTTAATACCTGCCAATGTGGACTTGATACCATGCTAGCCAATGACTCTCTTACCTTCAAAAGGCGCCTAAAGGTGAGGTAATAGCTAGCAAATCTAGTCTTTGCAATCTTCAACAGCTCCAATCTTGAGTGATTGCGGGAAAGCCCATGGGTATTGCTACGATTTGTAATAAATCTTATCATTTTTTGCCTCTCTTGTACAAATCACCAATCCATTTGTATTGAGGTTGTTTGTTTTTAATTATATCATGCATCAAAAGGTTCAATGTGTGAACCAAACACCCAGACCAAAATATGGTGGGGTATTTATCCTCAATAATTGCTCCTAGTGCCTTACAATTAACAGCATTATCAGTGATGACTTGGATGACATTGTATGGCCCAATGTGTTCAATTGTTTCAAGTAATGGTTCTGCAATGTTGATGTCGGTCTTGAACTTATCTGAGTAATCATATGATGAAAGGAAGATTGCAACACTAACAGACACAGCAAGAACACTTATCAATGGCTTTCCTTTTACATTTGTCCATCCATAGGATATAATGGACACCCCATGCTCATTCCAAGAATTTGTCATTCTACTCAAAGAATGAGTTATTTTTGTTTTTTCATGATCAAGTCCCGCGGTTCTAGCCTTTTCATACCCAAGGCTCTTGTATCCTTTGGGGGCATCATTAATGGCAGAAACCATTTCATGCCAATAAGGTGAGCGAAGAACATTGAATGATACCCCACATGCATAGAGAAACTGGAAATTTTTTTAATCCACATCATTCTTAGATCCTTCGTCAAGAAAATCTGATATGGCTCTATGCCTTAAAGAGATGTTTGTTCCTGTGCCAGGTGTGGCTCCATATCCACTGCCATGTGTGGAAGTTGATGGACTTCTTTGTGCATGATGTGATGGTGGATTAGCTTCTAAGAAACCCTTTCATCTTTTAGATTTGTATTGGGCTTCCTCCTCTTCCCTTATGTATTTGGCTCTATTTGTTGCTGACACACTTACACAAGTTTTGATTCCTATTTGTTTATCTCCATCCCGTGGCATTTTCCCACAAAGGTGCCTTTTGGCACGGGTGTATGAACCTGTGTATTGTTTATTGCAATGGTGGCAAAAAAATTTAGTGGTTCCACCCCCTTTCCCTACTTCAGGCCTAGTAACATATTTCCACAATGGTGTTTGGTCAATTTTAGTTGGTGTGGCCTCATCATCTCCACTCTTCCCTGCCTCCTCACCAAGGTTCTCCTCTCCAAGATTTTCATCAAATCCACTATAACCCATCTCTTCAGCCTCTTCTTGAACAACCCTCTTTCTTCTACTCTCCAACACCATAATAACAAAAAAATGAACCAACAACAAGAAAATGCCAAGCCATATAGCCATGATGTTTCAACTTTTTAGCCTACCAAAAAATGGAGGAATGTCAAATGGGAATGGGAAAGAGAGAATAAAACATTTTCATTTTGCAAAATTCAACATATAAAAAGAAATTATAGATTAGAGTGTAGATCCTACCTCTTTTGCCTTCAATCCAAAGCTCTAATATCCCTTGCAAGCTACTCAACTCCTCCCTCTCTCCAAGCTTCAAGCTCCAAACTCTCCTCACCCTTGCTCTTTCTTGCTCTCTCCTCTACAAGCTCTCTCGTGCTCAAAATATCACAAGTGATGATAATGAGAGGGAGAGAGGGCATTTTATATTCCCCCCCCTTTTCCCCCCCATCGGCTCCCTTCTCCACCCACAGCCGCGCAGCGTAATTTGGGCCGAGAGCGAAAATTCAAAGGGAGGAGCGATCGCTCCCTGAAACGCTCCCTGAAAACCAGGGAGCGTTTTTTGGGCCTCGGGAGCACGCTCCCGAATTTCACTCCCAACAAGAGCGATTTCAAAGAGCACTCCCGAGGTGAGCGCGAATTGGGAGCGGGTTCGAGGGGGGCGGCTCCCCCACAACCCTGATCTAGACAGTCATAAATTTTAACCAGAATGTAAAAACTACTCAAGTATATTTAACCAAAGACCTTAATTTTTACGAATTTATGCCAGAATTGAATCTAAATCCCTTAATTTATCAATTAACCAGACATTATAATTGAACCGATAAAAATGCAACAGATTACCTAGAGGCTGGAACTAAGTTTGAAGGTGTTCCTAATTGATATAATCGACTTTGTCACCCTTGAGGTTTATGAATGGCTAGATCAGTATAGCTGACGCCATGGCATATCCCAGTAGAGGGAAGATAGGGTGGGAGCTGAAGAGATTAGGAAGGATAGGATGATTTTAGAATAGCTTGGGAGCCTAGATGGGGTTGAGCTTAACTATTAAAATTATAAACCTATTAATGTTCAAAACAAAAATTTTACAATGTCCTCACAATTATAAATGAAAACTCAATCATAGAACACAATCCTTATATAAGTATACTAAATCCTAAAGTAGTTACCGTTATACAATATAAACCCTAACTTCGGGACGAAGTTTTCAGAAGGAGGGATGTATGTAATGACCCACCTACAATTACAATACAATACGAATATTAGCATACATATGGGACATCCATATGATAGCTACATATGCATGAACCACATGTATTGCACTAGTATGCATACAAGCTAATATTAAAAAAAAATCTAAGTTTAGATTGATGAATCGATTATCGAAATAATTTCCTAACTCACCAAAAAAATAATAAATATATTAAAGAGAGCGAATTTGGAGCCTCAACACCTCAGGATCGACTTCATACACGGAAACTAGGTAGATGTCTGTGTATTAAAATTGATTAAATTCTTGCTTAAGTTGTAGTTGGTAAATTTTAGATGAACTTCGGAATTTAATTGGAAATTATATTTTGTTTTGGGTCTTACATGAATGTAGGAATTTAATTTGCAAACTCAATCTGAAAAAAAAAATTGGTTTAGAGCACTACATGTGGATTGGTGACAGGATTGTTTTCTTCTTTATGGTCTCCTCCAGGTGTTGAGAAAAGCCTCTTCTTTCTATCCTAAATGCTAACCATCTCTGCTCCCATTAAGATTTGCATAGTTCATCTAATACTTGTGTTTGAGGGGTCTCTATCTCATTATTGAAAAGGATCTCTCACTGATTATGTTTACTAATCTAGTCTGATTTGTTTATGAAATAAGGGTTTCCTAAGGTCTGCTGCAAACATTGGTCATTGTAAACTGTTGCTAATATTTTTTCAATGTGGTATCTGATTGTTAGATGAATGGTGGATTAGTAGTAAAACTGCTTACCTTCATTGCAATATCATCAAAGCATTACTTGGAGCCTCTGTTTACTTCTCTTGCCTAGCTCAGACATTGGCTCTCTCTCTGCTTTCATTACATAACTCACCGCTGTTTTCAATCTTCATTTGTGTTCACTTATTTCTAACCGCTGCATCACATGAGTAATTTCGTCCATTAACTAGTACTGCTTCATAAGTTTAGCACATAATCAAAGACTGTGGTTCCTCTCAAAGTCTGATGCAAATTTTCTAGCAAACTATTTATGCATTATTGTGCCATTTGACTAAGTCTCTGTTGTAGATCAGAATTAATTGCATCCTCATCTTTGCTTGTGTCATTTTTTACTTGTTCCAACCGTGAAACATATCTTAATTGGCACTGGTATTGGGGTTTTGCATTTATATATCAGTCTTTTTCAGATCTGAAAATCATCTACAGTGGTGGACCATACAACTAATCAGAGCCCTAAAAACGATTGCATACAACACACAAAATTTAATAAGTATCTCTTGCATAACCATGAGCTATTTTGAATGATCTAGCTAAGCTATAAGCGGATCTTGAGGTCTGGTGCATCATCATAGCAAATTAGAAACGTATTGGACAGCAGATTGTATTGGTTGTGCTTGTGTCTTGAGGATAGCCAGACCCTATTTGCATTGCACATTTCATCTCTTGCATTACTCATCTTGCATCCTTTCCTTCTTGCATCTTTGCATCTCTATGTTAGGTAGTTGCATGTGTTAGTTTCATTCTTGACAGCAATCTCATCTCACTTTGTGCTCATCTCTTTTGTGCTGGATGAAATTGCTCTTACCTATAATAAATTAATAATCTCATAACATAATTAAAAGAGAAACTCTAATAAGCACATTAGATCTTCTTAAAATTTGCATTGCTGATCTTGTCTCAATGAGATAGTCACTAAATGTTTTACAAGTTGCTTTTGGCATTTCTTGTACTAAGGAAGATATATTTTCCATCTTGAATGCAGGAAGGATAATTGGTTTACATTATTCTTGCATTGCATTTCGTTGGTATTTAGAGTTGTGGGTTTGAAATTCGTGATTGCAAGATATTTCAACATTTCTTCATAACTCATTGCTCCAAATGTCAAGCTGATTTTCCCTTGCAGCACTGTTATCTTGTATCTTGAGGTTATTCTCATTGTTGAGCAAGTGTGTAATTCATCCAGCGTTGTTGTTTAAGGCACTGGTCTATTAACTGTTTAATCTTAAGTGTCATAATAATCTAATCTAATTTATATCACATTGCTCAAGATAATTGGGTGCATCTCCTAAAATTTTTTGATTCCCAGCAAGTTTCCCCTCATCCTTCACCTTTCACCTTTAGGGATTGTTACCCACCACCCGTGGGTGACACCCATAAGAGAAATTTTTCTCCTAGATTGTCTTCAGCCAACAGCCCCTCGCAGCCCCCAGATAGCTCAATGTGCCACCATCTCCACCACTTGAGCTAGCCAATATGCACCTTCGCCCATCTCTCCTGATCGTATGTTTGAAGGTGGGCCTTCCAAGCCAAACGGTATGGCTTTCATTATGTAGTTGGGCATCTTTGCTTACTTATCATGGACACTTCTGAGCATGCTTTAGTGAGGGGATTCGCCCGAAAGAATGGGCTTGATTTGTACTCTTGTCCCCTTGTCCAACTGGGTGGTTAACCTTGTATCCTAGTCCCATGGGATTTCCTTTATAGGCTACTAGATTTAGGGGTGGCACTCCATGGGAAACCCTGATTATGGTTGCGTGGTCCTGCTTCCCAACATCCCATACTTCACTCCCCTCCGCTCATTATAACCCCTTTCCACATCTTTCCCATCTGGGTCCACATTTGTCAGTTGGGTCCACAAGGAGTTAGCCTCCCCCTCCCCTTGTCCACACTTTGGGTCGGGCCTGAAATGATGCCTCGGAGGTTGATGCAGCTAAAAAGAAACTAAAAAGCATAAATTGGCCACTCTTAACAAGAAATGTACCATAAAAATGAAAAAGATGGCCAGAACATACAAATTTAGCATGTGGGCAAAATCCAACATGAGCAAAATCGATAAAAAGGCAAACAGCATATGAAGAAGGGTGGGAAAACAAAATTCAGGGTAACTCATGTACCACAATTGCTCCCTCCTACATCCATACACCCAAGTGTGAGCCTCCCTCGTCATAGCTACCCTTCTACCATGGCATGAGGCTTGGAGCCTTCCCCGATGCCCCACTTGGTTCAATCATTATATCATGTGACACTTGCCATATGACGGATGTACCGTGGACCCGTCATTCCCTTACACGTTGAAACCACTTAATATGGTCCTTTTGACCACAGGGTACAAAGAAGTGGAGAAATTTTTTCAGAGACCAAAGTCATCAACCAACATGATTATGTTATTGTAAACTCAATTTCTACAAGTTGTATTGTAAATTATGCTAGCATGACCATTTAAATATGTAACAACACCTAGGTAAACCTCTGATTTTGGCAAAGGATTTCATCCTAGGAAGTTTTTAACCTCACTGAATTATGTGTGTTTCTAAACACAGATAATCGATAGAATTTTTCTTCCAACTTAAAGCCCTAAAGCTAGGGTGGAATTCGTTGACAAGGTCTTAGGTGAGTCCTAGTGTTATATCGAGTCTATTGTAAAAGTGTGTTTTGGAATAATTTTAGCAAATTGGCTAAAATTATTGGGTAAATTATTGAGGGTCTAAGTCTAAATGTGTATTTATTTGATGTAAAGATATTTTAGTGCATGGTCCCTCGCAATCATAAACCATGGCTAAAAATATTTGAGGGTGGAAAAATTATTAATCCCATTTAGCGTAAATTAATTAATTTTTTGGCTTAGGATTTTGACTTGACCTTGGTGGTCAAGTCAAAGTCAAATTTTTGAGGAAATTAATCCAAAATATTAATTTTTGGATTAATTAAAAGTGGGTTTCAAGAAAATTTCGAATTTTACCTCAAAATAAAAAAATTAACGTTGGAGATTAAAAGATGATCAAGTTATTTCCAACGTCGAGATTATTTTGACAAGGATCAAGCCAACTAATCATTATTTTCCACTTGGAGGGGTTTCTCTATATAAAGAAGCCACTTATATTCTACTTGATATCTTTGGATGATGTAATTTTGCAATGTTGGTATTGAGTTGTTGCTCTGCTGGGAACATTTTTTATCATAATACAAAGACTTTGGGGTTCAGTTCATGGTGTTTTTCTTCAGCTGATCTGTGGTATGTGTTAGCTATGTGATCCTATATTGTGTTGAATATTTTTTAATAAATTGTTATTTCATTTGTCGGTGATAAGAACATTCTATTGGTACATGTTATCTTAGGTGATTTGATTCACCATATGAACTAACAAATTTACTTTGAGAAAATTATAGAGACTTACACGTATGCTAACCCTTGGGCACCAAGTTCACAGACTGTGTGGAAGAGTCGAATATGTTTGGGCTCTAAGATTTCGTTGTGGTAATCAATTTTGCAAAAGGGTTTTTGTCCAATCCAATCATTTGAAACTATTCATCCATTGTCATTCATTTAAAAAATATTTTTTATCTTGGGCTAAAAGGAATTTATATGCTAACAAGAGCTTGTAATTTAATTTTGTAAGTATTGTACATTTGTAAATATTTTGTAAATTATTTTTCTAACCCTTGTTATATTGCAGCACTTGGGTATTTTGGGTTTTATATTTTTGCATATATATTTGGGGTTTGGAATTCTTTTATTCATTTATGCAGGTGATAGCTCAAGGGTTTGAAGCAGCAATTTTTTCGTGGTTACTCATCCAAACAAGGAAGGTTGATCTAGGCCCTTGAGGGTAAGATCTAGCCTCCCCGGCTTCCAACAACTCAACGTCCAATCAAAGAAGGGAAGTCATCCAACATTTGGAAGTGATTCTGGGCATTTTTGGCAAATGCAGGGATTCAAAAAAAAAAATTAGGCCCTAAGGCCTAGTCGTCCTCCTCCTCTATCCTAGCCGTGAGGCCTAAAGGCCTTCTAAGCCCCTCAATCCTCCTCCTTGGCTTGGTCGCAACCCTTTTAGGGCTTGTCGTGGCCACTTAAGGCCTTAGCCCCCTTCATTTGCCTAACCTCAAGCCTTTAGAGGCCTCAGCCTCTCTTTTCTGCCCTTGTCGTGGGCTTGGGGAGCCTCCTTTGCCCCTCGGCCTCCCTTCAACCCCTAGTCGCAGCCCCTAGGGGGCTTATCCCTTAGTCGTTGGCCCTTTTAGGGCCTTCTCTTCCCCAACGTCAGCCTTTTGAGGCTTGATGTCAGCCCTAGAGGGCCTCTCCTCCTTGGTCATGGCCTTATTAGGCATCTTCTCCCTTATCCAGCCTTTCATTGGCCCTTTCTAGCTCCTAGTGTTGGGGTTTCCTAACCCTAGCCTCTCATTCTAGTCCTCATTCAGTCATTATTTAGTCATTGATTTAATATTTCATCTCTAATATTTGGTTTTGCAATGATTCTATAGCTAACTTGGTGGTTCCAGGTAGTCAAGTTCATTAGAAGCCTCTCTAGTTGCCTACAAGGCCACTAGACCTCTTGGTTTGCCCTCTAACCCTTCATTCTTGTCACTGTTTTCATTTTGTATTCTGAAGCATTCTATGATAGCAATATGTTCAGGGCCTCAGTGCATCTAAATCGAGTCATCGAACCTAAATTCACTAAATAAATTTCCTAAGGCATTGAGAATTGATCTAAAGTCAATTGGATGCACATAAATGAATTTTTTGTAGATTGTGGGTTGTTTTCCAGATCTGATATGTTTGTTACAGCCACATAAACTCATCTACAGCAGTGATAAAATAGCTTAATTGAGTCATAAAAGCAAGCTAGCAGTCATATTTCATCATTGTTTTATCATTTGCATTCATTGGGCTTGCATTCATTGGGCTTGCATTATTTGGCATATTTTATCATTTCTTGAAGGTTGTCATAATAATTTAAAGTCTGATATATACTACATAAGGGTCTGATATAAAAATTACAGTGGTTGCAAAAATTGTTGAAGGTCATCGAATTGCATTTGGCATTTGTTCCTGGCATCTTGTGCATCTTGGATAAGTGTTTCCTAGTGGAATTGGGTGTCTTTCTTATTGTTGCAATCATTTGTTTCTTGACTGCCCCATCTTGCATTTCATTGCATTTTTGCATCATTGGCATCCATTTGCACTCTTGCATAAACATATTTCTGGTTGCATTAACAAAACACAAGTGCTCTAATTTGATGAAATTGGCTTAACAATTGACATTGTGGATTAATGTTCTTGTTTCTCATTGATATCATTGGTTAATGGACAAGTGAATTCATTGCTCTTCATTGATATTGTTGAGATAAGTATCTTTCGTGGATTTACAATATTGATTGATCTAAGACACTCTTTAAAGAACTTAATCAAGTCTAATCACAATTGTAATAAGAGGAATCAAAGCTAATCTAATTGTGTCCGTAAGTAATTCAATTGTTCTTGTATATCTAATTGCCATATTGGAGTTCCATTGTAATCTGGAAAGTTTGCTAATTGTGCAAAGAAGCAATGATCTTGTCTATTTTATAAACAATTGTTTACTGATAATCTTGGCAACATTTTTTAGCACCGTTTATTTTGAGCACTTTCTCTTGTGGTGAAGATTGTCATTAATTTATGGTTTAAGTACTTCATTGCTCCAAGTTGAAAATCATCATTTGTCTCTAAGTACTTAAGGACCTTAACAATCTCATCTTAAGAATAATCACTCATAGTGTGCACTTGCATCTTAGGTCTAGTTTTGCATTAATTAACTTACCTCCAAGCATAAGCTTGGTCAATATAGAGATAGGACTGTCTTTCTCATCTAGCTTGTGAAGTCTAGAACCTCTTTAGTGGTTAACACGGTGACCTTGCAATCGTAAGAGCCACAGTGTCTGCAACGTGGAGGCATCGAGTGGTTAGAACTCAAGGGGAGCGATCGTTAATCAAGCCATAACTTGCTACCCTTTGGTTTCTCTCTCAAAACCTACTCTAGAGACTAGTTTCAAAGCAACTGAGGAAAAGGAACCAAGATCCTGCATCTCACTTCGATCTTAGGAGTTGCATTTCATTTAGGATAGTGAAGCATCCTAAGGCAGCAACTGTTCATCCAGTTACTTGGTAATAATTTGTATAAAGCAAGTATTTGACTCCATTAAGGCACTGGTCTATCAAGAGAATCTAATCTAATCTTTAAACTTGCTAATTTAACCAAATTGCTAGGCCATTCAATTGTGTCTCCCAAACTTGTCGGTTCCCAACACGTCTTGCATCTTCACATTTCATAGGGACTACCCCCCATATCTTGTTGTCGGGAGACAGCTAGAACTGAAAGGGCGAGGATCAGAGTGACAGCCCCTACCCTGAGCATTGTTGCATCTTGCTTGTACAATTTGGGCAACAACAGGTTCCTTGATTAACCTCCTTCTTGAACTTGGAGACACCTATACACTCTAAAGCCCATTGTGGAAGGGCATGTTGTTGAGAAATCTAGGGCAGCTAGATTAGGGTGATTTCTCTTACTTTGATAATTCCTCGTGATGTTCTTTTACTTAACTTGATGTACTTATAATTAATTTCTTCTTTCACTTGATTATTATTGTGTTCTTATCATCAAACAGCTACCAAACCATGAAGATAAATGAGACAAGAGGACACAAAATATAGGTTGCTAGTCAGGGCCAAAACGTCTCCTCTTGAGAGGAAAACCCACAAGAATTCTTCTCTTCGTATAGAATTTTCAAATGACAAATTCCAAGACCTAAGACCCTTGACAAAGACCCCTCCAAGACCAAGTCAACTTCTCCTTTGATCATCTTGTCCTTCACAAAGTCAACCCAAGTCAAACTAGCTTCAATTCCTCAAATTTCAACCTCACTTCAGATTCTCGACTTCTGCTTCAAATTTGCACTTTTTGGCCCTACTGCAATCTCTGCAATTTCGAATGTGTGGCTGATTTTAAGGTAGATTTGAGTCCTCTCCTTCGCTGGATTTGTTCTTCTTCCTTTGTAATTCGACTTGCAAATTTGATCCCAAACTTCGGTTTCTCTTTGGCAGATCTACAATTCAGTCTTGCTACAATAAGATGATGCCCTAATCCTTTTCGCACATGTGAGATATTCAGCCCTAAAACAGTCCTTCAAAACTTCGATTTATCTTCACTCTTGTTCTCCTCTTCTTCGTTGGCTATAAGGCTCCTTTTTCCATCATGATCAAACTTGTTTCTTGCTTGATCGAATCTATTCGTGTAGCTCGAATAGCCTTAATGAGGCCAACTTGTCTCTGCTTGTAGGCCGACTTGTTGTTTGCTTGCTTGACTTGATCTTGGAGGGTCTTTAGACGTGACTTTGACTCAATTAAATGCTTTTGACTTGATACAAAATGCCCAATGGGGTCTTTTACATATTACAACATTCGTTGACTCCTAAACTTTATGAAAAAGCCCTAAAAGCACACAATCAGTGCTTGACCTATAAATAAATTAACCATGAGCATGAAACCCATGCTAAAAAATAACAATAACAAATTTTATTTTTCTCTTTACATCAAATACATAACATCGTGATTACATAAGACGTTATGAAGACCGAACCTAGTTACATATTTCAACACATGCCACTATGAAGTGCCCACTTGGTTCCATGACTTGTAAGCTCATTTACTCAATTACACTAATGATTTGTTGTACTGGAAGGTGAGGAGACGCATTGGATCTTATACATGATTTCAGGTGGGTCTTCATCCTGGGGTTTGGTCTCCCTATATGGGGTCCAAGCCCTCTAGAGGGTCATATTGGCTTTTGGGCATGCATTGCGAGCCATGGGCCTCCATTATAGCAGATGCCAGATAGCCATGCCATGGGATCCTTCAACACCACTCATTGCTCGTTGTGTTCCATTTATTTGATAATGATGATGCACCTTGACCACCTTGCTCAGTCGGCTATACACTTGTACCACACACTTGGTTGTTGATCCGGGGCCTAGATGGGGTTGTGTCTCACCATGGGAGGCAAAGGGAGGGCTTGCACCACTGTTTTAGCCTGCAAGCCTTGTAGATGGGATACATGCTTGTTCGATTCAATTGGAGACCCATGAGGATGATTTTGTGCCCAGGAAGCCACTTAAGGGCACCACAGGTCATTTGCTTGGAGATCAAGGGGCCATCCCCTTCATCACTATTGTTGGAGCCTTTTCATTCATTTTGGCACATGTTGGACTCCATTTGGCCTCCGGACGACCCTCCTAGCTACTTGTCTATCATTTCAGCCCTCTTGAGAGGCTTATTTTTCATATTATGGAGCTATTTGGGTGGCCTTGTCACCAAAAGGTTGTTATTTGTACATTCTTTTATTATTAGGGGTATCAGTAGGCCTAGTTATGCAAGTCGAATCCCTTAGAGAATCATATATATTGATGAGAGGATCATTCCATTCCTCACATCACTTGGATTTGTATCTTTCTCTTCTTGAAAATTTCGCACTACCTATTGATGGACGAATTGGAGAATCTTTAATGCATTTTGATTTTTGGATTATTGATATTCTATCTTGGAGCTTCTCTCTTGCAAATATGATGAATGGTTATTCTCTTTTTGCCATGTAAGTTTCTCTTTTATGAGAAATTTTCATTATATGTCTAATGTATGGAATATTGCATCATAATGTTGTGTGTGCTCTAAATTTATGCGAAAATATTGAATCACTTAGTAGTCTTGATCTATTGCATGTGTTATTCATTGAGCAACATGAGTGAATATTCCTAGGGGTTATCTTTGAAATATTCAACCTTGAAACTCCATCTAGCTTTGCAAACGAAGTGTAAATTCCTTGTGTAACCTAACTAGTACCTCCTAGACTAATGAAGTTGCATATTAGACTCCTTATGTAACAGAAGGTCTAAAGTCAAATACCATTCTTGACTCCATTCTCCCAATAGGCTAGGCATTGATCCTTGTCTTGGTGATCACCTCAAAGAAATTTTATTTCCCCTTTTCTAAACTCTCTAAGCCCTAACCATAGAGGTCTCTTAGGGCATCAAGCGAAATCCATTTGAGCCATCCATTTTGAGAGCGAGATGGACTACACTTGCGCTGGGATTTTCTCTTAGTCCTCACAAATTTTGAAGCATTTTCCATGGCTAGATTTGGAGATATCCCGAGCCCTAGCTCCAAAATCATTCTCGTTCCTAGGTTTCCTTGGTTAGTGACTTCCTCAATGGTTATTGCATTACAATTCAAGCGAAATCCACGTTTCAATGATCCTCTTCTTCTCCCTTGCTTGGTCTAGATCATTTGTTTGATTTTTCACCCAAAACCCTAGACTTTGCTTGGGTTCTCTTGGGCTTCTTTGTGGTCCCATACCCTCATTATTCATTATTTTTCAAGGCCACCTAGAAAGCCTTCTTCCCTTATGAATCTTAGGTATGGGGCATCCCTTATCAAGAAAAATATCTCTAATCCCTAGGTCTAGGCCTCCTCTAAGCCTTTCTTGGAGAACCCCAAACCTTGCTTCTAAAGCAAGCAAACCTTATCATTTGAGACTCTCCTATGAATGGGCTCTAGAAATCACTGCTTATCCAATCATTGACTTATCATTCATAGTAATTTCCCTCATACTGGGACTCCTCCCATCGGTGAAAGTCTGTAAAGAGCAAGGGACATCGACTGAGATGACAGTGGGTCCTTGTCCCATTGTTGACACTTGATCTAGTAGTAGTCCCATAGGAAACCCTCCTAAGACCCTTGCTAAATTGAGCGGTAACGTTTTTGGCGTCGTTGTCGGGGACACGAGACATGTGCATTGTTCCCTTACGACATATCATTCTTGGCGGCTCCATTATAAGAACGAAGCCACAGTTCTTCATTGAACCCCAAAGTTAATGCTTGTAGGGTGAAGCAAGCATCTATCAAGGCATTGAAAATTCACCCTAGCGACTCAACATTTTCCCTTTGAATGGTTGATTATGAAAAAAAATGTCCATGACCTTCGCCCTGAGAGCCTTCAAAGCCTATGGGAAAAATTAGATTCGGGAAAAATTAGATTCACGCAATGAGCTTTGTGAGTTTTGAAGAATGTAACTAGGTTCGGTCTTCATGAAATGTACTTATGAAAAGAATGAAAAGAAAATTACTATTATTATTATTATTATTATTATTATGACTTATTAAAGCATGGGTTTCATGCTTGGGTCATCATGTTTTAGGTCAAAGTCCCCATTAAGGACTTCCAGGATTTATTTTAAGCCAGTAGAGTCATTATACATTTACAGAGACCCTTCTTGGGCTTTTGAATTATATAAAAAAGAGTTATTTTTTAGTCAAAACTTAATTATCTGGCCTCCACACCAAGTCAGCCTCAAGGAGATCAAGTCGGCCTCAAACTGGGCAATTCGACCTCACCAAAATCCTATATAGTGGAGTAGTTCAAATTCATTTGGAACACACTCTCTCACACTCTCAAGTTCGATATCCTAGAAAGAGCTGGAAAAAGTGTGAAGTGGAAAAGAAGGCTAAAAGAAGTGTTAAGTTGGAGAAGGAAGAAGAAAAGGTCAAGATCGAAGTTTTGGGCTATCTATCTCTCTCTCATGTGGGTTCCTCTAGAAGATCGAAGTCTCTTTGTCAAGTCGAAGTTGTTGTTGCTGCCAAGTCGAAATTACTACTGCTAGGTCAAAAGTTGTTGCTGCCAGTTGTAAATGCTTCAAGTGGAAGTGCTACTTCAAGAATGAAATTGTTGCATTGAGATCGAAGTTGCTAGGTCGAAGATACTGCTACATCGAAGTGTTGTTGTTGCATCTAAGTCAAAGGTAGCACTGGAAAATGATCATCTACAAAAAAGGGCTAACTTTGTGTGGAGGGAGTCTATGTCTAATTCAAGGGTCTTGGATTATCTCAGGAAAACTATTGAAGGAAGAGTTATAGACCGGGTTTTCCCCAAGAGTGGGGTTTTGCCCTGGCTGTCTGCCTACATCTGTTGTCCTTGATCTTTGTGCTACTGTTTTGGTAATTGCTTGATGAACTAGGATAAAAGAACATAAGAAAGTTAATAAGAATACAAGAATATCACAAGTAATTATCAAGTATTATAAAATCTTTCTGCTTTCTGATTTTCTAACATGGTATTAGAGCTTTCATGGAGGAGGAAAAAGGCAGTTTAAGGATCTATTGAAAGAAATCTAAGGAATCTTAAGAAGTTGATCAAGGAATCATAGAAGGAGACCTTATAAGGAAAGAAGCTTACCATCTCCAAGGACAATGTCTAACACAATAAAGGTAGAGAACAAATTAAAAGGAGCATCAAATTACAGGTCATGGAAGAAAAGAATTGATCTCATTCTTGAAAAGAACAAAGTCTTGGATTTGGTTAGAGGAAAAGTGAAGAAGCCTTCTGAAGGATCTAGGGATGCATATAAAGTGAAGTTTAGAGAGTCAAAAATACTGGCTATGACACTAATGGTAGAAGGTATAAAGGACGATGGACTCTACTCAAGAAATGTATGAAGCCTTATCCAAATTGTTCACTATCAAGAACATTGGTCAAGTAGCAAATCTGAAGAATGAACTAAGGACCACAAACATGACAAAGGATGACACTATGGCTTCCTTCTTTGTAAGGATAGCTAGAATTAGAGATGACCTTCAAGCCATTGATGAGATTGTACCGGAAAAGGAGCTAGTGATTACTGCAATTTTGGGACTACCACCTACTTGGAGTGTTTTTGCTTCAGTGTTTAACAGCTGGAAAGAAACTCCATCATTCGAAGAATTATGGAATGCTTGCAGCCAAGAAGAGATGAGAATCACATTAGTATCCAACAATGAAGAAGAGAAAGTTCCAAATGCCTAATCCACTCATCATAAGAAAGGAAACTTCAAGAAGTCAAGAGGGCCAAGAAGAAAGGTAGACGTGTCCAAAATAGAATGCTACCAATGTCATAAAATGGGTCACTATATAAGTGATTGTCCTGACAATCTAAAGAACAAGAAAAGGAATAGGGACCAAGCGAATGTTGTTGAAGAAGGATCTCCAAAGAAGAATAAAACCAAAGAATTAGATATAAGGGACTTGCACTACTAAGTCCTTTTCTCTAAGATTTAGTTGTTTCATTTTGTATTTTTTATTTTTAGTATTTGTAGGTTTAACATATTTTTGGAAAGACATTTTGAATTGTTTTTATAAGGTTATAGGTATCCTTCGAGTTTGAAGGGAGCCCTCACCAACTTCCAAAGATAAGTATCTTACCCCTTTCATTTCTGGTTTTCCGTACTTGTCTATGTTTGTTTATGTTAAATATTAATCACATTTCTATTCCTATTTTTTCTTGTTTAGAAAAAGAATTGTTCAATACTCAAGGATTATGGAAGAAGACCTCACAAAACAAAGCTTTGGAATCAAAACAAAGCTTTGGAATCACGAGGTTTGGTAAGAAACAAAGGTATGCCTAAAACCATAAGCTTTGTTTTCCTTGTGATAAAAGTATATTCATTTTTTTTGGATTACTAACATTATTGCGTCTAGCTCTCTTGAATCATAAACATGTCATGTTTGGGGTTTTGGTTTTGGTATGGAAACCCTAACCTGTTAGGGTTGAATGGTGATGACTGAAATCTCAAACTTTTGAAGTCTTGATAAATTAGGGTTTGGTAGGGTTTATGAGCAAGACCCTTATTTCAGATGATGTCCTAGGAATGAATCTTAGGTGTATGTTTGTCTATCTAATCAAGTTTTCCTATAATAGGGTTTTCTTGTTATATGTTATGATATGCTTGTGCATAATTATGAAGTCCTAGATATGTAGATTTGTTGACCTAATTGTTGATGGTCATAAGTCCTAGGGTTTGTAATTAAGCACCAGTCGAAGTTTGATATTCTAGGATGATATTTTTTGTGGATTCTACAGTTTTGTAACTAAACCTTTGTAGAAGTTCAATTCTCTAGTATATGATGATATTGTCTGGGATTTATGAAAGAATGTTGAATCCTGAAAGAGCTGTGATTAGTTTGATTGTTGAAAATGAAATCTAGGGCTTATAACAAACCCTAGTAGAAGCTAGTCATGTTGTTGAAATTGAGCTATGATTGATTATTGAATCTCATGTATGAAATCTAGTTTGCACTAAATCCTAGTAGAAAAATCACATATGAATTCTGAAAGATTTTAGATGCATTGTTGAATTGTACTTGTTCAAATTGTTTCTAGGGTTTGCAATATGAAAAGTTTGTCATAAAGAGATATTAAAGCACTAGATATAATGAGATTGATATCTTAATCGAACTGTTGATATGATTTAGGGTTTGTAACAAAACCTGGGCAAGAAGATGAAGTATAGAAGTAAAGTCTCTCGCTCATTATGTTTATAAAGTCTAATGCTTCCATTATTATATGATTTTGATATGGTTAACTTCATGCTTCTATAGATTTGGTTGTACTTGTTATCTAAGTTGTGCAAGTACATAATCTTCAGATGGTGAAGATGTTCATAAGTAAAGTTGATATGATAAGCATGATGAAGGAAATATATGAATGATGATGGTCAAGATGACTCTGATAAGAAGGATGGAAGCCATGAAAGAATTCTCCAATGTCATAAAAGGAAGTTGATCTTGTTGAAGAATGTAACTAGGTTTGGTCTTCATTATTAATATATTTGTCAAAAAGAATTTATTATTGTTAAATGACTTATTAAAGGATGGGTTTCATGCTTGGGTCATTTTTAGATATAGGTCCCCATTGTGGACTTCTAGGTTAGTCATTACATATTTAAATTGACTCATTTAAAATGACTTCTAGGTTGTTTATTATTTGGTCAAAAGGCTCCACCATCAAGTCATCTTTTTCAAGGTCATCATCTTCGGTCTCTTCAGCAAAACTTCTTCACAGATAGCTCTCAAGTCGGACTCTCTCAAATGATACATAAACATACTTCAAGTCGACCTCAAATTATCTTCAAATCAGATATGCTCATGTCGGCCTAACACAAGTAACACATCTCTTCAAGGAGCACATGTCAGCGCATTTCCTATGGACATATTACTATATATACAAGGCTAGGATCCTCGCATTTCTCAATCACAGAATCTCGGATCAGATTGCAGATAGGGGTTCAGATTAAGTTTGGATATCTTCAAGGAGACCGTATCATTACAATTCAAACATGATGTTATTTCAGTCATGAAACTCAGTGCTATCTCAGTTGTGATACTCAATGCTATCTCAGTTATGACATTTGGTGCTATGATGTTATCTCAGTTATGATACTTGATGCCATGATGTTATCTCAGTTATGATACTCAGTGCTATGATGTTACCTCAATCATGATACCTTAGTGCTACAAAAACATGGTGCTACTACAATTAATACAGAGAATGTTTCGATGTCATCAAGATGGAAGAACCTCAGAGCTACCTTAGGAGAAAGATCTTAGTAAGAATGTCTCGGTGTTATTACAGGAATGAGGATGAAGTTTCGGTGCAAGCAAAGGAGATCTCGATGCTAACACAGTGAAGGGATGACTTGATGGAGGAAGTCTATAGTCTAAGGGTCTTGGTCATCTCATCTTGAATCTACTGAAGGAAAAATTTTGACCGAGTTTTCCCCAAAGAGTGGGGTTTTGCCCTGGCAATGTGCCTACATCTTGTGTCTTCTTCTATTTGTTCATTGGCATTACTCTTGATGATAAGAAAAGATAAACTGAAAGAACAAATGATAATAGCAAAACATCACAAGATAATGTCATAAAGAGAAATTGATTAACTGCCAACTCCTTAATTTCTCTAACAGATCTCCCTAAGTTGAGAGGGAGCCTGGATAGAAGAAATCTCCATAAGTTAAGAGGGGGGGCATATCATGGTTATGATGGATACCTTGAAAGAAGAAATTGGAGAATGCATTTTTTGAGGTATCGCTGAAAGAAGGAAAGCAAGATCTGGATGTAGAATATGTTGCTGTGAAGTAGGAAAGGAAGTTTCTTGGTTAAGGAAACTTTTGTCAAGATTTGTTTGGAAATATTTAAATCCTATTGTGATAAATTGGGAAGCAACATCAAGTTGTTTGAGAGACCCCGAAGGTTTGAGGTTTGTATTTACTTCTATACATTTGAGAGTTTGTTACTTATTGGGGTTGTGTTTGTACAGGTAAATCACTCGAAGGTTTGATAGTATGTTATCGATCAGTTTGATCGAAGAGATTTGTTTCTGATATGTTTGATCGTGGAGGATTTGCTACCGATTGGAATAATTGAGAGTGTTGAGGCTTTGTGTATATTACACATTGCCTGGGAGGACATCTATGTGATGATGTTTAATCCCAAAGTAGGGAAGGTGGCGTTGGTCATAGATCTCTGACCACAGATACACACCTGGATCCCTGGGTTGATGGTTAGTAAGCAAGCCTAACGGTATCTAGAGAGACTGAAAGCTGTAGTCCACCTTAGTCCCAACCGGATAGATTTCCTTGGTCAAGAATCTAGTCTGTGGCACTGTGAGTGCCTAAACTGTTGGAGGACCTTGGATAGATTGCCCTGGTCAAGAATCTAGTCCAAGGCATTGAGGTGCCTAAACTCTTCATAGTTCACATAGTTTGAGATCTTCCTTGTACTTGTTATGAATACCTCCCTAGTTAAGAGGGAGTGTTGAAGAATGTAACTAGGTTTAGTCTTCATGAAATGTACTTATGAAAAGAATGAAAAGAAAATTATTATTATTATTATTATTATGACTTATTAAAGCATGGGTTTCATGCTTGGGTCATCATGTTTTAGGTCAAAATCCCCATTGAGGACTTCTAGGATTTATTCTGAGTCATTAGAGTCATTATACATTTAAAGAGACCCTTCTTGGGCTTTTGAATCATGTAAAAAGAGTTGTTTTTGAGTCAAAAATGACTTATGTCACCTCCACACCAAGTTGGCCTCAAGGAGATCATGTCGGCCCCAAACTGGGCAATTCGACCTCACGAAAATCCTATATATTGGAGCAATTCGAATTCATTTGGAACACACTCTCTCACACTCTCAAGTTAGATATCCTAGAAAGCGTTGGAAAAAGTGCAGAGTGGAATAAAAGGCTAAAAGAAGTGCAAAGTTGGAGAAGGAAGAAGAAACAATCAAGATCAAAGTTTTAGGCTATCTATCTCTCACTCGTGTGGGTTCCTCTAAAATATCGAAGTCTCTTTGTCAAGTCGAAGTTGATGCTGCTACCAAGTCAAAATTACTGCTGCTAGGTCAAAAGTTGTTGCTGCCAATTATATAATTGCTTCAAGTGGAAGTGTTACTTCAAGATCGAAATTGTTGCATTAAGATGGAAGTTGCTAGGTCGAAAATATTGTTGCATCGAAGCGTTGTTGCTGTTGTTGCAGCATCTAGGTCGAAGATAGCACTGGAAAGTGATCATCTACGGAAGAAGGAAAGGGCTGACTTGGTGTGGAGGAAGTCTGTGTCTAAGTCGAGGGTCTTGGATTATCTCAAGAAAACTACTCAAGGAAGAGTTATTGAGTGTTTTCCCCAGGAGTGGGGTTTTTCCCTAGTTGTCCGCCTACATCTGGTGTCCTTGATCTTTGTGCTACTGCTTTGGTAATTGCTTGATGAACTAAGATAAAAGAAGAACACAAGAAAGTTAATAAGAATACAAGAATCACAAAAGTAATTATCAAGTATAAGAAAATATTTTTGCCTTTCTGATTTTCTAACAGTGAGCATGAACTAGAACAAGAAGATGAGGACTTCTTACTCAAATTCTATGATAAGAGAAGGTTAGACCTCCAAGGCATAAAACAAGAATATGAAGAAAGCCCTACATATGATCTCTTCTCTGAGCTTGTCTATTATACCGACGCATTCAATTCCTTGTGTCATAAAATTAAAGAAAGATATGGCTCATTATCCAATGAGGATATGGATGACCAAGACAACCAAGAGAGTGAGGATGATGCGGAGGAGTTATCAATTGCAAATTTGGAAATTAACAATGATAAACTTGAAAGCATCTCCCCCAAAGAAGAAGATGAGGATCTTGATCCTGAAAGCCTCTTGGATTTGCAAGAAAGAATGGTGGAATTTGAAGAGTCTTGCAAGCGGCTTATGACCAGATGTAACACCAAGGACGTTTTCTCCCATTTATATGAGCAAGGGGAGAGGCTCTATATTATGAAATATGAATATAACAAAAGTCCCTAAAAGGATCTCTTCCTTGAATTATGCTACAAAACTCATGTAATGGAAACCTTAGATAGTATTCTTCGAGAAAAGAGGAAAGAGGAGGAGTTTTCCCTGCCTAGCAATGAGGAGTATTCTAAAGATAAGCAAGCAAATGAGGAACCTATGGATGACCCTTGGACTACAAATTGGGGAATTGGGTATGAAGATGGTATAAATGGAAGCCCTCTAGAGGTCCACAAGGATGAGCATGATGAAGTGGAGCCTCTCATTCAAGAAAGGGCACTTGAAGATATGGATATTGTGGCTCCCTGTGAAGATGACATTTCTGATTTCTTATGCATTAATGAGGGAAAATGGGATGTGGGCAACCATCATTTTGACAACAACCCTATCTATGATACCAACAAGGAAAATGAGGTTGAGGATGGTTCTCCCTTTCTTCAGGGCATTACTTACAATAATATACCTATTCACACCAATGAAAGGGAGGATCATTGTTTTCCCATACATGAAGAAGGTTTGGGGGAAGTGGATAGCCCCATTTATGATATCGATGACCATTGACAACCCTAAAAAGAGCCTTACTTTTCCTTGCCTTCTCCAAGATCCCAACGACGTAGTTGCATTATCTATGAGCCCTTGCTTTTCCCTTTCCCATACCATCACTAATATTGGTAAACCCTTTCCCCCTCTTGAGTATGATGTTGGGGAAGAACCACTCATTATATGTGTCCCCTCTTCCCTAACATACCCTCAAGATTATGAGCACACAATCGTTGCCCCTATCCAACATGACCATTACATTGAGAAACATGTTTGTCGCACCCCTCCATCTCCTCAATCCCCTTTCAGTTGTTCAGTGTGGGTAGCAGATTGAAATTCCAAGGGGAAGCGCAGCCACTTTGCCAAGAGGCTGAGTTGCTTGAGGAAATTCATTTTTTTGAGAGGCGGAAAAATTTGAGTTTTCCAGATCGAGTAATTCTGGAGGCAGAGGGAGCAACTCAAAAATTTTCATTGGGCAGATCCCTAGCTGGACGCAGAGGCTTTCTACAGCAGTTCACTAGAGTAGAACCTGCGTTGGGTGGAAGAAGACCACACACTGAGGGAAAATTTCTCTCAGGGAACTTCTAGTCTCGGATGTTCGAATTTCCAGTTGCAGATTGGCAGTAGCAGCTAGCAGAGCCACGTAGTCCAGGAGGGAGTGCGAATAGCAGAGCAGCAGCTGAGCACAGGGGAAGAGAGAGTTTTCGACATTTTATCAAAGATGGCCGCTGCATGGCTGAGAGATTAAGACAGGTTGGATGGTGCTTCCAACTATGTCATCTGGAAGGCAAGGATTTCCTTCCTTCTAGATGAATTTCGCCTGAAGGCATATATCGATAATGTGGTGGCGATTCCCATGGATGCAGATCAACTGAAGGAGTACAGAAAGGAGATGGCACAGGCGAAGCGGTTGATCCTAGATGGAGTATGGGATCATGTAGTCTTGCATATAGCTGGCAAGGATACTGCCAAGCAGATGTGGGATGCTTTTGCCACGTTGTATCAGGGTACTTCCAAGCAGTGGAATATCTACCTCGAGGAGAAGCTGAGATGCATTCGGATTCAGAAGGGGGAAGGCATAGACCCCCTCCTCACCAAGATTTAGGAAGTCCGAGATCAATTGTCGATTGTTGGGGCAGTGCCTCAACCCACGGAGCTAGTGAGATTGGCACTCAACAGTGTCTCTGAGGATTGGCGAGTTTTTGTCCAAAGTATACTGGGCAGAGACACACTACCAGGATGGGACAGGAGGTGGGCTGACTTGCAGTAGCAAGAGTTGAGACGAGCTCTTTTGAAGAGCTCCATCAGTGGCAGCAGCAACGGATCAAAGAAAGTGAAAGAGGAGGAGAATGTGGCCCTTGCATCTAAGGGTCCCATTCAAGGATAAGGGGAACAAAGGAAAATGGACTTGTCGAAGGTCAAACGCTTCAGGTGTGGTGAGCTAGGCCACTACAGTACCCAATGCCCTCTCAAGAACAAGGACAAGGAGGAGAAGCAGGACCAACAGGCAGCTTCTGCAGAGATCGATAGGCTTTCCTTCAAGCTTGAGGAAGACTTCGTGATGTTCATCGATATACCTCCAAGAGTGAGGTGGGGTGACTTGGTTTTGTAGCACCATAGCGCTACAGATGGTCAAGATCCTTGAGGTGTCCACCTCTTGGATTAGTACCTGGCTACAGGGACCCACAGTATTCAGTAGCAGGATGGACCAGTGGCAGTTGGTGCAATCAGATGCCAAAGTGACAATCGCAGAGACTAGTAGCATTCAAATGTTGGGGAGCGCAGTGCAAACTTGGCAACAGTGTAGTTGGCACAGTGCAGAGTCAGCAGCAGCGCAAATTCCTCAGTAGACAGTGCAGAGACTAGTAGTAGTCAGGACTCGGGTGACAGATGCATCATACTGAACACAATTGGTTCAGTATTTTGGATTTTTTTTGTTGCAGATGTTGCAGTTGTAGCAGTAGCAGATGAGAGTGAGTTGCAGTGCAGATGAAGCGTTGGCAACAGTTCAGCAAGGTCAGCAGCAACACAGATGCAGCTCATATCAGAGTTGCACAGTGGTTGGTGGGCAACAGTAGTCAGACATCAGCAGCATGATAGGAGATGATACAAAGACATGGTATTGTGGCAGTTGGTGCAGCACTAAAACACATTCCTCGCTAAGAGGGAGTGTTAATTTTTGTAGCATCGAATGTGTTTGTGGAGAGGCAGAGTTCTCCAAAACCCAAAAATCGTTTCTGGAAATTCTGCCTAGAAGTGACTCAATTAGATTATTAGCCATTTTTTTAATATTTCCCTATGTTGCACGAGTTTCCGGTACGGGGATACTTTGGATACGTGGGAACAAGTATCCGATACGGCTAGAAGCTTTGTCCAAATTTACAGGAAACGTCAAGTTGGGAGCGGCAATAATGTATTAATAATATATTAAAAATTAAATTTTAATATATAAAAAATGATATTAAAAAAAACAGGTGACAACTTATTTTATTACTTAATATCAAAAACAACATTATATAAAATAATACCAAAGCAGCATTATAATATTCCATTCGCTCAGAGATCAATGTAAGTTAATTTTTAATTTGGACAAAGCTTCCCGCAGCACTTATTTAAATATTGAAATTATTTTATTAAAAACAACTAAAACAACCAACTCTTGAACCAATAAAACCTAGTTATATATAGAAAAAGGTATTACAAAAAGGTTATGTATGGGACAGGTGATAACTTATTTTATAAAATAAGTTTTATTTAAAAATAATGTCATTACACCAATTGACCTTAATTTTTATTTATTCAGTCACATCTTGAAGATTTATTTATTATTTATTCAGTCACATCTTAAAGATTTCAATGGTGCGGAGCTTTCTTCGTCCCTGTCACGGTGCATGATTGAGACTGGTGAAAATGGAGAGAGTGAGGAATAAGTGCCCAGACTACGCTTTCTTGCCAGAGGAACTAGAGGAGAAGATATTGGCGCTGATGCCATTTGACTCTGTCTGTGCATGTCGCAGAGTGTGCAGGCAATGGGATGCGATCTTTTCATCCTCCAAAGTTATAAATTTATAATTTATAACCAAATTGAATTCAAATGTGTTTATATTAAAAACTTAAAAAGGAACTATATTAATCTCTGCGATAGATCAAAAGTGTCCAATGGAATTGTTGAGTAAAACAAAAATGAGAGATTAGAATGCACAAGACATCTCCAATTTCATTGTAGCATTAATATATTAAATTTAATTTTTAAATATGTAAGTTAAATATACATTAATAAAGGGTTATGGTCCATGGAAGTTCACGGCATTCAACAAACAGATCATCTCTATGGTTCCAGAACTGAGAATCCATATGGCGAGCCGCAAAAGAAACACAAGACACAAGCCTTATAAATTATAATCCCCAGCTCAAAAAGTAAGTGAAGTTTGAACAAACAGATCTGGTTTCACACGCAATATGACAACAGATCATCTCTATGGTTCGGGTTCCATATGCAATATCAATATGGCAAAAGGACCAAAGGTTCAATACACACGGAAATAATAGCAGTACTGAGTAAACTGTAAATTTAAATTTTAAAAACGTGAACACAACACAGTAAACAGTGTAAATCTGAGAGATCCCGCTTCTAAAGACTATATCAGATTCAGAACTGTGAAATTGAAATGATAAATCATAAATCAAAATGATACAGTGATATGGTATACCTCAACGAGTCAACACTATAGCGTCGAGCGGCTATGGAGCAGCAAATGCCAAACACTGAACAGTGAACAGTGACAGAGATCTCAGATAGACTCCAGACTCCAAACAGCGTCCCTTGCAGTCTTGCAGATGAACATTGAACTGGGTTATGCTGATTATATAGAAAAATTAATGCAGAGAACGCGTTTCAGGTTTGGTTTCGCGCCAAAGGTTTCGCGCCATTTTTTGGCGGGTTTTCTTCATTTATGCGGGTACTCGCTGATCGGGAGCTTGTGGGAGCTCCGATCCATCGAGGAGCTTCTAGAAGCTCCTCGATGGATCGGAGCTCCCATAAGCTCCCGATCAGCACTCCCCATCGATACGAGTACCGGAAACTCCTATTCAGTCGCCGAAAAGCTCCCGAAAAGCTCCCCGGTTCCCAACGAAGCTCCCACCATTTTCGGAACGTTTCCTACCAGCTCCCAAGCTCCCGGGAGCCCCGGAGCTTCAGGTACTTCATCTCCAAGGGTAGGGAGCGGTACCCGTGTAACAAAGATATTTCCTAAGTCTAAACTTAGGGAATATGGTTAATTAATAATAAGTATTAATTGAGATAAGGCGAGAAGGATCTAAAAACTCATACGGATCAACTACAAGATGATCATAACCATTGATTAAGTTTTAATATTGGTCGTTGGCGCTCCAACAGAGGATTATAAGAGGAGGTCGATGTGGTGATGGATAAATCACTTCAACGGTTCGATTTCATAGGCAGATCGATTTCCAGAGTAGCAGCAGTCAGTTGCCGATAAGAGATTCAGTGAGATCAAAGTAGTGTGAGGGGCAGGGATGATCAAAAGGAAATATTTACAGATCTGGGGAGGCAACAGCAAGAGGATCGAGTTATCCGAGAGAGGCAGCGCAGTTGCTTCAGCCAGGCAGTTCGATTTGGAGGAAGGAAAAATCGTTCTCAGTTCCAGAGGCTGAGAAGAAGTCCCAAAGGGCTAGAGAGACTATTTTCTTAGCATCCAAAGGAAAAACGAATTAATCAAAGCCCAGTCCGAGGCAAGTTGTCCAACTAGCTACGCAGAGCAACACAGAGGCTGACGTAGAGCTCCATGAGGCCGAGTTTTGGTAGGCAAGTCGTGCCAGAAATTGCTTGTGGGAGAAGGGTAATTTCCCTTCAGTATTTTGCCCAGATTTTCTTGTTGTTTGAATTGCCAGTTGAGCATCCATAGATGTACTCAGATTTCACTATTGCATAATAAAATAAAACCCTCATCTCCTGCATCGGTTTTCTCGAGTTGGGTTTTTCCGGGGACTTTTGTCCAAAAATAATTGTGATAATTTTATGTGTGTGTGCTAACATTTCTTCCAGTGTTTATTCTTCCACAGTTTTATTTGTGTGAATTGCAATGTGATTTATTCAATATTTGTCGTAGCAAATAACAAATAAACTGTTAAATAAAATTAACAATTAGGAGAATAATTTCTAGTTGTTACAATAGGATTCCTGAGTATGATGTTGGGGAAGAACCACTCATTATATGTGTCCCCTCTTCCCAAACATACCCTGAGGATTATGAGCACACAAACGTTGCCCCTATCCAACATGACCATTACATAGAGAAACTTTTTTGTTGCACCCCTCCATATCCCCTCCATCTCCTTAGTCCCCTTTCCCTTCCCATCATGACTTTATGGCATCCACAAAGCATAACAATGATTGTGATAGAAATTTTTTGAGTTTTATCATTCATTCTTCCATCTTGTACTTAGAAGAAAGGTTCTGAACCTCCAAACTAGTGTCCTTCCCCTCATCCAGGACTCCTTTCTACATTATGTGGATAGCATATTTTCCCACCTCCCTCCCGCATCATCCTCCATATGATTGTTTCTATGATGGCTTTCAGGTTTATTGCAAGAGTAATCATATAGGCATATATTCTCGCATTGATCTAATGATATGTTGGTTGCATTGGCTTTACGATTACACTTAGCATTTGCTTAATGTAATGTGTGTGTTAGAGTAGGATGCATTGCATGTCGATTTTCGCATTAGAACTAACATCATATTCTTTTATAATGCTATATTAGGTGTATTTAGATTAGAATTACATCTACTATAAAAAAATTGTTCATTTTTATGGCCTAATACAAGCATGGGAGATCATAAGATGCAAAAACATGCTTCCCTATGTGCTTGGTCTTTGATGTGCAGGTAATAGGTCTATGGTCCCAAGAGATTGTTGGTGTTCTCATGACCTCCCCGTTCAAGTACATTCATGCACTCTATTGAGAGATCATGTCCCAGTTGAAGCCAGATGTTACCCACCACCCATGGGCGACACCCATAGGAGAATTTTTTCTCCTAGATTGTCTTCAACTGGAAGTGCTCAGATAACTCGATTTGCCACCATCTCTGTCACTTGAGCCAGCCAGTATGCACCCTCGCCCATCTCTCATGATCGTATGTTTGAAGGTGGGCCTTCCAAGCCAAAAGGTATGGCTTTCATTATGAAGTTGGCCATATTTGCTTACTTATCATGGACACTTCTGGGCGTGGTTTAGTGGGGGGATTCGACGAAAAGAATGGGCTTGGTTTGTACTCTTGTCCCCTTGTCCAACTGTGTGTTTAACCTTGTATCCTAGTCTCGTGGGATCTCCTTTATAGAGTACGAGCTTTATGTCTATCAAGAAGAATTCTCCAAGAAAATCTTTGCCCCGAGATGTCTATCAACCAAGCTTATGCTTGGAGGTAAATTTAGTTAGAAATGCAAGTTATGTTAATATGTCTAAATGAAATGCATGTTAGTTTTCCCCAAAGAAAATATTGATTTGCAATGTTTCAAAGTAAGTGCATCAACATAAGTTGCAAATATGACTTTAATTGGAGAAATAAAATTAGCTCACAAGTGTTGCATGTACTCCATTCAATTGATTGCAAATGAATTAAAATTATGCAAGTAAGTTGCTTGAAAATAAAATTTGTTTCAAGTAGACAATGACAATATAATGCTCCAATACTCAAGATAACAATGTAGCATAAAAATGAAGCATGTATTCAAGTGCTCATGAAACAATTTACCAAGCAAAATGGGAAGGAATCAAAGCTTGCTAGGAATGTGAAATGCTTGTATGTAAAGAGTAAATTGCTCAAAGTAAAGTGTTAACTTGTAACACAAAGCAACAATGAAATGAAGGATGCAAAGCTCAAGTGAAATTGTAGCAAACTTAACTTGGAAAACAAAATGTGATGATGAAGTTGTGTTAATTTCCAATAAGCATGCAAATGAAATGAGCATAGAAATTAAGAAGATAAGATGCAAAGTCAATCCACCCACATGTTCCTCCCTCTAAATGGAGAGGAGGGATGCCATGGGTAAAACCCAAGCTCCCACAAGAAAACTAAATCTTTTATTAACTTGTTACAAAGATGAGAAGCCTTCAAAAGGTCTCAAATGAACTTCAAGGAGAATCTTTACAATATGTGAGACTTTTGAGCACTAGATCTCCTTCTTGAAAGTCAAAATTAGTAACTAAGGAGTGTACAATAAGAAGGTTACCAAATCTGAAAAATGTTAGAGGTCCCTTTTGCATCCAAAAATCAGCCTCCAAGATAAGTGAAAAGAGGCTAGTCCTCTTTGTACACAACCTTGTCAAGGGAGGGAGCTTGCCTTACACAAGCTCTCGGCCTAGCTCAAAAATCAGTCTCCTAACAAGCTCTCGGCCTAACAATTTCAGCTCCCAAACAATGCTAAGTTCCTGCAAGCAACTAGTAAGTAGCTTCAAGCCTTTGCTTCCTCAATCCCGTCAACAAAAAGGGTGAGCACAATCCTCAAATAAATTTGATTTTTCTCTGCAAAATCAGCCCTCAAAATTAGTGGAAAAATAGAGAGAAATGTTAGTAAATAATATCTACAAATATTCTACAAAATTAGACCAAGGAACTAGAGCAAAACTCCTCCCCCTGCCTAATCTTCAACATGCTCTTCAATAGCAAAATAAAATTGATATGAGCACAAAATTTTGAGATAAATGATTTAAATGAAATTGAATTGAAATTCAAGCTAAGGCCAAGGATCCCTGCAAGCACAAAATCGTAAGATGAGGCCATGGGAAACAACAAATGTGGGTTCTCTTATGAGCTTGCTCAAGAGTGGGATGATTCCTCCAAGAATTTCCCCTCACACTTGAGGCTTGATCCAAAATATGTTTCTACACAACTTCAAATACACATTATAGATCCATATGGATTTAGAAAAATACAATGATAAAGAAATATTAGAGATTTATTGGAAATCAACTAAAACATTCCCTATCTAGAGCAAAATTTCAAAACCAAATGTCAATGTAAGGTAGCTCTACATTAACAAATCTCTAGAAGCATAATGGAAATAATGAAAACAATAGCACGAGTAGAAAGATGGAGCAAAATGATCAAGATACCATGCTCAAGAAGAACAACACCTTATAAGTGAACCCCAAAGTCTTTTATTGCAATAGAATGTAAGTGTACACAAGAGAAAAGCTTCCCCAAGCATAATAGCTCATTTCAATGATACATAGTGAGAGCTCAAAGATCTATTATATAGAGAAATGGGAACAAATCTCAATGTAACAACAAAATTACAAATGGACATGGAGGAGATCCCACGGAAGGAAATTGAATTCCAAGTGTGGATGAGAGATGCCAAGTGTGGAGCCTCCGACAAATCGAATTTCATATGTGCTCATCAAAATCTACCTCAAGCAAATTTAAAATCCAAGTGGAGAGCAAGGAAATGCCATGTGTGAAATGAGGGGGGAGTTAACCCCCAATAACCAAGCCAAAAGATGACACCTCCCAACAATGTCTCCCATGAGCCATGCGTAGATCTCCTTGAGGAATGCATAGTCCCTCCTTATGCAACTCGTTGATCCTTGAAGATGTGCCAAGTGTAGATGAGGTGGGGCTAAGGTGGAGACAATCCTCCACAAAAACCTCAATCCAATCTTCAAGCGAATTGAAAATCCAAGTGGAGAGCAAGGAAATGCCATGTATGAAATGAGAGGGAGTTAAACCCCAACAACCAAGCCAAAAGATGACACCTCCCAACAATATCTCCCATGAGCCATGCGTAGATCTCCTTGAGGAATGCGTAGACCCTCCTTATGCAACTCGTTGATCCTTGAAGATGTGCCAAGTGTAGATGAGGTGGGGCTAAGGTGGAGACAATCCTCCACAAAAATCTCAATCTAATCTCCATCAAATATTCCCCCAAATGTGCATAACTCACACAAATTCAATTTTCCAAGTCACTAGCTCCTTCATTAACTGCCAGAAATTTGATTTCCTCATGTAGTCCATGCATTGATGATGTAAGGTGCCAAATCATCCTCCACTTGTTCTTTGACTTATTCCTTTGACTTGAGATAATTTCCAAGTCATTTCCATGTCATTTTGTCACATGGAGTTATCTATTTTTCTCCATTTAATTTATTTCTAGGCTAATTTATTGTCAGATTTCTCACTTAAATTAAGAAAAGTGGGTTTTGAGGGTCTAGAAATTATTTTTTACCCCTCAAAGTGTGTCATAGTAGAAATTTGAGGGTGAGAGGTGTAATTTTAAGCACACATGCCCCATACAACTTCTCTAGACATCACTTATTATATTTTACATTCAAATTTTATTCAAATCTCCGCCCTGCGGGAAATTTAAAAAATTTTACATGTGACCCCTAGACCAAATCAAATTCCACGAAATTTTACGAATGATCTAGTATAGTAATATAAAATGACTCTAGACACTAGGACTCACCCAAGGCCTCACCATCAAGCCGCACTCCGACTTTGGGGTTATGCTTGGAGGAAAAAACTCAATTAATTATTAAGTCACTGTAAGCACCTAATAATTAACCAAGTGAAAAAAATCTCCCAAAATAAACTCACTTGATGACAAGGTCCCAAGTTACATAGGCCTGTTATATGACTCAACTCATCATACTAGCATCACTTTACATCATCCCCGTAGGGCCTATGGAATTTGAGTACAACAAAAGAAGAAATAGAGTTCAAAAACTCTAATAATATAGTGAACTCTGATGGTACATGAAGCCTCTAATACATCTTTGGGCATGGAGTCTTCAAAAAAATTTGGGTACACTTTAGTGGTCAACAAGTATCTCCTATTTTTTCTCAAGAAGGATATGACCAAGACATCTACAAAGGATGAAGGACTATTCTCAGCACTTACTAGCACATTTGAAGATGAAAATATTTGAGTGATCGACTGTGGAGCATCAAGACATATGACCGGTGAGCACAAGCAACTAAAAACATTGTCAAGAGGAAAATCTTCTTATTCTGTTGAGCTTGGTGACAAGAAGAGCTATCCTGTGAGAGGAATTGGATCAACCTCGCTAGATCTGGAGAATGGAGGAAATATTCATCTCAACAACATCTTATTTGTTCTAGGTTTGCATAATAATCTACTTTCCATTTCATGTCTAGAAGATAAGGGAGATAGAATTGCATTCATAGATGGAAAAGTTTGTAGTATGTGATAAAATCTCTAGCATCGAAAATGCAAAAATGATTGGTATCTGTGAAGGAAGACTCTACAGATTGCTAACTCCTCTCACTCCAGCTTTAGTTCACATTGAAGTTAGCTCATGCAAACTTTGGCATAGAAGAATTGGTCACCCTCACTAAAAATTGCCAGGCCAAGAGGGTAACTCCACGAATTAACTTGTTTATTGCATTACTCAGTTCATGAATATATAGATGAGTGGAGAGACTATTGGGATTCCAATTCCAAGGTCTCTTGATTTTCTCTAATGCATAATTGAAACTATTTACAATAATCCCAATCCTTTTGGATTAGGTGTCAACATTCCCCCCTTAATCTGAAGGGATGTTGATGAGTCCAAGCATCATTCTGAATCTTTCAAACTTTTCCCTTCCAAGCACTTTGGTGAAGATGTCTGCAATTTGCTCATTTGTGGAACAATGTCGTAGATGGATTGTCTTGGCCTCAACATGATGTTGAATCAGATGATATTTTGTATTTATGTACGTGGTTCGATCATGGAACTGTGGTTCTTGGCCAACTTTATTGCAGAAGTGTTATCAATAAAAAGAGGAGTTAAATGCACTTGTTTATCCTACAAATCCTCCAGAATTTTCCTAAGCCACACAATTTCCTTTGTTGCTTCAACTGCTACCACATATTCTGCCTCAATTGTGGAATCAACTGGAATTGATTATTTGTGTGACCTCCAGGAGACAGCTCCTGATCCAAGACTCATAACATAACCTGAAGTAGATACCCCAACTTCTTTATCTCCATCGAATTCTAAATCAAAGTATCCAATCAAGCTGAAGTCACTCACCTATGTATACTTGAGTCCAAATTCTTGAGTTCCCTTCAAGTACTTTAGAACTCTTTTTGCAGCAGACCAATGACCCTCATAAGGCTTTTGCATAAACCTAGAGAGGAATCCAATAGAAATTAAAATGTCTGGTCTAGTAGTAGTCAGGTAGTTGAGACTTCCTACGAGTTTTCTATACTTTGTTGCATCCTCAAATTTTTTCCTTCAGTGGATGTGAGCTTTAAGTTATGTTCCATTGGAGTAGTCAAAGGGTTGCACTCAGCCATGCCAAACCTGTTCAACAAATCTCCAATGTACTTCTTCTGAGAGAGGAATATAAACTTCGGATGTTGAGTTACTTCAATACCAAGATAGTAGTGAACATAGCCCATTTCAAAACCTTTCCTCAGTTCTTTCTTTATGGATGCAATGTAGCTCTCATTGTTCCCTGTCATTAGAAGATCATCTACGTACACCACAAGATATACAATTGTTTTGCCAACTTTCTTAACAAACACAGTTGCATCATCAAGATCATAATGTTTGAAATTGAGTTTCTAAAGATACTCAATTAACTTCTCATACCAGGCTCGCGGTACTTGCTTGAGGCCATACAGGTATTTTAAAAGCTTGCATACTTGTGTTCATGACCCTTCACAACAAATCCTTCTAACTGGGACATAAAAACATTCTCTTTCAGATCTTCATTCAAGAAACTAGTTTTTACATCCATCTAATGGACTTTCCAGCCATTTTGAGCTGCCAAGGCAAAGAGTGTCCAGATGGTAGGCCATTTTGTTGTGGGGGCAAAAGTCTCCTCATAATCGTCCCCTTCCTTCTAATGCAAAACCTTTTGCTAGAAGCCTGCCTTTGTGCTTGTCGAGTGAGCCATCTGCTTTATACTTGTTCTTGAAGACCCACTTGTAGCCTATTGGCTTGGTTCCCAATGGAGGATCAACCAACTTCCAAGTTTCATTCTTTATCAAAGCATCATATTATTTCTGCATCGCTTCTTTCCATTCACCATGAGAAGCAGCTTCTTTGAAGGAAGTTGGTTCAAAATATGTAGACAAATTCAATTCACAATCATACGAAACATCCATATTAACAGGTGAATCAGAATCATCTACATCACCTCCAATCTGTCTGGTTAAGCTTCTTGTTCCTGTCTTTCCAACCTCATCAGGACGAACACTTTCAAGTGTCTCTGTCAGCCATTTTGGAGGACCTTTCTGAGATGGCCCAAGCTGTTTAGTTCATTGAGATGGAGTTGAATCAAGATTTAGTCTCCCAATTCTGTCAATCACATCACTCAAAGTGTCATCAGTGGTTAGAGCTTCATGTGGGGGAGAGAGTGCTTCAGAAGAAGATTCCACAGATGATCAAGTATAAGAATACCCCCTTCAAGATGTGGAAACTCATTATCAAACTCTTGAAAAGACTTGCATGTCTGAATCTATCCAAGCGATCAAATTGTCGCTCAACAACATTGTCAGTCTTGGAAGATTCAAGGAAGATCACATCTATAGATATTATAAACTTTTTATTCACTTCATCATAGAGACAGTATGCTTTGGAGGTATTTGAGTACCATGTATTTGAGCACCCCAAGAAGATACATTTGTGACTCCTTACACCGAGTTTGTTTTTTTCTTCCTCAGGTATCAAGGCATAATAGGTGGAACCAAAAACCCTGAGATGCCTCACTGAAGGGATGTGACCATACCACATTTCATAGGGAGTTTTGTTTTTTATAGCATTAGATGGACACCTATTCTTGATATACACAGCACATAGAACTGCATCAGTTTAACATTCTTGAAAAACATCATCAAACGTAACATATAGATTGTCTTGTTCATTCTTTCAACTACCCCGTTCTGTTGGGGATTATAAGGCACGGTTGTTTGATGTTTGATCCCATGTTGGCGAAGATAGTTTTCAAATTCATTTGAAGTGTATTCTTTTCCATTATCAGTACGAAAGTTCTTGAAAGTTCTTGAATGTTTCAAAAGCTCCAGATTTGTTCTTCAATAAATAAACCCAACACATGTTGGTGTAGTCATCAACAAATGTCATCATATATTTATTACCATTTGCAGAAGGAACAAGCATTGGACCACATAAATCAAAATGAATGAGTTCAATTTTTTAATGTGCTCTGGAATGAGATCATGAAAAGACTATTTGTTGTGCTTTGAAAGATGCAAGGATCACATTGCTTAAGTTTCCTAGGAATTGTAGGCAAGCCAATAACACCATTTTTCTTCAAAAAACAGAGGTTGTCATAGTTCAAATGTCCAAATCTAGCAAGCCATAAAAGACTTTATGGAAATGTACCTTCATCGTAATGAGAACTATATGAAAATTTTTGTGCAAAAGCAGAGGTTCCTTGCAGCTTCAGAAGTCTTTCTTCTTCTATCCCAGTCATGAAAAGCGATTGATCTACTGTTTTTCTAACCTCAACCTTGCCATCAAATATGTGAATGGGGTGTCCTTGCTGGTGGATGTGGACCAAAGACAACAAGTTTCTCCTCAGCTTCGGGACATATAGAACATCATTTAGAAGAAAGTTTGGAAGTCCAGGAAGTTTGAGCTAGAGTTGTCTTTAGTGATACTTTTTGGACTTTTCACTGCCAGAATATGGCAGAAAAAATTGAGGTGAAATCTTGTATTGTGTTATTTGAACTCGTGTTTTGACTGTATATATGGATTCAGCACCCTGAAAAACCCTTAGGGCACTTGGATTGTGCAGGGGTTACTCATCAAGCTTGTGATTTCAATAAATTCCTCTCAGATTTTAGATAAATTAGACCGGAAAAATCCACCAAAAAGCTTCCAAAAAGTCTTACTAAAGACAACTCGGTTTGAGCCTGATGGCTTTAGTTTTGACTTGTCTGCAAAGTATACTGCTCCATCAAGATTATCAGTGAATTCTTCAAAGAAATCTCTTTTGAAAGTCAAGTGGCAAGTTTCTCCTTAATCAAGCAACCAAGCATCTTTCCATGAAGCAAGTGAAGCATTGAATAAGTCTTCACTTACTCCAAGGTTGCAATGTACCACAACATAAGGAGCAGACTCGAGTGCCTTACCTTTCACCTTGTCAGTTGTTTTACCTTTTCCTTCATTTCTTTCCTACTCAATTTTGTCCCAAGGCAACTTACATGTGGATGCATCATGTCCATCTCTATTACATCGTATGCAATGAAGATCAGACCTTTCTCCATGGAAATGTCTGCCCCCTTGCCTGTAAAATTCTTCCTTCCTCTTCCTCTTCGACCGCCTCTTCCTCTAGAAGAATATTGTGCATGATTATTCTCCTTTTGTGCAAGGCACACAGCTTCTTCAGTACACTGAAGAGCCATTTACTTCCCAAAAGCCTTCTCTCTCTCAGCAAAATTCTTCTCAAGGGAGTCAAAGGTAATCTCCTTAAGGTTGTCACTTGCTTGCAATGACTCGAGATAATGTGAATAGGTGGGATATAGTGCCTTGACATAAGCTATGAGAGGAATATCTATTTCAACACCAATGGATTTTATGTCATGCATAATGGATCTTACTGCTAGTGCTAATGTAAGTGGGTCATCATTTTTCAACTCAAGGTTGAACAACTTGATCATCAATTGAACAAATTCAAGTTCAGAGTGTGAGTTATACAATTCCTTCAACTTCTTTAAGGCTTCAAAAGAATTTGAAAATGGAGAAATATGGCGCCGCTGCAATCAAGGCATAGGCCTTGTTGTTCTTGTTTTCCCAAATGGCAAGCTCCTTATCTGAAGTGGGATTTTCCGGTGCATTGTCTCCTTCTCCTTCACAAATTCCTTTCCACAACTCATTGAAAATGAGGGTGTGTTTTATCTTCTGAGACCACTCATGATAGTTATCTTTGCCAGAGAAAACCACTCGCACAATCGATATGAGTGAATGCATCATCAAAAAAAAACTATTTGCCATTGATTTCCAAAATAAACACAATCTTTCTTTATATTTCCTATTTAGGTGGCAAAATTTCACTATATTAAAATTTTTGTGTAACATATATTCCTCCACTCATCAAATATATTATATATGGTGGTTCCAACATATACCTTTTTCATTCAATATAACATATACCCATTAAAAAGGCTCAACGAATTATGAATGAACCATTATATATATGCCACCTTCCTTTTCCCTTTAAAAATCCATTATTTACAACTCATATTATAATATTGCATTCACATATCTCATTCATATGAAATATATGCGTTATATATATACACCTTTGAAAAACTCGATGGACCATGGCTTCACGGCTTCCAACAAAAATTACATACCATTTTCAATGAACAGCGACGGTCAGGCCTTCAATTCAACACACAGAGGAGTAATGTAGCTCTTCAAAAAAATTTAACGCACAACGGACTGGAGCATACAATTACATGGTCTTTCCACACATTGCAGGTTCTACAGCTCGGAAATTTAATGAATGCACAGCCCAGCATACGCACAACATTCAATTTCCAGTAGCGACCAACGCAGAGAGCAGGGGGCAAGGTTTGCACAGTCTTCAAGTCATGGCATCACCATTCCAGCCGCTCCATAAATCACACAAGACATAAATTAACAAAGAATAGCACAACGTTCAATTCAGGGAAAATAATTCAACCAGTAATTCATTCAATGACCCTTTCAAAAAACAATGTGCTGCTTCAACGCAAAGCTCAAGAGCATTGTTCCAATGCTTCAATGGGATCAATGTAGAGGGACAGAGGACAGAGAATAGAGAATATGGCAGAGAAATAGGAGTTACATAGCAGAAAGACTAATTTTGGGAGCTAGTTATGATACCATGTCAAGCCAGGAGGGTTACTCCACGAATTAACTTGTTTATTGCATTACTCAATGTTGAGAATTTGGAGGGCTAGAGATTATTACAAAATTCTCTTCTTGATGATTACTTGTGAGCATGCTTGAGTTACTTATGTCTTTCTTTTCTTTAGCTTAGTTAGTCTTTCATCAAGTCAATTATCAAAATGCATGAGACACACAATTAGGCTCCTAGAGCCAGGGCAAAAACTTTCCCTCTTGGAGAGGAAACCCGCAAAGAATTCTTCTTATAGATCTTCAAACGACAAGTACCATGACCAAGACTCAGACCCCTGACCTAGATATGCTTCCAAGACCTTGATTCCGCCTCTTCAAACTTGGATCTTCTCTTCACCAAATTCCTGCATCAGCGCTAGAGACCTTACATATGCTTGTAGTTGAATTGCTTGAACAGTAGGAAGGTAAATCATAGAGTTACCTTCCTTACTATTGTTGTCTTTTCTCCTTATGATTACCACAAATTCCCTCTTCAAGTTAACATCCCTTGCACTTATCCGCAATCTAACTTGTACCCTTGATATTCACAATCCTCTCCTTGTATTACTGTTTCAGATCCGTATTCTACATTGTCTCTTATCCGCACTTATGTTCTTCTTTTATCTGCACTGAGCCCTTACTTTATCCACATTGAAATCTTTCCCTTTATACGCACTGAATCTTAGTATATATCCGCACTATCTCTGTTGTAGGTTCACATGTATCTGCATTCCTAAACTCAGATAAATCCGCAAATCTTCCTGAAGTTTAACTCGCAATTCCTTCTGAGATGGTTCCATATTTACTACAGTGATATCCGCAATTCTTTTACTGAGATTTGTCCACAGTGCAACCTTGTATACGTCCGCATTAAGTTCTGTGTTATTCGTACTTATTGCTTCCACAAAACAGTCAGCAAACTGCCTCAGGCTTGTCTGCAATATCACAGAGGAATCTGCATTTAGTTTGAGTGTTGTACGCAAGACTTGTCCTTTCAAACTAGGCTTATATATAGTGAGTTGTTCACACCTTTTAGGCCGACTACACCATAGCATGTAGGCCGACATGACTTGCAATTTCTTCCACTTTCCAAGAGGTGTTTCTTCAGCAGCGTAGCAGATTGTCTTCACTATATTATGAAGCTTGATTTCAACATTATATGAGGGTTGTCAAGGTCTTTGGAGCACAAACTAAATCCTTCATGAATATGACACCTAATTATATTTATTCCTTGAAGACATAAACCTAATAGACATCAAGAAGAAGTCTATCTACATAATAAAATCTTACTCATGAAACCCATGAAGCAAGTACACCAAAAACACATTTTATTATCGTTGACATCTTCTATACATAAATACGTAATTACATAGTCAACATGAAGACCGACCTAGTTACACTTTTCAACACTCAGTTCATGAATATATACATGAGTGGAGAGACTCTTGAGATTCCAATTCCAAGGTCTCTTGGTTTTCTCTAATGCATAACTGAAACTATTTACAATATTTACAATAATCCCAATCCTTTCGGATTAGGTGTCAAAATTCTTACCAACTCTAAATTCAATAGTAAATGGCATCCCCGAACTCAAGGAGGATCATGAAGGAGTATGCAAGGGACGTGCATTGGGTAAAAATACCAAGAGACCATTTGGAAGCAGTGCTTCAAGGTCAAAATAAATTTTGGATCTCATTCATTCCGATGTTTGTGGTCCTATGTCTCCAAAGTCTCTTGGAGGTCATCTATATTAGTAACATTCATTGATGACCATTCAAGGAAAAGTTGGGTTTATTTGATGAAATCCAAGGATGAAGTATTCGTCAAATTTCAAGAATTCAAAGCTGAAGTAGAGAACCTTACAGAAAGGAGATTCAAGATATTAAGGTCTGATAATGGAGGAGAATATACTTCAAAGGAAATCATAGCCTTTTGTAAGGAGTCTAGGATTAAGAGGGAGCTAATAGTCTGATACAATCCCGAACAAAATGGAGTTGCAGAACAAAAGAATCAATCCATTAAAGAAAGTGTAAAAGCCATGTTACGTGATCAAGATTTGCTGAAAATTTTGTGGGGTGAAGCAACTAAGACTGTTGTATACATTCAAAATCGAAGTCCCCACAAGTCACTAGATAACATGACTCCCGAAGAAACATTCAAAGGGAAAAAACCAAGTGTGGACCATCTCCGAATTTTTGGTTCCACACTTAAAGAGAAAGAAATTGGATCCTTCAGACATGAAAGGAACATTTGTTGGCTATAGTAATACTTCAAAGGCATATAGGATCTACATAAAATAAGGACACCGAATAGAAGTTAGTCGAGATGTGATATTTGATGAAAGTATTGCATTCAAGAAATCAAAAAATCTCTAGATGGACTCTGATGATGAAGAACTTTCTATATTTGAGAGGAAGGTACCAAGGAGGAAGAGGAATCAAATCATGAAGATGAAGGTCCCAGTGAATCCGTGCAACCTGTTGAAAAGTGTAACTAGGTCTATCTTCATGTTGACTATGTAATTATGTACTTATGAAAAAGAAGAAGTCAAAATAATATATATATATATATATATATATTTGTTGTGTTTGCTTCATGGGTTTCATGAACAAAAATTTATTAAGTAGATGGACTTCTTCTTGATGTCCATTAGGTTTGAGTTAAGTGTCAAATCTAGTCTAGCTATATGCTCCAGGACCTTGTGGAAGAAGCTCTCAACAGCCCTCAAATAACAATGGAAGACAAGCTTTAAATGCAGTGAACAAATGTCTCATCAACGCTGGTATAAACCTACTCTAGTCAGCCTAATTCACCATGGACAAGTCAGCCTAATACTCAGCTATATGGTCGGCCTATTTAAAGGGTTGTGCCCTATATATATACACAGTCATGCGGTAATCTTGGAGGCAAGCAAGTGCGGATCTCTCTGAAAATACAGTGTGGACAAAAGACAAAAAATAGTGCGGGTTTAAGAGAAAGAGAAGTGTGAGATTTTAAGGTGAATAGTGCAGATATATAAGACAAGTCGGCGTGGAGAACAATGCGGTTTTTACTATGCATGAAATGCGGACTTCAGGAGCTATGTACCGGATATACAATGCGGACTTATCAACATTGTCTCAGTACCTATCTCGGACCCTAAAGCAAGGGAAAGGTTGCGTATATACCATTGTTGTTTGATGTGTGATTCCAGAATTAAGAAAAGGTCTTGAAAGACAAAGTTAAGGGCAGTCTACTTAAAGGAAAAATTTTCTGAAGTCAAGACAGTGATTATAAGAAGAAAGGCAGACCTAAAGGTGGGAGAAAGTGAGGAAGGTAAATCAAAGATTTACCTTCCTAACTACATTTCAAGGAATTCAGTGACAAGTGAAGATAATTTTGTCCCTACATTTGACTGAGTATCAAGAAGTGTAATTTCGAGACCGAGTTCTCTAGTCCCAGTGCAAAACAGTGGAGATTGGTGTAGACGAGAAGAATCAAGTTTGAAGAAGCTGTGATAAGGTCTTGGAAGCATATCTAGGTCAGGGGTCTAAGTCTTGGTCATGGTACTTGTCATTTGAAGATCTATAAGAAGAATTATTTGTGGGTTTTCCTCTCCAAGAGGGAGAGGTTTTTCCCTGGCTCTAGGAGCCTAATTTGTGTGTCTCGTGTACTTTGATAATTGACTTGATGAAAGATTAACTAAGCTAAAGAAGAGAAGACATAAGTAAGCTCACAAGTAACTATCAAGAAGAGAATTTTGTATTAATCGCCAGCCCTCCAAATTCTCAACATGGTATCAGAGCTAAGGTGCTGAACTCAGGGGCTACTTGACAAAGAGACACTCCAGGAAGCAAAACTCAAAGTTTGAGTGTAAAGTCAAATCAGTTTGCAAGGAAGACTCTCAAGTTATTTTTAGTAAAGGATCAGCCTTTCAAGAAAATAATCTTTGCCATCAAAGATTTACATTTAAGACATTGTTAAGAAAAGGACATTATCTTTTGAAGCCATCCTTTACCATCAAGGATCCAAGATCACCTAGATTGAAGAATTCTATCTTGGAAGAAGTTCCTAACCTCTTTGTTATCATCAAGGAAGCTGTCGAAGGAGAAAGTCACTCAAGTAAGTATCTATGACTTCGTCTGAATCAGTCAAAATGACTTATTGTTTAGAAAGCAACAAATTGGTTGGGTTATCAAACTTCAATGCATGGAAGAAAAGGACAGATCTGAAGCTAATTGAAAATGAAGTTATGGGCTTCATAAAAGGATCTACAATTCAACCTCCAAAAGAAGACATTCTAGCATATATCAAATACATGCAGGGAGACATAAGAGCCCAAAGGTCTCTTATAAAATCCATAAAAGACCCTCTCATTCCCTATGTATTAAAGCTAGAATCCTCAAAAGAAATATATGATAAATTGGTGGAACTCTTTTCGAAAGGTTCTACAAAGGAAATAATATCCCTAAGACAAAAACTATACAAATTGAGAATGTCAAAGGAAGGAATAATTCCATATCTAATGGAGATTTTCGCAATATGAGAACAACTACTGAAGTTGGGAGAAGTAATGTCTGATAGAGAAATACTCACTATGGTACAAAATGTCTTACCAAAAGAATGGAGAGATTCCTCTTCCAGCATAGATGGGAGAGAAGAAGCCATGCCATTCCAAAGTCTAGGTAAGATAGAAGAATCAAGATTGAAAGAAGGATCAAGAGAAGAGAAGCAAGCCTTTGCCACCATGACCGGGAATAAAGGAGGATTCGGTAAAGTTGGTCCTCAAAATAAGAAGAGAAATGTGGACAAAGCACGATGCTTTGGGTGTAATAATCTTGGGCGTTATAAACGAGATTGTCCTAGATTTAGAAAGGACAAGAGGAAGAAGGAAGAAGCCCATATAAGAGAAGAACCTGATGAAAGGAAATCTAAGAAAGAAGAAGCGAGGGATCTCAACTACGATTAGGATCTTCTTCTCCTTTAAATGATCTCTGTTGGTTGTAAAATAGTATGATAAGAAGCAACGTATATTATAGCATCATGATAAAAGCATGATAGGAGCTCCTGGTGTAGCAGCTCCATGGGAAAAACCTCTCTGATATCTATTCTGATGGAAGGCAGTCATCAAGATCAAGGGTCATCATGGAAACAGACTTCTGAGATATGATGACATATTGATGGAGCAGGCCAAGGGAATGAAGCTCTTCATTCTCAAGAAATTGCTACAGGATGACTCAAGGGAAAAAGGTATGAGGTATGTATATATTTATATGCTGACATTGGATAATGTGAAGTTATGTCATATGGTTGCAGGTAATATTTAGAAGTATGATCTATGGAGGAATATCTCTCGGTGCACTGACAGATGAAATCAACAAATGTCCTCATGGAATATGAGGTGGTTGTATATGAACGAGAAACTAGACAAGTTGTAAATTCTTGGGAATGAAGAATGTGCAGAGAGCAAGAGATCATGAAATGTAACCATGTCAAGAGGCAGTTATCATTTGGAAGTCAAGAAGATGTGACTAAGAGATCTCCTAGGAAGATATGTAGACTCTGACAGAAGTCTGATAAAGAAGAAGACCCTTGGCAAAACATATCATTAGGAGATGTGTCAATCTGAATAGAGGATGTCGATGCCTACAAGAAGATGTCATGGTGAAAGATCATTACTAAGGTAACCTTTTGTTTTAAAAGATTCATATGCATATGTTTATCTAGATGAATTTGTGTAGGGCTGCTAATCATGAGAAAGGATACATGATCCTCGGGGATAATTTGAATGAAAGCAGCATGGCATAACGGTGGACCAGATGAGAAAGATTGATGAATCACTTTCTGATAGTGGACATGACTCGTGACTGAAAGTGATTGATGATCTGTGCCCTATGAAGTCAAAAGTTGAAGATTCCTCAATATCGAAATCTACGACATTAAGGGAAGGAATTCTTCATGAGTAGCTGGAACGCTACTGCATGACCCTGGTTGAGAAGGAGCCTGGTGGTAAGTTTCTTACTTGGAAGAAACTTGAAGTATGTCCTTCCTGTATTAAGAAGGAGAGACGTATGTAATTCTCCATTACATGTGTCATGCACTAGACCAGGACTAACAGTCGTAAGTCTTAATGAAGGCCATGTGAAGAGAATGGATAGACACATCATTCTGGTCTTCACCTGGAAGACAGAATGGAGGATTGGGTAATCATCTGGCATTTGATACTCTTTGAGAATGAGATAGGGCATTCAAGATAAGAGTAGTCGTGGACCGATATTCTTTGAGGGCTAGCTACCCAAGAGAAGAATAGTCCAAGAAGGTCATACTCTGGGAACACCTAGGTGGGGTATGTACCTTGGAGAGACAATGACTATGGTGTCTATTAGTCATGTGTCTCACCAGCATTGTAGCCCATTGTCTCGATGAGAGATGAGGCTATTAGTCAAGGCCTTGCACTAGGACAATGCTGGTTGATATGATGCTATACAAATGCGATTACCAATTTGATTCTTCGTATGAGATTTTTCAGTTTGAAAATGACCATGTACCTGTATGAATACCTTCCTAGTTAAGAGGGAGTGTTGAAAAGTGTAACTAGGTGGGTCCTCATGTTGACTATGTAACTATGTACTTATGAAAAAGAAGAATTCAAAATAATATATATATATATATTTGTTGTGTTTGCTTCACGGGTTTCATGAGCAAAAAATTATTAAGTAGATGGACTTCTTCTTGATGTCCATTAGGTTTGAGTTAAGTGTCAAATCTAGTCTAGCTATATGCTCCAGGACCTTGTGGAAGAAGCTCTCAACAGCCCTCGAATAACAATGGAAGACAAGCTTTAAATGCAGTGAAGAAATGCCTCATCAACACTGGTATAAACCTACTCTAGTCAGCCTAATTCACCATGGACAAGTCGGCCTAATACTCAGCTATATGGTCGACCTATTTAAAGGGTTGTGCCCTATATATATACACAGTCATGCAGTAATCTTGGAGGCAAGCAAGTGCGGATCTCTCTCAAAATACAATGTGGTTAAAAGACAGAAAATAGTGTGGATTTAAGAGGAGGTGAAGTGCGAGATTTTAAGGTGAATAAGTGCAGATATATAAGACAAGTCAGCGTGGAGAACAATGCGGTTTTTACTCTGGATGAAATGCGGACTTCAGGAGTTATGTACCGGATATAAAGTGCGGACTTAACAACGCTGTCTCAGTACCTATCTCGGACCCTAAAGAAATGAAAAGGCTGCCTATATACCACTGTTGTTTGATGTGTGATTCCAGAATTAAGAAAAGGTCTTGAAAGATAAAGTTAAGGGCAGTCTGCTTAAAGGAAAAAAAATTTGAAGTCAAGACAGTGATTATAAGAAGAAAGGCAGACCTAAAGGTGGGAGAAAGTGAGGAAGGTAGATCAGAGATTTACCTTCCTAACTACATTTCAAGGAATTCAGTTACAAGGAAAGATAATTTTGTCCCTACATTTGACTGAGCACAAGAAGTGTAATTTGGAGACCAAGTTCTCTAGTCCTGGTGTAGAACAGTGGAGATTGGTGTAGACGAGAAGAATCAAGTTTGAAGAAGCTGTGACAAGGTCTTGGAAGCATATCTAGGTCAAGGGTCTGAGTCTTGGTCATGGTACTTGTCATTTGAAGATCTATAACAAGAATTATTTGCGAGTTTTCCTCTCCAAGAGGGAGAGGTTTTGCCCTGGCTCTAGGAGCCTAATTTGTGTCTCATGTACTTTAATAATTCACTTGATGAAAGATTAACTAAGCCAAAGAAGTGAAGACATAAGTAAGCTCACAAGTAATTATCAAGAAGCTGAGAATTTTGTATTAATCACCAGCCCTCCAAATTCTCAACACAACATGTGGTCATCCCCGAAACTAGAAAGGGACCTAACTGGTTGAAATCTACTCTATTAGGACGCAAAGGGACATGGAGTAGAAAGGCACATTCAGAGAAAGCAAGAAACCCAAAAGATATTCTGGGTATGCAGCCTACATGACGAAGCTAATAGAAGCAGAACCATCCACCTTTTAAGAGGTTGTCAATCGTCAAGAATGGAAAGATGCCATGGATGAAGAATATTAATCGGTAATGAAGAATGGGGTTTGGGAGATCGTACCTAGGCCTGAAGACAAATCAGTGGTAACTTCCAAATGGCTCTACAAGATTAAACATGCGGCAGACGGATGTATTGACAAATATAAGGCAATATTTGTGGCTAGGGGCTTCTCTCAACAAGAAGGCATCGATTATGAAAGGATATTTGCTCCCACAGCAAGGTATACAACTATACGTTCACTAGTCTCTCTGGCAGCATTGATGGGATGGAACCAATGTTGCGAACATCGGCATCGGGATAAAATCGGCAAGGGTCTGGAAAACCAAAAAATCATAAAAATCAGGAAAATATCGGTAAAAATCGATAAAACATCGGCAAAATTAAGATACCATAAAATAATTTTTTAAAAATCGGCAAACATCAGCTTGGCCAAAAAATCGTGATTTTTAGATAAAATCGAGATGTTATCGAGATGTTCGCAACACTGGATGGAACATTCATCAAATGGATGTCAAGACTGCATTTTTGAATGGCAGCATTGATGAAGAAGTCTATATAGAGAAACCCTTGGGATTTGAAGTCAAAGATAGAGAGGCTTATGTTTGCAGGTTGAAGAAGGCATTAGATGGCCTTAGGCAAGCACCAAGGGCATGGTATGCAAGGATGGATGCATACCTACAAAGATTAGGCTTCACAAAGAGTTTTGTTGATCCGAATCTCTATATCAAAGTTGTGAAGAATGAGCCTGTAATAATTCTTCTATATGTGGATGATTTTCTCATGACAGGTGTGGAAGGTCGAATCCAAGAATGCAAGAAGCAATTAGCAGCGGAATTTGACATGAAGGATCTAGGGCCGATGCACTATTATTTGGGGCTGGAAGTTTGGCAGGGACCTGATGAGATGTATCTAGGTCAAGGAAAGTATGTGATCAAGATGTTGAAGACGTTTGACATGATGGATTGCAAACCTATGACAACCCCCATGATCACAAACTTGAATCTAGGAAGTTTTGAATCAAGCCCAGTGGATCCAACCAGGTATAGACAATTGATTGGCTCACTGATGTACTTGATAAATACTTGACAAGACATATGTTTTGCGGTAAATGTTCTCAGTCAGTTCCAAGTTGAGCCGAAACATGATCAATGGATAGCAGTCAAGCATATATTGAGATATCTGCAAGGAACAATCCATTATTGCTTGAAGTATGATAAGAGGAATGATGTTCACCTGATTGGATATAAAGATTCTGACTAGGGAGGCAGTGAGCAAGATGGAAGAAGCATTGGAGGATGTTTTAGTTTGGGATCCTCCATGGTCTCATGGATGAGCAGAAAGCAAGAATCTGTTGCTTTGAGTAGTGTTTAGGCTTAATATATTGCAGCTTATGAAGTAAGCAGAGAAGTTGTCTAGTTGAGGAAGTTGTTGTCCGACTTGTTTGAAGGACCAATGGACCCTACAGTGATACATTGTGACAACACCAGCTATATAAGGTTGTCTGAAGACCCAGTGTTTCATGGAAAGACAAAGCATATAAACAACAAATATCACTACATTTGAAAATTGGTGCAGGATGGTGTGTTGCAGCTATGGTATATCTCCACTGATGAATGGTAGCTGACATCTTGACAAAATATCTTCCTAATAAGAAACTTGTGTATTTGAGAGACAAGCTTGGATTAATTGATATATCCTCCCTAGTTGAGAGGGAGAGATAGACACATCATTCATATCTTCACTTGAGAAGAAATAATGGAGGATTGGGTAAGCATTTGGCATCTAATACTCTTTGAGGATGAGGTAGGGCATCCAAGATAAGAGTAGTCGTAGAGGACCAATATTCTTTGAGGACTAGGAATCTAAGATAAGAATAGTCCTAGAAGGACATACCCTCTGAACACCCGAGTGGGGTATGTGCCTTGAAAGACAATGATGAAGGTTTCTATAAATCATTAGTCTCGCCAACATTGTGCTCTGATCTTGTGGACAGATAGAGTTGTTAGTAAGGCCTTGCTATGTGACAATGTTGGTTGATATAATGCTAAAAATATGAGTTACCAATTCAACTCTTCTTATGAGATCTCTTCAGATTGAGAATGTCCATGTACTATTTACGAATACCTCCCTAGGTAAGAGGGAGTGTTGAAAAATGTGTAACTAGGTTCAGTCTTCATAAATATGAAAGTACTTTTGATTCTTGTATATTGTAAAATGAAAGAAAAAATATTATTGCTATTTTGAAGCATGGGTTTCATGCTCAAGGTCTTTTATTTTAGAGGTCAAGCACCCATTGAGTGCTTCTAGGGTTTTTCCTAGGTCAAAAGAGTCATTGTCATATGTTGAAGACCCCATCAGGCAAATTGTAACTTGTAAAAAGAATTATTTTTGTATTTAAAAGTGTCAAAATACCTTCCAAGACCAAGTCAACCTGGCAGTTAAGAATTCGACCTATTTTGAGGAACCTCATCCACCTTAGAAGCCTATATAAAGGAGGGAACTCGACCTCCTTTGGACACACATTCACTTCTCATCATTTAAGCGAAGGAGAAGCAGAAGAAGGCTAGCGAAGGAAGAGAAGGATAGAGGAAGAAGTGTTTTGGGCTATTTCTCTCTCTATCTATCTCACACGTGCGAAGAAGGAAGGCTAGGGTTTACTACTTCAAGGTCGAAATTCTCAAGTTGTTGGAAGAGGATAAAAGTTGTTGGAAGAGGAGCCTAATAGGTCACCTACTAGCCCTAGACAAGGAAGAAAACCAAGCGAGGTTTTTGGGAGGCCTTGGAAGGCTAAATTTTGCTCACACATGTCAATGCAGTAGCACTTGCAGGAGCCGAAAATTTTAGGCCTGCATTAGAGGCCGAAATTTTGTAGTTGGGAGTCGAAGTTGTGTTGTTAGAAGAGATTGACTGGGTTTGACTTGGACAAAGGAAGGACATCATCAAGAAGGTCGGACTTGGTCTTAGAAGGGTATTGGTCTTGGTCTAGAGGTCTTGGAATTTGTCAATTGAAGAATCTGTAAGAAGAGAAGATATTTACGGTTTGTCCTCTCAAGTGTAGAGGTTTTGGTCCTGGCATGCAGGTTATTATCTATATCTTGTGTTCTTGTGTACTATTGTTCTTCTTGTTTTGGTAGTTATTTGATGATAAGAACAAACATAATAATAAGAGAATAAGCTAATAAGTAAGAAAAAGTAAAAAGACATCACAAGCAATTATCAAGAATAGAGAAATCATCCTAACTACTACATTCTAGATTTCTCAACATAGGAAGCCCTCCTAGGACCCCTACTAAATTGAGCGGTAACAGGGACTACCCCCCTTAGCATGCCTAGGAGATAGCTAGAACGGAGTGAGCAGGGATCAGAGTGACAGCCCTCGCTCTAAGTCGTTGTCGCAATTGAAGTGTACAATTCGGGCGACAACACCCTGGAGATCGGTGATCATTACATCCGTGGAATATTTGTACCAAGCAGATCCACCTCAAGGGATCACTTCCTGTCGGCTCAACCACAGAGCCTAACCCTGAAAGTGTCGAGAGAATTGACCCTGTGACCTCCCAATAACAAAGTGCTTTAACGATAGGAACTTGACCAATTAAGCTAACCTTCAAGGCTTTGTTAGTGAATAATATTGTGGTAATGGAGGGGAGAATACTTCATGGTCAAGTGCCATGGTCAAAGGAACCAGTTGATGGGGGTATCCACATCCTGAGTATATAGATGTGAGGAGGGGTCATTCGTGGATGCACGAGTTACCAACTTGGTCTTGATTTTTCCAACCCTCTTACGCACCTTTTACTTATTGATTATTCCTTGTATTACCGCTTATAGCTCAAGGGTTAGAGCTTGATTTGTATGATGTAGCAATTTTATTACCCCTTTAAGATGAGTCAGTTTATCGCTCATCGAGGTTGGGACATGCAAGGGTTCCTTTTTGATGTAATGGAGCATCATGTGCTCAAGAACCCAATGATGGCCATATAAGGTAGATAGAGCTCATGCTAGACTTTTGCCCACATGCTACTCTTTATGTCTCAACCATATTTTGCATTTTTTTTTTTTTTTTTTTTTTTTTGCATCAACCTCCCAAGGCAAAGTTTCTAGGCCCTATTCACGGTATGCGAACATATGAGTGCCAAACCACCAAGAACAAATGACAAGTTGTGCCCAAAGAATGTTGGTGAGATATGGGGCTTTTAATGTGGCATAATGTGGCATGGAAGGTGTTAAGTATGACATAGGGAAGATGGAACACACTATCTAAATCATGGATTTCTAGTAGTACCCCTCCTATAACCCAAAGACCCTTAACAGAGGTCCCGCTAGACTAGGGTCAAAGATTAACCCCCCCCCCCTCTCGATAAGATGAGAGAACAAGAATACAGTCAAGGTATGTCAATCTTCCAAATCACCCCATCATCCATACTAAATGCCCAAAAAAAACAAGTATAAGCACCTGATTGTAAAAAGAACGAACTACCTTTTGGACAACAACCCGCCCTCATCCAAGTGTCAACGTCAGATAGTGAGAAGCACATGTCTGATGCAAGTGGCTGAGGCACATGGCATATCATCGTCTAATGGTGGCTATCATGGGATGTTGGTTGTTCAGCTGACTGACTCACTGTCAAATGTAGGAGAAAATTTTCTTCCTATGGGGTTACCCATTTTGGTGGGTAACAGGCCCTTTTAGGAGGGGCACTAATAGGTGTGAAATTTCCACGAACTGCGGCAACTGGAAATTTATCTCCTAACTTATACAGTTTATTTGTCTATTGTTAATTATGAACGACAAATATTGATAAATTCACACCACAATTCTTCACAAATAAAATACGTTGGAGAAAATAAAATACTGGAACTGAGAAAATATTGCATACACACAATAATTTTGGCACTATTATTTTTGGACAAATCGTCCCTAGAAAAACCACGAAGGGAAAACCAATGTAGCAAATGAGGGTTTTATTATTAACTTCAGCAATTTGAGAAATATTACAACTACTTGCCTTTCACTGGCAAAGCTCTGACAAATACTGATTTTTACTAGCAAAATAGTTTGAAGACTTATTGTCTCCCTCTACAACTCAATCTAGCCTCTCCTAGGCAACTCGCACTCCTCCTGGCTACTTGCACTACCTTACTCAAAATGCGCATTGTTGCTCCGGAAAATTTGTACATCCTCTAGGAACCATTCCCAATAAGTCGTTTTGCTTCCTAGACTACTCCAAACCCACTCGCATTGCCTCCGATAAATAGATCCGGCAACTGGCAACTGAAACGTGGTCTCTCCTGCAACTCGCCCTTGATAAACTGGCTAACTACCATTGCTAAATTACCTTAATCTGCAGATAATTTCAACGTCCTCTTCCTATCACTCGAACACTGGGAAATTTGAGGAAATCTTCTCTGGAATCCTACTCCCAAATCTTTGTTGAAACCCCGTTGCTCGGTGTCTCTAACTTCAACTACGCCCTTGTTGAATCACTGTAACTAGGTAAGTCGAACTGTTTGACTCTCCTTGATTTTTTCTCCAAACCCTATTGATTTGCTCTGATAATCTTATGTTGAGCAACCAATGGCCATGATCACATCTCAATCGATGGCTCAAATCATCTTGACCCCATCAAGTGACTTTTTCGAAAGTCTCTAGAGAAAAATCGATTTCCCTCAATTAATCTGATTTAGTTAACCAGTTTTCCTAAGTTAGATTTAAGAGATTTAAATCTTGGTCAATTAATCTAATTGAGGTGTTTCTAAGGCTTTTCTCACAAAACATTTTCTAGGTTTTGAAAATCTCGTGTTCCTTAGCCTCCTAGACACCATAGAGACTAGAACACTTGTCCGTTGCTACCAAAAACTAACACTCCCTCTTAGCAAGGAAGGTGTTTTCCACTACTCCCAACTGCTCCCTAAAGTAGACAAACTTTGCTCTACACAAGGTCTTCGTGAGTATCTTTGCAACCTGTTGATCTATGGGAACATGTTGTAGCCGAACGAATCCACACTACTGGTGTCTGAAAACTGTGATACAATTAGTTGCCATAAATTGGCAAACCTTTGATAAATTTATTCCTTTACTTCTTCTAGCTAATTTGACCTCCTGGAAGCTAGTCGACCCCTCCAAATCAATTCGGCCAACCTCTAAGACCCTGAATCAACCTTTGCAATTGTGTATCGGCAATTTACTGCGTCCTCTCCGACAAACTCGCACTGTTGGGAATAACCATCGCCTCCACTGGAGAAAATCTAGCCACAAACTGGGAACTGCTTCTCCTTTGCTAATGGATCTTACTAGCAAAGTACCTCATTGCCCCGGTAACTCCCTCTACCTCAGTCAACTTGCACTACTGGAGAGACTCATCCTCCTTTTGCAAATAGATCTCCCTCTGTCACAAAGAAACTAGAAATCTCTGTGAGGAAAACTACTCAGGAAATCATTGTTCACCAAGCTATTGTGCTACTTTGATTCTCTTGCTACACATTGTAGAGGAATCAATCCGCACTTCCACTGCGCTACTCTAATCATATTGTTAATGCCCCTGCGTTTCCTTTGAGCTCTTGCTATCACTGCAATCCTTTGTGCGATCTCACTACTACAATGATACTTTGGCTCTCGTAACAAAGGTAATGGTCCAACTGAGGAATCACCTGCTCAGCGATTGGATCTAATCTACTAAACAAGCCCTCCTTGGCTATAATCTAGATCTCCTTGTTGCTCCTTCCTCAGACCCTACCCCATTTGGCATATTGGAGCATCATACTCCTCCTAGAGGTGTTGCTACTATCAATGCGAATTCATCCTCCCATTTGGAAGACAAATCCTCGATCTCTTTCAAAGTTGTTGTATGCTTCTCTTTCTTGTCCTTCTTCCTCTTAGGACACTAGCTGACGTAGTGACCAAGCTCACCACAGCCAAAGCACTTGACCTTTGACAAATCTTTCTTTTTCTTTTCTCCTTTCGAGTATTGTCCCTAGCTGGGACCCTTCTTCGTTTTTCCTTTACCTGCAAGAGCAAAACTCTCTTGCTCCTCATTCACCTTTTGTACCTTACCACTACTATTGGTAGTTCCCTCGACCAAGCTAAGCCTCAGCTCCTCCTGAGTGAAATCATTCCATAGGCGATCCCAATCTGGAAGCTTGTCACGCCCAAAAACTACCTGGATAAACGTACGCCATTCCGTGGTAAACCCATTGAGTGTTATACACACTAGATCGTCATCTACTAGCTTCTCTCTTTTGGAAAATGCAATGCGACAGCTATTAATTCCAATTTTCCTTAACCTTAATACATGCTTGTGAACTTTATTATTCTTCTTATGTTTCTTTATTAGATCTTCTTCATCAAACAAATATCAAGAGAAAGATAATTAAAGATAGTGGACACAGAAGTTAGGCTCCAAGCCAAGGCAAAAACCTTCCAAAGAGAAAACCCAGAAAACTCTTCTCTTATAGAATCTGCTTCTAATGAGACAACAAAAACCCAAACCCTAGACCAAGTCCTCCTCCAAGTACCAAGTCAGCCCTTCCAGCAGAACCAACTTCTAACTGCAACCTTGACCTTAGCCTGTGCCCTGCAATTTTGTCCTGCAATTTCGTCCTTGTAGCTACTGCCGAAACCCTAATCCAGCTTCTTGAGTCCTTTCTTGGGCAAGACGGCTCCTCCCAAGGTCAACAAGGTCAAGATAGAGTATTCTCCCTTCCAGCAACAAGATATTGCACTTCGCTCTTATGCAACTTGGACCTGCAGTTTCGGCCTCCTTTGTAGTTGCAAAAACCCTATAATTTTGCACGTGTGAGAGAGATAGAACCCAGAAACAAGTATTATTTGACTTCTTTTGCCTTCTAGACCTTCGCTCGACCTTTCTTGTCTCTTCTAGCTGTAGATTGAACCTTTTCAAGAGAGATCGAACTTGTTGATGAGTGAGTGTCAAATGATGTCGAACTGCTCCTTTATATAGCCTTTCCAAGGGGTCGAATTCCCCCCTCTAGGGTGACTTGAAGCTTCTAGGGCTGACTTGTACTTTGGAAGTTTCCAGTACTTTCTAGACTCAAAATAATTTATTTTACAAGATATATTTTGCCCGGAAAGATCTTATAAACATGATGTTGACTCTCTTGACTCATGACAATAAATCCCATGACCTAACAAACCCTAGAAGCATGAAGAACATGCTTTCACCTAGAAGAACATCAATAAAGAGCATGAAACCCATGCTTTAAAATAATAATCGTTTTTCTTTTCTTCTTTTGTTTGTTACATAAGATAGATATCGAAATGAGTACAATAGCAATTATGAAGACCGAAACAAGTTACATTTCCAACACTCCCTCTTAACTAGGGAGGTATTCATAATTGTACAACCAGTACAACATCATTCTCAAACTGAAGAGTTCTCATAAGAAGAGATGAATAAATAAGCCAAACTTGAAACCATAAGCATCGACATTATGACCAGCATTGTCTTTAAGGCCTAACTAGACAAGCCCAACTTCATTCGAGAGCATTATGCTGGGAGGCTTTAGGTGTGCTACCGCACTACCTCTACAAGGCACATACCCCATCCAGATGTTCACAAGGTATGTCCTTTTAGGACTATTCTTATCTTGGATATCCATTCCTGAATCCTCAAAGAATATCGATCCTATTCGACCACTCTTATCTTGGATACTTGTCCCATCCTCAAAGAGTGATAGTACCTTTCCTTTCTTGGATGCTTTATCCTCAAGGAAACCACAAATGTTTATCCAATCCTCCACCATTGTTTCTTCATGACCTTCACTTCGACTTACGATTGTTAGTCTTGGTCAAATGTATGACACATGAAGAATAGAATGCACATGTGATGTCCAACATCACTCCCTCTCAGCTAGAGAGGATATCCCTATTCTTTCTTTGATTAGAAAATATATCCTTCCTCCTATTCAAGGAGACTCCTTTACTCCCTCTCAAAAACTAGAGGAGATTCCTGACCTCCTTTCAAACTAGGAAGTCAATACCACAAGCCTTATAGCTTGTCTCTATAAGAGTATCGGCTACTTGCTCTTCATAGTTACATGGCTCCCTCTTTCCTTCGCATCTCTTGTATCAAGCTTACCCTTCCGAGGTATCATGGAGACATATTTACTCTTCAATCTTGTGACATGATCCAAGTCATCTCTCTTGCTCATCACTTCCATCTTCTGATCATGGACGAAGGCATTATATCGAGCATTTCCAAACTTCAATTTGATCATAGCTTTTGCATGAAAGTGATCTCCCTTGTTGACCTTCAGGTTATCTTATAAACTTGCTACCTTTCAATTTTAAGATGAATATATCTTGAACTTATAATTGCCAAGTATCCTATGTTGAATTTGTCCTCAACATTCTTCATATATTCTAGCAATAACCTTCCAGGTAGTAGAACAATATGTTAACCGGATAACCAACAACAATTAATATAAGATTTACCTCATCGTGATGACCTTCTCATCAACATCCTCATGGTCCATCTCCCCACAGATCTTCCTTCATGCAACAAAGTGCCCAAGGATCGAACTTGATTACCAAGTTACAATTTTATTCCGGAGATTATATTGAATGTTGATCATTATTCCACATAATCTAGAGAAAGCCTTAATTCTTTATTCATCCTTGAGTAAGTCAAATCTTTCCTTTTAAACATCACATAATCATACAGAGCATGTTATAAGATTGTGCACATATGAAACTTATGCAAGAGTCACTTTCAATATTCATTTCTATGCTTCTTATTCCATCATCTAGCTATATGTCTCATAATGAGCCTGCAACCTAACCCAATGCATTCCTTCATCCTTTTCAAAGTATCGTTTCCATACTATATGGAATGTATACTAACCTTGTCATAATGCTTTTTCCAAGAACCTTCATAAATGATGGTTCTTACAGGATCATGATGATCCATCTCAGCAAGATGATTGCCTCTAACATAATGTTAGATAATGCTTGGATGAACAATATGCAAAATGGTCTATCTGTCTAGTTTTAAAGACTAGATGACTTTTACGAAGAAATTTCACCAAGTAGACTATAAGTATGCTATTATCACATGCTTCTCTCCATGATGCTATTATAAAAACAAGATTCCTCTAAAATAAACAACAATGCACTTTATTCTCCAGGAAAGGCCAATCTTCATAAAGAACCTAACAAACAATATGCGTTCTTCATTAGTAAAGATCTTTCACATCTTCTTTCTTTGGCTTCTTCTCAGGTTCTCCCATTTTCTCAGCTACGTGAGCCTCGCTTCTTTCCTTTCTTTTGTTGCTTTGTTGGTTTGGACAGTCCCTCTTAAAGTGTCCATACTCATTGCATTTAAGGCATTGAACCCTGAACATATCTTTCTTCTTGGGCTTCCCAAACTTTCCCTTCTTCAGCTTCTTGACTCTAGCTATAAAGGCTTGACATTGTTCCTTTGATATAATGTCATCCTATGCCCTGATCCTTGTTTCTTCCAAGATGCATTGTGCCCACAACTCATCAAAAGGAGTTGAATCTTTCTTGGAGTTGATACTTGTTGCAAAGCTGCTCCATTCTGGTGGCAATGCATTCAATACACAGATGGTCATTTCCGAATCAAAAATTGTCTCTCCAAGCCCTTGCATGTGATCTCTTAATTGAGAGATCTTCATTAGAAAGGATGTTATGCCTTCATCCTTTGATTTCTTCATTTTATACTATTTATTCCTCAAAGACATCTTTTGTCCTGATGTACTTACAAAGTACAAACTCACTAGCTTGTCTTACATAGCCTTAGAAGTCTTCAAATTTGCAACAAATGGAACAAGAGGATCCTTAATGGATTCAATTATGATCCTTTGTGCCCTTACTTCTCCTTTCTTGTTTAGTTCCCGAGTCTTGTCTTTGCTAGGTTCAATAACTAGTAACATATTCCATTATCTCATGTTCTATAAGTGCCAAGTCAATCCTTTTCTTCCATTCTAGGAAATTTGATGCTCCAACGAGCTTATTGCTTTCCTTGCAGAAAAAACCCATATGACCTGTAGATTCAGACAGAGAGTAACAATGTGATAATTACTTGATGATCAAGAGTCTTCCCTTCTCTGATGATGTCTCCAACTATCTTAAGGCTTTCAAGATACTTCAATGATGGCTTTCAAAAGTGATGATTCCAAAAAACCTTTGATGCTTCCCTCAGATGGGTCTTCCAATGAGTCTTCAACTAGATACTTTGCTCAGGAGAAAACAATAGCCTTCTTGAAGTCTTTCTCTTCAAGTCCTCCTTTGATGGGAGCTTGATGTAGTCCTCTTCTTTAAGATCAATAGGTCCTCCTTTCCCGGTGCTCTTCTGCAAATGATTCCCCTTAGCAAACCTTACTTGTGTCCACAAGATGATCCTTCTAGTTGCCTTCTTGTTCACCTTAGCTCTGAAACCATGTTGGAAAATGCAATGTGGCAGCTATTAATTCCAATTTTCCTTACCCTTAATACTTTCTTGTGAACTTTATTATTCTTCTAAAGTTTCTTTATTAGATCTTCTTCATCAAACAAATATCAAGGGAAAAATAATAAAGGCAGTGGACACAAAAGTTAGGCTCCAAGCCAGGGAAAACCCACAAAACTCTTCTCTTCTTATAAAATCTGCTTCAAATGAGACAACAAAGACCCAAACCGTAGACCAAGTCCTCCTCTAAGTACCAAGTCAACCCTTCCAGCAGAACCAGCTTCTAACTACAACTTTGACCATAGCCTCTGCCCTGCTATTTCGTCTTGCAACTTCTTCCTACAATTTCAACCTTGTAGCTACTGTAGAAACCCTATTCCAACTTCTTCTTGAGTCCTCCCTTGAGCAAGACAGCTCCTCCCAAGGTCAACAAGGTCAAGATAGAGTATTCTCCCTTCCAGCAACAAGATATTGCACTTCACTCTTATGCAACTTGAACCTGCAGTTTTGGCCTCCTTTATAACTGCAAATCCCTAGAATTTCGCACGGTGAGAGAGATAGAGCCCAAAAACAAGTTTTTTTTTACTTCTTTTGCCTTCTAGACCTTTGCTCAACCTTCCTTGTCTCTTCCTAGTTGTAGATCAAACCTTTTCAAGAGAGCTCGAACTTGTTGATGAGTGAGTGTCAAATAAGGTCGAACTACTCCTTTATATAGCCTTTCCAAGGGGTCAAGTTCCCTCCTTTAGGCTAACTTGAAGCTTGCAGGGCCAACTTGTACTTTGGAGGTTTCCAGGACTTTCTAGACTCAAAATAAATTCTTTTACAAGATATATTTTGCTCAGAAGGGTCTTGTCAACATGACATTGACTCTCTTGACTCGTGACAATAAATCCTATGACCTAACAAACCCTAGAAGCATGAAGAACATGCTTTCACCTAGAAGACCATCAACAAAGAGCATGAAACCCATGCTTTAAAATAATAACCCTTTTTCTTTTCTTCTATTATTTGTTACATAAGATACATATTGAAATGAGTACAATAGCCATTATGAAGACCGAAACTAGTTACATTTCCAACACTCTCCTACTGCAACTCGCTCATCTCTGACAGACTGAATCCTGGTGAGATAGGTGGTGACATATTCACCCTTGTTCATCTTGATGGTCCTCAGCTTCTCTTTGAGGATCATCTTCCGTTTCTCCGACGAATCCTGGTACAACATGATGATGGCATCCCACATCTCCTTCGTTCCCTTTTCTGTGGTATGCGAAACAATGTGATCCCTCACTCCATCAAGGATCATCCACTTAGCCTTAGCATTGTCCCTCATGTATTCATGAAACTGGATGGGATTTGTTGGCACAGTTATCATTGTTGTAGAAAACTCCTTCAGATCGTGCCCGTCCAATAAAAACAGCATCCTAGCCTTCCAAATACCAAAGTTGGAGGCTCCATCCAACCTTTCATGATCTCTCAATCCTACTATGGCCATCTCTGGAACTCAATAAACTGGAGAAATAAATAAACTGGGAATAAACCCTAGTGTGCTTTCTCTTCCAGGCCCTGCGATGATCTACTCCTGCAAAAACCTTTTGTTGTAAATCCTTTGCGCTAAATCTACTCTGCGAAATCTGATCTGCCTCCGAAAACCCTTTTCCGACTACCTTTCTACCTGCTACTACTCACTAAGGCTACTCGCTCTTCCTCTGGATCACCTCCCAGAACTAGCACATGATCTGTAGCCTCTGAAATTCGCACTATCTAGATGGCCTGCACAAATCTTCTCTTCATTGCTCTGATATATCTAAATTGCACCAACCTTGCTCTAGAGCTTCTCTGATCTAATTTGCTATGATACCATGTGAAATTTCCACGAATTGCAACAATTGGAAGTTTATCTCCTGACTTATGCAGTTTATTTGTCTTATGTTAATTATTAAGGGCAAATATCAATAAACTCGCATTGCAATTCTTCACAAATAAAATATGCTGCGGAAAATAAAATACTTGAACTAAGAAAATAATGCACACACACAATAATTTTGACACCGTTATTTTTGGACAACCCGTCCTTGAAAAAACCCCGAAGGGAAAACAAGTACAGCAAATGAGGGTTTTAATATTATCTTCACAATTTGAGAAATATTACAACTGCTTGCATTTCACTAGCAAAGCTCCGACAAATATTAATCTTTACTAGCAAAATAACCTGGAGACTTATTGTCTCCCTCTGCAACTCGATCTAGCCTCTCCCATGCAACATGCACTCCTCTTGGATACCCACACTACCTGACTGCAAATGTGCAGTGTTGCTTCGAAAGATTCGTACAACCTTTGGGAACCCTTCCCAATAAGTTATTCAGCTTCCTAGATTCTTCTCTAGACCCACTTACTCAGCCTCCAGTAAATAGATCCGACAAATGGCAATTGAAACGTTGTCTCTCCTGCAACTCGCATTGGATTGTAATATCCCAATGGGAAAATAACAATAATAACAGGCTAAAAGATATTACAGAGACAACAAAACAAAAACTGATATCAAAACACCAATGGAGCCATAAAATACAGCTGAGCCATTTTATTAATTTGCTAGAAATGAGTACAATGGAGGTGTTGGAATGAAGGCACCTGGGCTTGCTCAAGGCAAGCTAGAGAAGCCCTCTGAATCAATGTCGAAATCCCCCACTAATGGTACGTTGTATGGCTATAGCTCTGCGCTGAAATCTGCCAGAAATGTTGCTGCTGCTCCTGAAGAAATGCCGCTAGGGCCTGCTACACTGCTCAGAAATTTTTTAGACTCTAACCCTGGACTCTACTCAAGAAACCCACAAAAACCCACGAAGGAATTGGCCAAATGTTGACCCCGGGATTTCAACCCAATTCCCCCTAGCTCCTCTAGCTGCTCGCTGAGTTAGGAACTCTGTTTGACACCTCAAATCTGCCCAGAAAAATCCGCGAAGAAATTCCGGTAAGGCTGACCCCGGAAATTCACCCTCTTGGGATGGCTATGCTCTCCCACTGGGTACGTTGGCCTCTCTAATAAAAACACTGAAAGAAGGGCCTCCAACTCTTTGAAAAACTCAGCTATGGAAGGGTTGATCCCCTCACAATCTCCCGACTGAAATCTAGTGAAGTTCTCTCCTCCGGATGTTGCTCCTCTTTATGACTACGTAATCTCCCTGGAAGACTGCGCTGCCCCTGGAAGTGACTGCGTAATCCTGAGGCTGTATTGTTGCTCTCCAAAACTGATGGTATGGCTCCTCTCCTGAACGGGTACTCTAAGTCCCCCTAGGACGAGGTTGGGATCTCCACTCGGAGACACCCTTGCGCTAAACAACACTGCAGACCCAGCTAAACAGCTTGAGCATGCTCTAGTCTTGACAAACAGAAAATCATAAGATGCAAGAATGAATGAGAAAGGCTACCTTCCTCTCCTTTTATGCTTGTGAACACCTAAACTCCCTTGGGCCCACCTATGTTGCGTTGTCCCTCTGTGCCATGTTGTCCCTTGCTACGTTGCGCTGCCTCTCCCACACTGCCACTGCGCTATCCTAAGGGCCTCCTCTCCTGCGCTGTCACTTGGCCTCATGGGACCCACATCATCTTTTAATTAGTGACTTTAAGAAAGTGCTTTTATTCTAATGTTTTATTCATGGGTCCCCTCACCCCTTCATTTACTCCCAACATTAGGATTTGCCGAAATTAATCAAAATTATCCCAATTAGCTGACTACTAATTTGGGGATATTACAGTCCTCCCCACAAAAAATTGCTTGTCCTCAAGCAATGCCTGAACAAGCCTCTTCTTTGGCTGACGTTCCCCACTGTCACTGCAAAATGTGCCTAGGTCCAAATGCGCCACTGAATCTTCCCTGTCCTCTGCATCGCCCTGATATGAAGGGATCTCTCAATGCCAGGATCCCAAGCCGTCCTGTCCAACTTGAAGCTCCTCCTGCTCCACTCACCATCCTGCCATGCTAATGAAGTCCCCCACTCCATCAGTGACTCGTTAAAGCCCAATGGAAGATCTATATGATCTCCCCATGCAGTATACAACTCACCCCTATAGGTTATCGAGCTATGTAGAGTAGTAATGCTTGGGTCCCCTGCTAATCTCGTAGAGGTGCCACCATGTTGTCGCTGCGCCACTCTGACTATGAGATACCCCCATCGTGCGTTGAATGTATCCCTCTCTCCTGGGGCCTTGTGGCGAAAAATCTGCGAAGGCAGAGCTCATCCTGCCCAGGCATCTCCATGATCCTGATATCTACCCCTCCACTGATGATCGTGACCCTGAGCAACAATATAATAAGTCTGCCTCGTCATGCAATGGAGGTCTCAGTGCTCTCTCCCCTGTCAAAACCAAGGTGGATTGGATCATCGTCTGCTTTATCCCTGCTCATCACAAAGTGGAGTGATCCACCTGGCCAACAGACCCCTAGATCCCCCAACCATACGGGGAGCTCACAACTCCCACTCCCCGCGGGATGCCGCCACGTAGCGCTGCTACTTGCTAGAACCCATCTGGCTCTCATCTCTAACCACTGTATGTATCCCCTAGGTGGACCCCAAGTATCAGGAGTCTACCCTATGCATGCGTACCTGCCCTGCTCCTGCTAGACAACGTCGTGATACCCACTATCCCAACCCTTGCTAATACACCTGGATATTGTTCGGAGTCTGGGTACCCTCTTGTAGACGAAATATACCATCCATCATCCCTCAAATGTGAGCCCATGGGTGGAACATATGCTACCTTGGCAATCAACTATGTCGTCCCTAAGCCTGGATCTGTCGACTCGTGCACCTACCAAGTGTCTCAACTAGAGAGTCTCCTCCCAGCTCATGACACGCGGTGCCTCATCCAATGGTCTAGGGTGGGCCTCCCATGCCCTGTTGCCTGAATGGAGTGTCAAGGGGTACCAACCAAACACTCTGCGACCATAAGCAACACTGGAGGATGATGGGTAGGTATGTCCCAAAGGGTGTGACCAAGAATCTACCTGAATGCTCAAGAGTAATCCTCCAGATGACACTCTCTTTGCCTCGGATCTGTTGATAACACACTCGTAGCCCTGTCTCTGCTAAAAGTGGCATCTCCGCATGCTCAACAAGATCCTCATCGATCCTAGGTGAGCTGCATCCCATGGTACACCTACTGCCCCTGTCCATATGTCTCTTTGGAGGCAACGCTCCAAGAGCCCACTACTCCGCATCATGTGTCACTGCATACCACCAAGTATCACTGCAATCCTCGACCTGCCACCGTATGCCGCAACGTGCCCCTATACACCAATGGATACCCCCGAGAACAACTATATTGTCCTGTACCATCATGTGTCCATCTTGCGTCGCCGCACCTATCACTCCCCGCATGTACTCAATGCAATGGGAAGCACTCATACTCCACAATGTAGTCTGACATACTACAATACACCCCCATGCATCTCCATGCCCATCTACAGACCACTACCCAATGATGAATGCTCCTACACGTCCCATGGTGTGATGGCCGAAAGTTGTATCCATATGCGTCGGCCCATGCTCGATTGGTACCATCACCTTCACTGCCGCATCACCATACTCTCTAATGAATGGATCTCCCTTCCAATTCCTCCGTGAGGAACCCAAGAAGTGAATCTCCCTAGGTACCAATAGCGATGCCAATCCTGATCTGCTCCTCTGTGTCCTCTGTGCCCCACACAAATGCGAAGAATCCCCAGGTCCATACTGTTGATTTATGGTAGCATCGGATGTGCTCTAGCCTTGTAACTTTGTATATAGGCTAGGACACATGTATTCGATAAAACCCAGAAAATGGTTTTTGAAAATTCCACTTAGAGATGGTTTAATTAAATTAATTAATCGTTTTGTAATGTTTTCCTAAGTCTAAACTTAGGGAAACTGATTAATTAAAGGGTATTAATTAAGCTAAGTGTGAATCTTCTAGATAAAGTCATGGATCACCTCCAAGTTAACCTTAGCCCTTGATTATGTTTTAATCTTGGCTGTTGAAAGTTCAACATAAGAATATAAGAAGGAGGGTGAGGGGCCTATGGAAAACATATTGTGACACTTGAGCCATTGAGCATTTTCAATTTGTGTGAGGAGACACAACTTTTGATCAAGGATCAAATCACTAGGGCAGGGTTTGCTAAGTGATTGTGATTCAGTGATCAGATCCAGAGAGGGGCAAAAGCAGAGATTGGTCAGGTGGACCAAGAGTGCATTTCAGAGAGAGGCAGAGGTGACGCGGAGAGGGACAACGCAGTTTTCTGAAGAGGTGACGCAGACTCTGCAGGAAATCACGCAGAAACAGCGCAGTGTCTCTTGGAGTCAGTCCGGAGATAGCTAGACGCTGGGGTTCTAAGCCAGGAGGGCCAAAATCCAGCCTCATATCAGCTAGATCAGTTGCAAAGAGGGGTGACGTAGTTCCTCAAGCTTGCCCACGCAGGCTTACGCTGATCCAACTTAGGCAATCACACAAAGGCAGTGAGGGCTTCACTAACGCTGTCAGATCAGCCGAAGACTTGTAGAAGTGAGGTATATCTCACATTTTTCACTAGATTGTCTAGATTTCTCTGAAGGGTTTGTTGGATGTGGGCACCCTAGTTGTATTCAAGATTTTGCTGCTTAATAATACAAACCCTCAGATCTGCTGCACCGGTTTTCCCAAGTTGGGTTTTTCCGGGGACTTAGTCCAAAAATAACTGTCACATGTGGATGTTTTTCATTGTATTTTGTTCCAATTGTTTCAACACTTAGATTTATTTCCCCAACATTATTTGTGTAGACTGCTTCAGAAATTACTTTGATATTTCACAATAATGAAATAATTATGTAACATAATAGAAGAAGTAATTCAGATTTGTTGCAGTAGGAATCCAGATCTAGGATTTTTCACACATACAAGGCACTGTCTGGTGGCCTACCAATGCCCCCTCCTCTCTCAAACTCCTTCCAGAGTATGTTCATCATTCTGTGATCCTGTGTACAATCCTCATACCAATAAAACTCAAGAAGTTACCTAAATTGGTTGGACACTAGTGTTGGCTGAAACTCCCCTAGTGAATGTGTATGCTCAACTGCTAGGTCAACTGTACCCTCCAGGTCGTAGTCAACTAGCATACCTGGGAAGTGATGGGTAGTCCCGCCTGGATCCCAATGCCATTCAGAGCTTCTGGTAACCCCGGTGCCTGGAAGCTCCTATTGAGCTACAACTAGATGCATCACCGTCTCCATAACCCACTTCACCGAGTACCAACTCAGAATCTCTCGCCATCCAACCCCAAGAGAGGGATCGAATGGGTGAACTCCTGCACCTAGAGCAACCCTGACATGCAGATGTTGCACCCTATGCAACTCAAGTCGTCTCATCCCACTATCCAAGTCAATGCATGACATCTGACTAGGCGACTCTCTCTCTCTCTCTCTAATGGCCAAAGGTGACCCAACTGTGCTGCTAGCCCCGTCTATGTATGCCTGAAGTGGACTGCTCCAATGCTCCAATGTGCCCTCTAGTTGTACCATAAGTTGCTCTGGTTGAATCATCACAAGTGACTCATCATCCTGAACATCTCCCATAGAGTCCCCTAATACCACATGCACACTAGAATACGAAACCGGCTCATCGTCATCAACTCTGCATGACTCCTCATGCTCCGTAGAAGCATCCTCATATGACCCCATGGACTCATTCAAGGAAAAGTCCTCATCTTGACGTCCAGAAGGAATGTCCTCCTATTCTACCTCTGTATCTCTTAGTGCCTCATCAAAGGTGGATATATCTCCTGCCACCTCACCCATATGTTGCGCGCGGTTGTCACCCAAAAACTCGGACACGACTCTGATCATCACCTCAATGGATGGCTCTACTGGGGTAGGCTCTACTCTCTCCACTAAGATGTCAACCGACACGGTCAAGGATGTCTCCAACAAGGGTGAGTCCTATGTCACACTAGGTGTATCCACGAGCTCCCCACAATCCTATGTGCCCTCATCCTCCAAGTGTGAGTTAGCCATTTTGATGGCTTCCCCCTCCGTTATTTGGTCAAGCTGGAAAAAGGTATCCAACTTTTCCACCCGATCCAGAGCCGTGCAATCAGTGGATCCATCATACGTGGGAAAAGGTGTCCTCCCAATGGCACGCTCTGAACTCTGCGTGCTAGACCCCCCACTGTTCCTTCCTTATTCATCCTACTTGAGCTGGCAGTAGTCTCTGAAGGACAAAGCCGCTCTGAAGTTTTCCCCCATGGATTGCCATTCTCGGAAATAATCTCCCCTGGGTATATGATCATGCCGCCTACCTTGCTCACTCGGTACTAGAGGTAAGAATGTAGGCATCGTGATCCTGGTTGGCCTACTGAAGGCTGGCGGGTGAGCGGCTGGTAAAGGGTAGTCACACTGTTGTGAGACCCCCGAAGTCTCCCCAACTAGGGATTCTTGATGGATGCTCTCATGCCTATTCTGTTGCTGGAGTCTTTCCAACATTCCCTTCTGTCCTTTGGCTAAATCATTTAGGGCGTTAAAAATGTTACCAAATGCTGCTTCCCCTTTTCTCCTTGACTCCCCCATATTTGCCACCTCTATTTCCTTTGGTGGGTAAGGTTTTGCCTACCCTCCTTGTTCATAGAAAAAGATCCCCACAGTTGAGCCAAGAACGGAGCTCTGATACCACTATAATATCCCAAATGGGAAAATAACAATAATAACAGGCTAAAAGATATTACAGAGACAACAAAACAAAAATTGATATCAAAACACCAATGGAGTCATAAAATACTGCTGAGCCATTTTATTAATTTGCTAGAAATGAATACAAAGGAGGTGTTGGAATGAAGGCACTTGGGCTTGCTCAAGGCAAGCTAGAAAAGCCCTCTGAATCAATGTTGAAATCCCCCACTGATGGTACGTTGTATGGCTATAGCTCTGCGCTGCAATCTGCCATAAATGTTGCTGCTGCTCCTGAAGAAATGTTGCTAGGACCTGCTACACTGCTCAAAAAAATTTGGGACTCTAACCCCGAACTCTACTCAAGAAACCCACAAAACCCCACGAAGGAATTGGCCAAATGTTGACCCCAGCATTTTGGCCCAATTTCCCCTAGCTCCTCTAGTTGTTGGTTGAGTTAGGATCTTTGTTTAACACCTCAAATCTGCCCAGAAAATTCTGCCAAATTAATCTTGGCTTCTCCTCAATAAACCCAGAAAAATTCGCAAAGGAATTCCGGAAAGGCTGACCCTGGAAATTCACCCTCTAGAGATGGCTAGGCTCTCTCGCTGGATACGCTGGCCTCTCTGATGAAAACACTGAAAGAAGGGCCTCCAACTCTCTGAAAAACTCAGCTATGGAAGGGTTGATCCCCTCACAATCTCCCAAATGAAATCTCGTGAAGTTCTCTCCTTCAGATGTTGCTCCTCTCTATGACTGCATAATCTCCCTGGAAGACTGCGTTGCCCCTGGAAGTGACTGTGTAATCCTGAGGCTGAAATGGTATTGTTGATCTCCAAAACTGATGGTATGGCTCCTCTCCTGAGCGGGCACTCGAAGTCCCCCGAGGATGAGGTTGGGATCTCCGCTCGGAGACACCCTTGTGCTAAACAGCACTACAGACCCAGTTAAACAGCTTGAGCGTGCTCTAGTCTTGACAGACAGAAAATCATAAGATGCAAGAATGAATGAGAAAGGTTGCCTTCCTCTCCTTTTATGCTTGTGAACCCCTAAACTCCCTTGGGCCCACCTATGTTGCACTGTCCCTCTATGCCACGTTGTCCCTTGCTACGTTGCACTCCCTCTCCCACGCTGCCACTGCGTTGTCCTAAGTGCCTCCTCTCCTACGTTGTCACTTGGCCTCATGGGTCCCACATCATCTTTTAATTAATCTGCCCAGTGACTTTAGGAAAGTGCTTTTATTCTAATGTTTTATTCATGGGTCCCCTCACCCCTTTATTTCTGCCCAACATTAGGATTTGCCAAAATTAATCAAAATTAATATCCCAATTAGCCAACCGGCGACTGCTAATTTGGGGATATTACATGGATAAACTGGCTAACTAGTGCTGCCAAATCAACCTCCTCTTCCTGTCACTCGAACATTGGAAAATCTAAGGAATTCTCCTCCAGAATCATGTTCTCGAATCTCTATTGAAACCCTGTTGCTCAGTGTCTCCCTAGCTTGAACTACGCCCTTGCTGAATCACTGCAACTGGGTAAGCCGAATTGCTTGAATATCTTCGATTGTTTCTCCAAACCCCATCGACTTGTTCTTTTAATCTTTTGTTGAGCAACCAACGGCCATGATCACATCTAAATCGATGGCTCAGATCATCTTGACCCCATCAAGTGACTTTTCTGGAAGTCGCTACAGCAAAATCGATTTCCCTCAATTCAGATCCCAAAAATACTACCAAGAATGAACAAGATGATGTAAAGATAACACAAATAACAATGGAAGGAAACAAATTCTAAATGAGTTCAAGAATTGGAACCTTTGTTGTTATCGAAAATGTCTCACGAACTTCTTGATACAAAATACCTTGACAAGCTAAGATTCCCAAACCCCCCACCTAGGTTCTTCATTGTTTTTATACATTCTTGGAAAAAATATCCTAGTAACTAATTTGTAATTGACTCATAATTAATTAATAGCTAAAAATGCATTTAACTAACTAATACAATGCCAGGGATGAGCGACAGTTGGTATGAATTTTCCTTTGGATAATGTGTGTTATGATTCCATTGTTCAGATGGCAGTAAACATAAATTGTTTATATTTTCTATTTAGGTTATATCGGCTTGTATGAGAAATGTTTTCCCGTACAAGATTTATCGGTACATCTAATTGTTTTGTTAGATACCTTTGTCCTCGATCAAGAACCTTTACCCTTTTAATTATACTAGGATTTAACCCTATTCCTAAAATATTTTAAGCAGCGACTAGAAGCAATGGTCCAAATCCATTGGCAATTCCATTTAAGTAAACACCATTTGGATTATTCCCAAAGAACCAACACATGAACTCTGTCGAGGAAGACGCCCCTAACTACTAGACTCGGAGAGCTTATTTTTAGCTCTAAGATATGAGACAGGAGTTCGTCTAACCTGTCACTCGGGCTTGATATTTGATCTGAAATAACCCTAATCTTCAAATCCATGTGGATAGTTCAGTGTCTTGTCATCATATCTTTTCTATTTCCATTGCTTGTATGTTTGCTTCAAGTTCTATTGTATTGATTATTTATTGCAGGATTTGCCTAAGATATCTAGGAAAATGATAGCATGGGACTTTACAGCAAAATGATCACTTGTCAACTTCGATTTCAAGTCATCTGACAATGCCATAACACGTGGTATATAAGAACCATCAAGGCCCAATTTTCTAGAAACTTCTGGAACTCGAGTCAAGTCATTACCTTGCACCTTAAAGCCATAAGACTCCTAAACCGATGAATACTAACTTCAATAGTAATTATTGGAAATATAATAAATGGATTATCTGTAACCCATTCCTCAAACATAAGATTGTACTTTCCATCTACATTTTGTATCCTCAAGTAAGATTGATATGTCTTGAAACCCTCTCAACATGATCAAAATGAACTCTAGTAACAGAGACCCTCAGATCCAATAGCAAGTGTAACCTTTCACTCAAGGCATAGATACCATCAATGATGAAAATCTGAGATAATGGAACCCTAATATCGTTGTAACCAGTATGGCGACTAAGCTTTAAAATCATAAATGGGAACCTTCATAGCTTTTCAAGCATGAATAAGATCCATTAAATGGCTATATCTATCAGCATCAAAAACAAATTTTGCTCTTTATACTATCAGATATGTATTGGAACTAACACTTCCCATGGCCAGAAATATGCAATTTGAAAGAAAATCTACAAGCAACTTCTATATCTTCCTTGGAAAAGTAACACTAAAGAGTATGATTTTCCTTCTGCCTAGTGGAGGCATATCTATTTCTTGGAAAATTTTGCGAATTCGGGCTTCAAAGCCCATGTCAAGCATACAATCAACCTTGTTTAAGGCCAAACACAATATCATGGATAATGACAACCTTTCCTTTTCACGTCCAGGAGTTGCAACAAGAATGTCAACGCGCCTTTCTAACTTTAATATGATGCACCACAGCTTCCGTTAATCCCCTGATTATCGGAAAAATGAGATCTTTGTTTCTTTATGAAAATCCTGTATTAACAATATAACCCTACATAAATCATTTGGGCACTTGTAAAATGAGGGATCCAATGAAAATCGGGTGACATAGCCTGCGGCAATGCTTGTTGGCATTCTCGGATGGCTTGTTGAGTGCTCTCACCTGGCCTCACTACTTGGATAATATATGGCCGCTTGGTGCTCTGTTTTTGGGTGCGTTGGGCATAATATACACCACCTCATGGGCTCTATCCTTGGTGCTCTATGTGGATGTTGTTCCTCAACACTTGGTTGTCGATGCTCTCGGTGCTCCTTTTGGGTGGACTTGATACATGACATATGATGTTGCTTGGTGAAATTTGGAGGTTGACTTGGATCATGACATGGAGATTGGACTTTGATCTGGAGGCTTGGTTGACCCCACTCCATAATCTCTTGGTCATTTTGGTGAGGTACAATTTCATAAACCATATAACATATGGTTATAAAGGAGGACTTACCAAATTAGGAGATTTGATCACAGACTAGGATATTAGGAAGAGGTCTAATCTTGGCAAAAACTTCAAACGATAAGGATGGATTGTAGAGAATCACCAAATGAAAAATTTTGACGTGATAAAAGACTTGGCAAAGTTTATGCAATTTTGACGAGAAGCTCAACAATTTGGCAAAGTCAATTTCAATGGTAACACATCCTTTGACCTTAAATATCCCACCACAAAAAGTTAGGGTTTCGAAGAAAAGATACCTAGTCTTCCACCCTCTCCACCCAAGTCTTACCATTGACCTCGCCCTTTTTTACTCCATAGCCCAATTGAATAGAGGTCCAAATCTACTTGTGGGGCCTCTTGACCACTAGAGTGGCACCTAATGATAATGAGAAGACTCCATGCCCAAGGATGAACCAGAAGACATTTGTACCATCAGTTCAACAGAGTTTTTGAACTCTACTTCTATTTCTCAACATCTTTCTTTGATGCACAGATTTCACACCCTACGGGGAATTGTAATAAGTGATGCTAGTAATGATGAATTTGAGTCAGTATTGAGTCTGTAACAAGCCTAGGATGTTGGGACTTGATCAGCAAGCGAGTACACCTTGGAGTGTTTTTTTACTTGGTCAATTATTCCTTCTCTTTAGCGGCGAATAATTTTCTAGGTTTTTTCACTCATTGCATTGCCCCAAAGCCGGGGTGACGACTTGAAGATTGAGCCCCTAACGCATCTTAGAGTCTAGAGTCAATGCATATTACCATACTAGATCACACAAAAAAATTCGTGGAATTTGGTTAGGTCTAGGTAGTGATTTTTTAATTTTTTAGATTTCTCGTAGGTCAAAAACTACAATTAAATTTGTAATTGGATTGTAATAAGTGTTGTCTAGAGAAGTTGTATGGGGTATGAGTAATCAAAATTACACCTCTCACCCTCAACTTTCTACTATGACACACTTTGAGAGGTTAATAATGAGTTTTGGACCCTCAAAACCCACATTTCCTAAGTTTAGTGGAAATTGTAATATTTAATTTGGCTAGAATTAAATAAAATAGAGAGAAATAAATTATTCCATGTGACAAAATGACGTGGAAATGACTTAGAAATTATCGTAAGTCAAAATTTGAGTCAACGGACATGTGGAGGATGACTGAGCACTCTGCATAATTAATTCATCATTTATTTATGTAAAATCGAATTTTCCAAAGACAAAGCAGCACTTACACTCAAGAAAATTCGAATTTACTAGAGGCAGTTGAGCAGAAAAGGAATATTCTTCTGGATCGGTTGACTAAAGACCAAGTGGGGACCTCTTCTCAGGAGCTATCTGGAGTGCGACAGCACTCAACACTGCACTCAGAGGATTTACACTATTTGGACTGCGCAGTCACTCAGAGCCACCACGTAGTTCTCAGGAACCTACGCAGAAGATCATTGGTGTCAGATACAGGTACAGTTTTAGTTGGTTCGAGTTTGCGGTCATAGACTCAGTGTAGCACGGGACTTCTTCTGGCTTATGGATGAGTTCACTTGTTCATATGTGAATTCAATTTCCTCAGGTGTGCACAAAGAAATTCAATTTTGCTCTGGGTGTCTCAGTCTTCTCCATATGGAACTTGGCTTACCTTTACTCAGGTTTTGCTTCAAGTTCACTCCTCACATGCATTCGTCCTTGGGAATTGCTCTCGAATCTCTATATAAAAAAGCAATTGGCTATTGTATTGTATTATGTTATGAACTATTGGGCTTGAGGAAACTCTGCCATTTTTGTATATCAATAAAATCAAGACTTTGGGGCTATTTAGCGGATGTTCTCTTAGCGTTATGAGGTGATTTCTTTCCATATTATTGCTATTGTATTTGAATTCATTTATAAGCTTGATCAATATTAGTTTATATTTGCCATCTAGCTTGAATTGATGCATGCAAGCTATCTTGCATGCATGGTTGATTTAGAGTATTATTCTAGGAATTAGCTTGCCAAGTCATTTTCAGAAGAATGTTTGGTTTATCTATTTCATTATGATGCTCTAATCCTTTTGCAGACTAATATTTGTTTAAGTGTGTAGGGAAGATCTATTCGTATTATGTGCAGGAAATCCATCCGAGCGTGGGAGAAGTCTCAAATAGATCAACTCACTCTTAGATTCAAAGCGATCCAAGACTCAACTACTTTCAACCCCAAATTTTGCGTCAAAGGAAGACAAAGAGGGAGTTTCTCATTCTCTAGCTATTTGATCATTTATTTCCACTTTTAAAATCTAAAAAATTTCCATTTGTAGAGTATCTTAAAGTCATATCTGCTACTTCAAGAGTATTTTTCTAGACTAGGCAATAATGGGGGTTCGCTCCCATTTCTTGGGCTAATGCCTTTGTACATTAATTTGTATTTTAAATCCTCTTTATTTCAGCCTAACGTTTGATTTTCTTTCGCAGCCCGCAAGCTTGAGCATGAAAAGCGAGGAGCTTGAGGAAAAGATGGCAAAAGGCAATTGATCCTCCTTGCATGCGGAGACTACCATTACTTCAAAATCTGATTTTAGGGAGGCTGTAAGCACCTTTGAGACAGCAGCAAGCTTGATCTTTGCCGAGGGCCTTGGAGCCTTGAAAAATTTATATTTTGAAGGTTTTCTCCATAAGTTGTGTTGTCAATTTTTGAGGAGGAGATTAAACTTTTTTTCCAAGCTTTTTATTCGTAGAGATTAACCCTTCTTAGAGGTTGTTTTCTTCATTTGTAATCAATAATAAAATAACTCTTTTTTGCTTGAGGGAGCTTGGGATATTTTTCCCATGGTATCCCCCTTCCTTGGTTGAAGAGGAAGGAATTTCTTGGGTGGATTGATTCATTTTTTGATTTTTCGTTTTATGCATGCTAATGAATTAACAAGTAATGCACTCTACATCCATCCAACTAAATTTCAGTTAAATTAAACTTACATGCATGAGCCCCAAGGCTACAAACTTGAGCAAATCTTTTTTTTATGTGTGAGCAATTCGCATGTTTGGCAAAATTCCATTTGATTTTGTGTTTATACTTCATGCATGTTGAGGAACCATTGAAACACCCTTTTTATGAGAACTTATTTCATTCCACTTGCCATTAAAATGCTACAACACATATAAGTTTATTAGTTTCTCTCAAAGTTTATTTTATTATTGCAAGTAAGCACCATCTCATCTCTTGTGGAAAATTTGCAAGTATCATTTAAATGAGATTAATCAACATTCATTTCACACAAGCAACTCATTAAAACTTACCTCCAACATAAGTTGGTTGTATAAACTTCTAGGGACCCTCTACTCTCCTATTGACTCCTCACGATGAAATCCACATAATTCGGGCGAGGGTGAGGTCTGGGGATTGAAGAGTTGAAATGAAATATTTATTGTAGAGAAAGTTTAACTAAAATGAACCAAGAGCATTATTTACAACATTTCCCTTTTTATGCTTGTTAATCTCATGCAAGTAGTGTGATGCTTACTTTCTAATTTCGCAAGTTTAATTTCATCTTCAACATCTAATTTTTTTTTTTTTTGTTTCAAATTATGACAAGATATGTCTAAATATTGAGATTTGATTATCCTTTAATCATTTTATCCTGCAAATATCTTGTGCTGACATCTTTTGTTTTCATTTCAGGATTATTGTGTTCTCATCTTTTGAGCATTATTCTTGAGCACTTTATTTAAAGGCACTGGTTGAATGATTTGATATTATTATTGCAAAGCTACTTATAAAATGTTCATAAATCTTTAAAAGTAATCCAATTTCACTCTAACAATTCTCCTAAAATCTCAAAAATCTATAACTTAGTTTTTTTTTTTAGGGACCACCCCCCATAGCTAACTTAAGGGATAGCTTAAACGGAGAGAGTTGGGAGTAGGTGACAGCCCCTTCTCTGAATTCCTTGCCACCAACCACACCTTGTGGGGTTGAGGGATTTTTCCACTAAGTTGTAGGTAGGTGTAGGCGGCAAGGCGACAACATTTTTGGCATCGTTGCCGGGGACAAGTCTTCTTGTGCCTAGGATAGCGACTAACTTTAAGTTTTGGCATATTTGAATTTTAAATCTAGATTCTTGCTCAAGTGGCAACTCCACTCAATCTTAATTTTGCAAGAGTCTCTACTAGAAGAAATTCAAGTGGTCTAGTTAGCCCCTCTCTTGATCCTAAAAGGGTTTTCAGAGAGAGGTTAAATAGACTTTCTCATAGTAGAGCTCTTAAGAGTCTTGGGCAAAAGGCTATTTCTGACATTCATTTGATGTTTCAAGAACAAGTTGAGCCTAACATCATGAATGATATTTTTGCTCCTTGTAACTTTACTAACATTAATGGCTATCCTCACAATATCCCTGACAAGGCTATCGAAAGGTTGCCTTCTTTTCAAGGTAACAATGCCATCAACGCTGCATCACATCTAAAGAACTTTAATGTTTGCATCTTTAAGTGGTGTAATGTTGCTAACTATGAGGATGTAAAGATTCTCTCTTTGGAAGAGGATGCTCTTGATTGGTTCACTGAGCAACCTGCTAACTGGTGTGATTCTTTACAAACAATTGTTAATGCTTTCATGGGAAAGTATGGAGAGAGAAGAGAGAAAAATCATATGATCAGTGCCATTAGCACCATAAAGAAGAATGAGAATGAAACCATGGAGGAGTTTAACAAAAGATTCAATGAATTGGTTAAAAGCATGCCTGCAACTGTTAAACCTCTGAATGAATTTCTCTTATGCTCATATTTAGATGCTTTTGGTGTGGATACCGCTTATGAGTTAAGGAGGAAGGAACCTACAACTTTGGGTATAACTCAAACGGAAGCCTTAAAAATGGAGAGGGCTAGAAAGCAATCAGGAAAATCTGAGATTCCTGGTTACACTTGAGGGCCATCAAAATCGAATGATTCCAAAGGCAAGGGCAAGGAAGAAGCTACCCATGATCCTATTAAGGAGTTAACCCACCTCATCAAGATTATCGAAGCAAATCACACGAATCAAATGAATGCTATCCAAAATCGGTTGGTGGCCATGGAAAGGAATCAGGCAGGGAGATTCCCAAATCGAGGAAATGATAGATGGCAGAAGAGGGTTCCCCCTAATGAACATAGGCTGCCAAATCCACTTGAGTCTACTAACTTAGTTGATGATTCAATGCCTTATTGTAGACCATGTGATGACTTACATGATGAACTCACTTGACCTTACGCAAGAAGGATCTTAGATGGAGAAGTGGCTGGAACAAGTGAACAAATCAATGTAGTTGGAAAAGAGCATCATTTGTCCTTGGATAATTGGATAGGAGTTATGGAAAATAGTCAAAAGATAAGTCAGAAGTCCCCATCCTCCTATAGCGTGAATAATTTTGAAGAGTTGGATAGGTTCACTGAGTTGTATAGAGAGAAGCCTTCATCAAATTAGACTTTAGAGATAGCCAAGATAAAGAAAGGGCAAGAAGCAAGGAAAGAAATCAAAATGCCCATAAAACTTTCACTCCACCTACATCTAAGTTAAATATTGATTTGTGGGGGGATGGATAAATAATGCAAAGATTTTGGTACCTGTGACTGCAATCATGAAGATTCCCTCCCAAAGATATAAGTTGTTGAAAGCCATTGATGCTCCTACTGGAAAAGAAATGTCGAATTTTTCTAAAGATAGATATGAGGATGCCCCTATCACTTTGCAAAGTAGTGATATGTGTAGAGATAATAGAGACCATCAACCATTTTTCATCACTATGTTGGTCAATGGAATGCTTTTGCACAATTGTATGTTTGATTCTGGGGCATCATTGTGTGTCATGACTAAGAAAGTCATGAATCAGTTAAACCTGAGGGTCTCTAGACCTTACCACAACATTTGTGCTATGGATTCGAAAATTATTGAAGTTTGTGGTTTGCACTTTGATAAAGGATCTTCAAGTCCACTTGGCAGTTCATCTTGATATTATGATCACCATGGATATCGTGGTGATTGATGTGTCTGATGCATGGGGGATGTTATTGTCTAGAAAGTGGGGAACTGATATAGGGGGTACTTTGCAAATGGATTTAAGTTATGCTACCATCCCTAATAGTGAGGGCATCATGGTTAGGTTGGATAGGGAATTGGAGAGAAAGTTTCACGTGGAGAATCCCAAGGAGCCTCATAATGAAATTGTGTATGAATCTGATGACTTGGGAAATTATGCTATCTTGGCTAATTCTATTGTTCCTTTGGAGAAGGAGGAGGAGCCCTATGCCATAGGGTAAGTCTCAATCATGTGGTTCTTATCAAACAAGTAACAAGTTTTTTCCCAATTTTGCAGCATTTTACATGTGTGTGTGGGGAATGAACGTTAATTGACTAACAAGGAGACCCATAAGCCTGGAAATCCCCAGGGGGTCCCTAGTAAAAACCCAACTCTCCAATGGCTAAAACGTATCATGAAAGATTCAATGTCAGTTGAAACCTAAGTCAAATTCTCAGATGAGAATATAAATTGCTTCTCCGTGAATTTAGTTTGTCATCCAATGTCCGTAAGCTAATTATCAGGAATTTGCAATGGTTATACAAAATACATAACCAAGACATAATAACACCGGTGTGCAGCTTGGCAAACGTGGCCAATAATGAATCATGCTGCCAGTTTGAGTGGAGATGCAACAGAGTAGTTTTTCTGTGCTAAATTAGAGGCCCCTCCACTTTTTTATTATACAAACAAGCTCTAAAAGGTTCCATATATTCAGAATATTTTTTAAGTGAGTGGCCATGCTTCCCTTATACTTGATTGTCATCAAAATGACTTTCCAGTCTTTGCAAAACCCAGTGCTCAATCTAATCATTCTCACACATCCTGTCACTGGGCAGGTAACATTATCTTGCAACATTGCCTCTAATAAATTGATCTTTACGTAATTTAATGCATGATATCCACTATTAAGAATTTATTTATGTAATCAACTAAACAGCAGAAATCCTAAAGTAAAATTCTTACATTAGTTTTAAACTTCATTCAATAATATAGCAATTTCAGAATTTATAGCACTAAGCCAACAGAATTGCTAGCTCATAAATTAAGGTGACGGCTTTGATGGTCTTAGAGCCAGCCAGAGTCTAGCTTGCAAACTTTAAAAATGAGGGGCAGAGGTTTCGCTCCTATCCCACTTTTGTGGAGTTCAGAACCTTAATTTTTCCGTTCAGGCGGTCAGGAAAAAGTCAATCAAGAATTCTGTTGAATATATTAGATCTAAAATAGGAGGTAAGCTATAACTATGATTTTAACAAATACTCAAAACTAACAATATATGTTCTATGTATCTATTATTTGATTGGATCATATCAAACGCAGATCAGCACAAAAACACAGATTACCACAACTTCACAAACCTGCTAGATAGCACCCAATGTGATGATGGATCTCGAACACTTTTTTCTATAACTAGAATGCTGGAAGGAAGCCCCGTGTACAATGTCTTAGATCCCACCAGACATCTCTCCAACCCGGTATTACTAATCGAGAGAAGGTTCGGACCCGCGACAACAACCATAGGCAGCCTAAGCAGTCAGGAAGAAAAGATAGAGCTGGTCACAGAGCCACCGTGATGAACCATAGTGACCGCTCACTAATGACAAGATGATCCCTTGGACACTCTGGCCATATCAAAAGGTGAGGAAGCCCCTGATTCCAAAGGAGCCCCACATTGCCTGGTCCTGGAACATAATTCTGATGAGCCACCACCTTTTGCTGCCTGGTGGCTTCATGTGCTTGAACTGGTGGTTAGAATCTTAGATTTTATTGCCGGAGTTTTTTCATAGCTTGCCCTGCAGAGCCTTAAATTTTGGATGCCATGATGTATATTGTGCAATTTACTTTGGACAGATCTTCCATGATGAAAACGTTTATTGAAAGTCTAGACTGGTGGGGATGTTTAACAGAGCCCCAATTTTGTCTAATGATAGTAGCCTATTTGTCCTTGAGCTAGAAGGAAAAGTCATCATTCCAAGTTGAAAAGACCGGCCACCAAATAAGGCCAGCACCGGAATGAGGGGCCAAATAAAGCACAGGGCCTTACTTATTTGTAAAGGATTGACCAACTAGGGATTAACTCTTCAATCTCGGGTAAGACCCAGAACCAACCCAGTAAAGCCTTTCCAGAGCATATTAAACCCAGGGGCCAGAACATTATCTTAGAAGGTTTCACCTTTCAGTTAGAGGGGTTTGATCGGGACATTGGTGGATTGACCTTTCAGAACCAAATAAAGCTAGTTCAGGATATTAAAAGAAAGTTGATCTTTCAAGAGCAACATTTCGCTTTAGATGGCTTGATTAAGAACTTATTGGTTCCAGGGTTGATCAAGACCCTGTTAGTGGCTTGCTCATTTGACTTAGGGAGCCACTCTTCGTTAAATTAACGAAGAGTTGATCAGGACCTTCCTGGGTTGGTTGCTCCTGTTTTTGGGCTCATGGAAGCAAGGTGCTCTTACAACTGGTTGTAAGAGGGTAGAAAAGATGTGTTACATAACATAGGATAAAAAGAAAAGGATAAAATGAATTTGCTTGCCCTATCCATTCCCTTCCCTTCCCTGTCGCACGCGTCATGAATCTTTCCGACCGAAGTATAGTTGGAGCATTTAGATCGTTGTGAGGTGCACTGGAATGCGTGGGCCATTCCAACTCAGTAATGGGTTCATTCTTTCATGCACACCTTAGATCCATTGCTGAGGAATTGACAGCAGATAAATTTGAATTAACTGATGCTATTCAAACAGGCATAGGTCAATTAAATGGTATTCCTATCGCACTCGGAGTTATGGATTTTAAGTTCATGGGAGGTAGTATACCCTAATGAAATAAAATTGTAAAATAAATTGAAATGGATGGTTAAAGAAAATGAAAAGTCAATGATCTAAATATTAAATATATAAATAAATAAAACTAAAAAAACAACCATTAACATAAATTGATCTTAAATGTTAGTTTTTGTAAGCAGTTTGAGATTTGCATCTGTTTTTTTAAGTTTCCCTGTTTAAAAAATCCAGGATTAAAATAAATTTATGCAGGTTAATATATCTTGCAGATTAGTGTTTCATTAAGAGAATTCACACCCGTATCCAGATTACGACTTTAATCAACGTTCAATGAATCCAGGTGATGATTTTGACCAAACTTCAATGGAAAAACTCACAGTATGGCGTACCTTTTATGCTGAGGAACCCAATTTGTCTCTGGTAAGCGAGGCCAGACTTGGGGCAAAGCAACATCCTTGTGTGCCACATAGAATTTATGGTAGTAGCTGGAAGAGCACACCACCTGTATTGCATTTCTGTGAAGATCGAGGAATTTGGATGCAGCATTCCTCCCAACAGAGTGACAGCACACATAAAAGTGGTCTGCGCCCAGTGACCTGTTCCAAAATCCAAAAGACCCACTAATGCTTTTAGCATACATTGCCACAAAGTCAGCTATAGAGGCCTCAGAATGCACACGGGGATCATTCCTGAGAGAATTGATGGAGAATGGCAAGAAGAAGAAATGGGCTTCTTCTGGATTCAATGTGAGAAATGGGCTCTGAAGAAGATTGATTTTGAACATGTGTTCGCTGAAATGATTGCCAAGTTTCGGGTCATATGGGCTTGGGTGGGGAAGAAAAATCCCTGCAAAGGAGTTATTGTTATTATAGATGTCTGGATACACGAAAATCTTGAGATTGACGCGCATTTGCTGAAAGTCTGCCTGGAATAAGTTCCAGTCGTGGTACGGGCCCGGATGGTTTATTTCATGGCTTGAAGCTGTGGTGCTGTGTGAAGTGTTGTGGAATTCTGTTGGTGGGTGGTTCCTCATTTGGGATTTAGATCGAGGAGAGCCATTGAGGTATGCATTCTGGCATTTTGTAGAAAAATTCAGTGTTGTTAAAGGATTAGAGAGTGGTGTATATCTTTTGAAATTGAGAAAGACAGACAAAGAGAAAATGAGGACGGCTGCTACGACCACTAGGGGAAATAACATCAAAAATGGCTTCGGTATTGCTGAAGAAGATCGGGCGGTTGTTACGATGGTGGGTTTCTTCTTTCTGTATGCCATCTGTTGGTCTGTTGGACCTGGTGAAGTTCTTGCCTGTGACTTGTAAACAATCTCATGCCTGCTTGGTTCGCATGTTTCTGTAAAAATGTTGTTTTCCTGAAGTCAGGCAGAGTGCGTCTAACCATCATGGCCCAGTAGATTCCCTATACTATGGGGAAAGGAAGCATCAATGGCTGAATTGAAGTCAGCATCAATATCTGTTTACATTTCATTTATTTTAACCGGGGAACTATTTTTTGTAGAGGTTTGAGATTTGATTACCAGTTAAATAGTATTTAAGCTTTTTAACTGGGATTTGGTTTACGTTTCAATTTGTTATATTATTGGTAGCCTAGATTTATTTTAATTAAAGATTTACTTTAAAAAAATTGAGGTTTGAGATTTGATTAGGAGTTAAATTGGTAAATAGTATTTGAGTTTTTTAATTTGATTTGGTTTACATTTTAATTTGTTATATTATTACTAGTGTAGATTTATTTTAATTAGAGATTTATTAAATTTTTTTGAGGTTTGAGATTTGATTATTATTATTATGCAATTTTTAGGTCACGGCTAAGCCAGAGATTAAATTAAGAGTTTTAACTGGGATTAATTAAATTTTTTTGAGCTTTGAGATTTCATTATGAGTTAAATTGTATCTAAGCTTTTAAATAGGCTATATTCAACATGAATATCATGGATCAATATCATACATACTTTACCCTCTAGTCTTGAACTTGTGACCTCTAGATTCCCTATACTATGGGGAACTATATTAGAGATTTATTAAAAAAATTTGAGGTTTGAGATTTGATTATTATTATTATTATGCAATTTTTAGGTCACGGCTAAGCCGGAGACTAAATTAGGAGTTAAGGCTATATTCAACATGAATATCATGGGTCAATATCATACATACTTTACCCTCTAGTCTTGAACTTGTGACCTCTTACAAGGAAAGACATGCTCTTCTCTAGTCTTGAACTCTTGACCTCTTCCAAGGGAAAACATGCTCTTAACCATTAGACCCACTCAAGTTGTTGCATAATGATAATATATAATTTTTATTTTTATTTTTATTTTAATTCATAAGGTCATTTTTATTTTTATTTTTATTTTTATATTTTATTTTGAGTGATTCAAAATATTTACAACACATTACGTTACACATCTCTATTATATTGGGTTGTTAAAACTAGCAATTGCCCCAAAAGGTGCAAAGAGACACTGATAAGATTGTTAAATTGGAAAAGTCACCTATTTACTTGGCAGAAATTGCTTCCTTCTCATGTTGTTGAGCGAGAATATTAGTTCCATTCAATAAATTTGCAAAATTTGATCCGTTCTCATGTTGCCCTGCTAGAATAGCAGTTTCATTCAATAAATTTGCAAGATTTGATTCGTTGAAGCCAAAGGTTCTCATTGCAATGAGTCCTTGTGAAACCTCACTATTCAACTTTTAATTGCTACCATGCACTATCAAAATATGTCGTTCTTTAACATCTAGTACATCCAGAGATACCTGCATAAAAAATATAGACTTAATTATGGGGAACAAATTCAAAAATGGCCCAGTTGTAAAAAAATTGCAGATTAGCTTTTACAAATTGTAAAATTCTTGTCGATCAAAACGTCCCAGACCTAGATTAGCTTTTACAAATTGTTAAAATTCATGTCGATCAAAACGTCCCAGGCCCAACAAAGCAGCATTAAGTATATCAGCTCTGTTGGTTGCAACAATCATAATTGCAGCATTCAGTTTACCCTAGGTACCACCCTCAAAATATACATTTATGATTTTACATTATATCACGCTACATTAATTATTATCAGAGATGAGGGTTCTCCTTTTAGGAGGCATCCTATCAAAGGTATTATATTATTAATCATGTTTTTCAATCGTTACTATAATATAAGGCCTTGTTTCTATCTTTTTATTTTATTTATTTTAATTGCAACATGTGAATGCAACATAATATAGAATGTTTAATGCTATCTTCTTTCAGGATTTCATTCACATTTCCTTGTATTGCATGATTTCATCCACTTTTTCTTTTATTTCATGAGTAGGGTTGCACAGGGTCAATCACAACAGAAGCAAGACTTGTAGGAGTAGTGAGTGAAGGAGCTTATGCTTATTTTTCATTTTTTATGTTGCAGTTAACACTAGAAATCAAGTCAGGCATGAATGATTGAATTGTTTGCACCAAAGTGAGCTTTAACCTAACAAAGAAATAAAAAATAATGTTACCACCCGTAAAACTTAAATTTATAACAAACATTATACCAAAGTCCAAGATCAATACTCTACTAAAAATTAGTCGAGACATACTATAACATCATTAAGATTAGGTCGACGTTTCGAACCAACTAATGTGGTTCATCCAAAACATTATACCAAAGTCCAAGATCAATACTCTACTAAAAATTAGTCGAGACATACTATAACATCATTAAGATTAGGTCGACGTTTCGAACCAGCTAATGTGGTTCATCCACAAGGTGGATGAACCACATTAGTTGGTTCGAAACGTCGACCTAATCCTAATGATGTGATTAATCCGAAAGTTCTTTTATCTATACTATGGATCACAAAAGTCTTAGATCTAACATACTATAACTTCAAAAAATTGGCTAATTTACAAATTGATCTCGCTAATAAGCTTTCAATCAAAAATCGATGGGTAGAATATAACATAGTAAATTAGGCGGTGATTACCCTATAGAATTCAAGATTCTGTAATTTGGTTCTTTTTTCATTAATATACCCAATTCAAATTTGGTATGGTTTAGGAATAATTGATCATTTTTGTCAAGAAATTTCAGAATTTTCACAAAATTTTGTATCTCTTTGTGTTATGTTTCCATTGGGTATTGATTTCATCATTATGAAATGTGCTCTGTCAGTTGTTGAATCTGCTTGCTATCAATGTGCAAATTTACCCCTTAAGAATATGCTAACTAGCTTTATTGTTGGTCTTGGCTAAAATGTGGTTGATTCAATTGTTGGATGGTAAATTGCTTTTGGTCTCTAGACATAAGCCTCTGCATCATTTTCGCCCTCCTCCTAGACAACAATGGTTGAAAATTGGGATTTTTTTTAAATTTAAAAAGATATTGGGCTTTTTTTTTAAATTTAAAAATAAAAATATTTTTAGACATATAATTTTTTTCCAATATTGAATTTATTTCAAATTCGAATTGGAACTAACCTTGACTTCATAATTGTAAAATAAAACAGTGTCTCGTTCGAACCCAAACTCCAACATAACTATAAAATAAAGCACAATTTCTCCTCCATTTATCGTGCACTGTAGTGGGAGTCCAATGGCCATCTGAGTTACTTAATTTTGTAAAAGTCTTATTTTTGGGTCTTTGAATTTGGCCAGAGTTGAGTGAAGATTTAAGGTAGAACTTTGTTCTAAATATTTGTTTGTTTTAAATCGTTTCAAGTGCTCAAAAATTATGAATTTTAGATCATGAATTTTTAAAAACTAAACAAGATTGTGACATCAATAAATTTCTTCATGAATATAGAAATGAGTGTGGGTTATAAGACTTTGGAATATCAGGTGAAATTTTGAAAGAATATTAAAAATGTGATAAAGAAAATGAAGTTGTTTATACAAAGCATTCAAATTATCCAAATTTTTAATATATTTGTATTTGAATAAAGTAAAATTCTCATAATAACATCGAACACTTTTCACAACCCAACTTCAATTATAGAAGTGGGACTCTAAGTGTATCTTATATTCCTGAATAATTTATTTATTTATTTATTTTAATTATAGCATTACAATTTATACATCCCATTATTAGAATACCTAACTTGTAAAGAAATTATGTCGTATGCGTTTGCATTTTCCAGTAAATTGTCCAATTACAAGTTACTATATCTAGCCACATGGGAAAGTGAACTTGCAAATGTGTAATAGATGATACTAAATTCAAAGAGAAAATCATGTTATCTTAAGGATACAAACTTTGTTAATGAGATGCACTTCACCCTTAGAATTCCTCGCTTCTCAGAAGAAGGCCCCTCATACTTTTGCTTTTCGATTGCATATAAACCGAATAGAGGTACGACTGTAAATTGTTCAGAGGCACCATAGAGGAAATTAAATGTCTAGATATTATGCCTAATGAGAGAGGAAGATGGAATCCCATTACAAATTTACGAAGCAGAATAAAAACAAGGACGACAAAGCTCACCAAAACCAAGAATGGAGGATCAAAAAAGAGCCCTAAACAACTTTCAAATATTTTTAATTATAACTCTTCCGGGACATCACATAAGAATTTTAGGGACTGACGCGTTTCGAACTACCAACTGTAGTTCATCATCAAGATAATGAAAATTGGTTGATCTGACATACACATTTATCCCAGGAGGAGAGAAGCAACGGTCAAAACCCAACGGTCCAAAATTAAGATTAAAAATAAAAACAAAAATAAAATTAACCCAACCTTAAAATTATAAAAATTAGAAATGGTCAAAAAAATAAAATAAAATAAAACAATATAAATTTAAAAAGAACCAAACACCTAACTACCCTCACCTTAAAACCACAAGTTAAAATTTAAAATTAGAACTAAAAACTAAATTAACACCCCTTTCAAAAAACAGGATAAACATGAATCAAGTAAAAAGTCAAAAAGTCAAAGTCAAAAATTATAACTAAATCAAAAATATAAAAATAAAAATAAAGGATTTAAGGAAAAAATAAATTAATAAATAAATTCAATTAAAAACTAGAATTAAAATACAATTAAAAATAAAATAAATTATTTTTATTTTAAATTATACCTAAAACAAAAAATATAAATAATTACAGAATAAAATAAAAATAAAAAGGATATAATCAATAAATAAAAATACAAATACAAATAAAAATAAAGGATTTAATGTATAAATAAATTAAAACTAGAATTAAAATACAATTAAAAATAAAATAAATAATTTTTTATTTATTTTATTTTTAGTTGTATTTTAATTCTAGTTTTTAATTGTATTTATTTATTAATTTATTTATACATTAAATCCTTTATTTTTATTTTTATTTTTTATTTATTGACTATATTCTTTTTATTTTTATTTTATTCTGTAATTATTTATATTTTTTGTTTTAGGTATAATTTAAAATAAAAATAATTTATTTTATTTTTATTTTATTTTTAATTGTATTTTAATTCTAGTTTTTAATTGTATTTATTTATTAATTTATTTATACATTAAATCCTTTATTTGTATTTTTATTTGTATTTTTATTTTTATTTTAATATTTTTTATTTAGTTATAATTTTTGACTTTGACTTGATTCATGTTTATCTCCTTTTTTGAAAGGGGTGTTAATTTAGTTTTTAGTTTGATTTTATATTTTAACTTGTGATTTTAAGGTGAGGGTAGTTAGGTGTTTGGTTCTTTTATATTTTTATTATTTTATTTTATTTTATTTTTATTTTTATTTTTATTATTTATTTTATTTTATTTTTTTGACCATTTTTAATTTTTATAATTTTAAGGTTGGGTTAATTTTGTTTTTGTTTTTATTTTTAATCTTAATTTTGGACCGTTGGGTTTTGACCGTTGCTTCTCTCCTCCTGGTATAAATGTGTATGTCAGATCAACCAATTTTCATTATCCTAATGATGAATTACAGTTGGTAGTTCGAAACGTGTCGATCCCTAAAATTCTTATGTGATGTCCTGGAAGAGTTATAATTAAAATGTTATGGATCACAGAAGCTTGCACTCTCAACTTTCAAATAACAAACATGTCATTTCCCAATTTTCTCAGTTGCTTTTGAACTCCTGTAAATAGACATAATTTGATTTGAAGTTCCCATCATCCCAAGCTCAACCTGGTAATCTCATAAGCAATGAAGCAAGCGACATTGGCAGGAACTCTTATGCCATGGCTGGACCAAACCCTTTATAGAAGCCTTTAAGCCCTTTTGAAGTAGCAATTTTTTGAAGGCGTCAATTGTACCAACATACTTTGGCTAGTGAAATTCATCAATCCGGATGACACTCTTCACAAAACCAATTGGATATATAAGTGTCTAGTTAGCAACGCTAGCAATCCCACCAGAAACAAGTAGGGCACCCATGGCCAATTGAGATGTATCATGCCCTCATGATATGAACTGCTTCATAGCCTCGTACACGCCAAATGCAATGGAATTTATAGGTGCATCCCTTAATAAAGTAAGGATAAAGCCCTTGAACAATCCTCTGGCTCCTTCTAATCTTATAACATGCTTAGTGTTGGCTTGGGGGGTCTTGACCTAAGTTCGGAGGTTAAGGTTTTCCAACAAACCCCTAAACTACTGGGCCTTTTGGCAATGACTTGCTTGCGCAGGCCAAGGTCTCACCCGAAGCCGTATGGGAGGGTGTTGGAGCCAGGTTTCCGCACCCCGAGGGAGAGAGTAGGTGATTCGAGGCAGATCTATGTTATACTTACTTAGTTTGCACAGAATGAGTCTATTCACAGCCCTTTTAACAGTATACTCAGCATATAACCATAACAAAACTATCAGATCTAATCAGTACATTCCCATCCACGTGCGCATTACCAAATACTATCACAGAGCACTATAATCGTCGCTAATAACAGATCATAGATATACTTATGCCAAAACATAGATATATTCGCAGCTAAATAATCATCACAGATACACTTCAACAGTAACATAACCAACACATACTTTAACGATACTTCGCATTCATTAACATTAAGATCCACTTACAACCAAAACCAGCCCGCACACACAACAGGACTAAGGATCTTCACGGAAACAACCAGTAGGAGTCCTTACCCAAAACAACCCAAAATAGATATAACAGTTCGCACGTAGCATCAGTCTTAATTCATGCCTACCTCTAGACTCAAACTATTCATCTATTTATATCGATGTAGCCTACGCTATCTTGTGGTCTGCAAACCATGGTTTGCGGACTCTAGGTCTACCCTTTGACCCATTACAATGCGTTCAGGGCTTTGACTCGCCCCAAAATCCCTGCGTTAGACTAATTAATACAAAAAATATACAAAATTCGCAGCCTAGGGAGCCCCGTTCCAACACTTAGTTACATCAACTAGGCCATTGTGTTTAATAGAAGTTGCCATTCATGTTACCCCCAAAGTTGCAACTGAAGTTGTAGACAAAGCACTTTGATCTTGCAATCTACATTTGATAAGCTCAGTTGGGCAAGTTAAGAAAGATACAAAAATCCCTGCCCCTCCTCCATAAACCACCTTCTACCCTAAAGAAAGTGGCAAACTAGGATCAACCCTAAATAGGACTTCCATTTGACCTCTTGCACTGAACACACCACCATAGTGGCCAAAGGGGCTCCCATTCCTTTGTACAACCCTATGAGGCCTTCTTTGGCAACGGTCTACTTGACAACATCCATTGCACTGACATAGCGAGGATGTTGGCCAGGAAGAGGCAATGTCTGACTCTGGAGCTTCACCTTAATTGTGTCAAAGGGATGCCCAGGTATCAGTTGTGATGTTCCCCCAACATTGCCAAAAATTAGATCCTTTGCTACATCAATTTCCATATTTGGCAGCTACTGATCGTAAAACTCAATATCTACAACACTCAACTTTAACAAGCATTATTTAAGACCAAAAAGAATTGGTTTTGCATTAAAAAAGCACCCTTCGAGGACAATGTGATCTGATGATAGAAGTCAGTATATCGTATTTGTAGCTATAGGTTTCGCCTCTTCGATTGTCTTTCTAGTTTGTTCAGTTGCCCCCCTGCTACAACTGCTACAGTATTTGCTGCTTCTACCACTGGTTTTGGATCAACACCAGCAAATTCAAGTGCTTTCTGGGCTTGTTGAGAAACATTTAATGCAACTGGGGAGGCTATCTGAACTGCAGAATCAAAAGCATTTTGTATGTATAGAATTGCAGCATCCATTACAGTCTTCATGGTTTTGATAGCTTGTTCAATAAACTCCTTTGTCACCCCATAGGCACTTGAGGTTACTCCTTCAAGTTTTTGGTATGTATCCTCCACCTTTGTCAATGCTGTAAGAATATATCCTACAAAATTACAACCTGAGACTATTGCAATATCCACATAAAGAATCCCAAAATCCAAAATTTAACTGCTACAATTTTTCAAAAGATTGATTGTTACAATTTAATATATTTAGTTATAAGTAACACACTGTTGTGTAACTTGGACACTATAAGGATTTGAAACTTTCTTTAGACTTTAAAGTATGACCTTAAACTATTTTTGATTGGCTAATAGTTCATATTCCTTATATGTTAAGGAAACATATTAGCAACACAAGATTCAGAGACATTTGGGAGGGCTAGAAGTATGTCGCTTATAAAATACCAATAAGTTATTTCATATGATTAGGATTTGTCTTAATAGGATGATGTAGCTGCATGTCAAGGTATTCAAAATCATCATAAAAAAATAAATTTAATGGAAAACTATTGCAAATAGCCATTTACTTTAATCAACCAAATATTGCCAAACTCTTCCAATTGAAATGATTGAATACAAAGAAGAGTCCCCATCTTCCTCTTATAATTGTATAGCAAAGGTTTCCATCTTTAACACTACAAATGTACAAACACAAATATTAGATAGGTCTATTTAGTCTTGAAGTTGTAGAGCTGTGTTGAAATGAAAAATGAAAGAAAATTGCATTGAGAATACACGAAGGCACATTAAGATTTACAAGATTATGATCAATGTATTGACATCAAGCAAAATGCGCAGCATCAAAAAGAAAAAATTTATTCATATATTTATATTTTTTTTATTCATTGAACTACAAAAAAGAATACATGAACTTTGGAATCAACCTTCTGAAACAGAAGCGATAGCCCTTGGTGAACTCCCAGACAATGATTTCCTTGTTGATGTTATTCCATGTAACATGTTAACTGCTTCAATAGTAATCATGTAGGTAATATTTAGCCGTTCTCAGCTTCTGACCAACATTGCATGCAAAGACCTCCCTTTTTGCAGTTTTAGGTAAGGTTTCCATTGCATTGTCAATAACATCAAACATGTCTTCATATGAACAATCTTCTCCTATACACTACAAAATCTGGAGGAGACCCCTGGCTAGCCATCATTGTTAAAATATATTCAACTATAACACCCTTGTTCACTCCCTGCACGTTTTGAATTTAAACAATTTAATAAATTACCTATCTTGAAAATGACATAAACCAAATTCACATCCCTAAGAAAAATATCCCTAGAATTCTTAATTTATAACAATAGTATGTAATACATGAGGCTTGACTTCCACAATTTGTTAATCGCTCTTGACAAAAACTGACTCATTCACTCCTTTGCTTGCCAAGAACCAAGATCTGCATCCTTGAAGTGCCAGACAATGCTACTCTCTTTGGCCTCAATAAGCGAACCATCTGTGATTTTTGTGTATAACTTCATAATGGGCCCACAATTGTTTTCCAGCAAAAATCCATCGTTGGCACAAGTTTTCCATTCTTCATCCTTCTGCCACTTGCTCCAACAATGTAAATGAAAAATGTTGAAATGTAATTTGAACCTAGTAAATTAGCTATATTCCAGCTCCTTGTAGCAAACATTTAAAAGGTGGGCAAAGGCTTGCATGCTTTTCTAATGCAAAAGTTTCAAACCCAACAAGTGATGTGAATGGAAAATATCAAAAGATACGAGATAAAGTGAAAGCATAAAGTGTAGTTTGAAGATACCTAATACATGAAAGTCCAAAATTAAAGAATGTGAACTTGTACATACACGATTATATTCATGTAATTAGTTATTCTATATAAAAATTTAGAACAAGAAGTAATTCAACTCACCTACTACATTCTTATGCACTATAAGCTACTTCAGCCCAAACAAACCACGGGGAAGAAATGGCATCCTCTAACCACAAGAAAGAATACAAAAAAAATAAAAAATATTGAAGCAAGGTCCTCTTGTTACTCAAAATTATCTAATAAGAGTTTCTGTAATATGATTGTTGAACACACTGATATGGGCATTTTGTACATCTATTAGGATGCAACAAAAACTCCCATTTGAAATTCCCTAAGAACATAAGAAGTTGTGACAATTCATCCCAACTCTCAATGTGCTCTTGCCAAACCCCTTTTCATGTAGACTACAAATCAACTAAGAGACAATACCTTATTTCTCATCGAAATTTTTTTTAAACGCAAATAACTATGGTAAATAATCCTAAGGACTAGTTCTCTACTTTAAACAATTTCAAACTGCGATGCTACCAAAGGCGTTGTACTTTGATTAATCTTGGCCCTTGCACAAGTATATTGATTAAGATGCACTTTTAATGAAAGTTCCTTTATTTCACATAGTATTTGGTCAAGCTCACTAAGATTTACTATATCCCAAATATTTTAGCGCTATATTCCAAAACATCAGCCTGTGAATGGCCATTTTGCTCATGTTATGTTTATTTTAAAGTCTTCCTTTTAACGTCGTTTGAGACCTACGTGATCCCTTCTTGTAATCAAGTCACAATAGAAATTGGAAAGCATATTTTATTGGAATTTAATAGGACAAATTAAAATAATTTTTTACAGGATCTTCTCCCACTTGATATAAAATTATATTGTGTTGTTTTGTGAAGGGTAAAGTCAATTGAATGTGACTAACTTCTGCAGAAATTAGACCATCGATAAAGTACATCTAGATGGGCTCTAACATATTTGACCTCCTGATGTCTATTGGACAAAAAAATATATAATATATTTTGTACATCGTTGTTGATTGAATGATCAAATTATTGTATGTAATCAAATGGATTGTTGTCTATAGAGCATAGAAAAGTGACTATGTCCATAAATGGAAGAGAAGTTGTGACTAGTGGTCATTCATGTTAATGAGATATCCGTGGATGAGGGCATGTGTAACTCCTCAGTGACTACAAAATATATACCACTCACTTGAAGCATCATAACCAAGGGTTTTTTGGGCATAAAACTCATATCAGATGGAGTTTGGAACCCTCTTCAATCAAAACAGCTTTATCTGACTAAAAAAATTATTAAATATAAATTTTGGATGTTGGTTCACAACACTAACTATCACAAAATTGATTGAAAAAAACGAATATTGAACCCCAATTTGGTTCACCTCTTTTTGCAGAACTTTTAACAGAAATTACAAAATACTGCTCTCATTCAATATGTAGTTTATTTTTATTCGTTTATTAAAAAGTAGAGGGCATGGCAAAGCCACCATAACTCTAAGAATGAAAATAGCATAAACTCGCCTTGATAAATACCCAATAAAAAAAATTTCTTACTTTGCAACTTTGGATGACTTATATCAAATATTGTACTGAGATTAAGCACGCCTTGACATAAATATTAAACCTCACCTTGACAAAATTAATAAACCTTGCAGAAAAGAGCTAGAATTTAGTTTGTTAGAAATAAAAAATATGCTTCAAACTAAGAACCTTCAGTGTGAATCGACCCTAAATTCCCTATTTAAGACTTAGAATAATAGAGGCAAGCTCTTCAATCTATGTAAACAGTGTTGATGTTCAAAATATAACTTCCTCACAGGGAATGGTGAGACCCATCTGGTGATCAAACCCATACTCTTCCTCGGCCTTCTCCAGTGATACCCTAAACAAAGAATGATTCAAGTAAGTCGTGGGGATGACAAATCTATTACGTTCACTTCCAACATATAATGCATAGTATCCCTTTGGAACATTTGTAGGCAGGGCACTGCACGATCCACCCATAACATCATCTTTCATTATGAAAAACCTTGTTTTTTTTCGGGAAAAGGGCATATCTAATTCCCTTATAACCATGGGAAACCTTGAAAAAGGCTATGATTATCTGCCTCAAAAGAAGAATTTGAGAATTCCTCATGCTTCTTGCCACTGAATTCATAGACAAAGTAATTATTGCTAAAAACGAGGGATAAAAAAGTTTCATTCATTCTCTATATATAGCACTTGATAATGACATTCACAAGAAGAGTAAGAGTCTACCAGTGTTAACTAAATGTTGAGTTAACAAAATTGGCCAATGCATTCAATGTCAATATGAAATAAACCTAATACTCGCTTATCTTCATATCTCTGTTAGGTCCATTGAATTGTGATGGAGGAAAACACCAGTCCACATTAATGACACATGCCCTGCAGTCTGTTATTTTGCTAGCAAAAAATAATGACTTTTGAAGATGTGTTTGCTAGAATCTATAAGTATATATTTTAGGAGATAAGTAACATTGTGTTAGGATACGAAGTTTTGAGTAAAATCAATGATTTTGAAAGCTTGACTTGAAATGGGTTCTGAATATCCTAGTTTTAGGCATCAAATCAGAATTTCATATCAACTTTCTTCTCCAAATAATCATAACCATGAGAACGCTCAATATTAAGATATTGCAAGCTTGCTACAAGTTCTCATGTAATTGACTTCTACACGTTTATCATACTCATAATCGTGGTTCTCTTTGGGATTTTGTGTTGTTTACTATAGATCAAATGATGTTCACTAGGCATTTGAGATTATAAGTTTGTCAAATTCCTCAAAGTTGCCACTTTTGCCTCAACTATTTTAGAGCTTCTGAATAGACTTCTCAATTTATTCGGAAACTCTTCGACTGCTAAGGATAAAATCTTATTTTTAGCACTCCTTGGAAAACTAGGTATGCCAGCCTTGGACTTCTCTTTCTCTGTTCAAATGTCAATCATCCCATAGTCTTGTTTAGTCAGCAATTGAAGCGATTGAGAAGGGTCGAGCTCACCTTTATATCCCCTCATAGAAAAGGCAATGGTGGGGAAAATTGAAGGAACAAGCAGATACATCAAGATTAATGCCCCAACCCCTCTTGCAAGGACAATAGGATACGATGATAGAAGTGAGTATATTGTAGTTGTAACTATAGGTTTCACCTCTTCAATTGTCTTTCTAGTTTGTTCAATTGCCCCCCACCCCCACCTTGCTACAAATGTTTCATTCTTTGCTTCTTCTACCACTGGTTTTGGATGAACACCAACAGATTCAAGTACTTTATGGGCTTGTTGAGTGACATCTAATGCAATCGGGGAGGATATATGAACTGCATAATCGGAAGCGTTTTGTATGTATGGAATTGTAGCATCCATTGCAGGCTTCATGGTCTTGATATCTTGTTCAATGAACTCCTTTGACACCCTATAGGAACTTGAGGTTACTCCTTCAAGTTTTTGGTATGTATCCTCTACCTTTGTCAATGTTGTAAGAATATCTTCCTTTTTCATAGCTTTGACATCTCTCACAAATGTGAAAATTGATAGAAGCATAGGTAAATAATGTGTTTTTTTGTTGATATTATCATGCCTTTTTTCACTAGAAATGATCCTCAGGTTGTGAGCATTGATAATTGCTTTCCTTGATATTTGTGATGGGCTTGAAATGCAAGGTTAACTTAGCCAGCAAGGAAGGGCTTATCTAGAGATCCTATTGTCAGCGACAAGCCATAAATGCCAGTTTCCTTGCTAGTCATCGTCGTTAAAACCAATTGTTGAGTTATTTACATATCCTCATGCATCCTCTTGCATGGCTTTGGACACCACCCATTAACCATACATGATCGTTGGCCATATTTGTTATAATAAAACCCACCACATTTATTGGAATGCTTACAACTGGTTAAGGAAAAGAAATTATGTGTGTTTTTAGGGTAGAATGCAGAGGGGATGTTACATAATTTATAAAGAAAAAATAAATAAAACCCTATATAGGTTACCTTAGCTGTAGAAGGACCATATTGGGCAAGCTCCTCTCCAAGGTAGGGTCCATTAAAGAAATTGCAAATAAGTGAAAAATAAAATGTACAAAATTAAAAGCATACGTGAGTAGAGATAACTTAAAATCAAGGGGAAAAAATCTTACAGGACATCCCTGAGAATACAATGAAGCCCCAATATATTCCTCTCCCTGCATCTTATTCATTCCAAAATGCCAGGTTTTTATTTCTAAATTAATATGAACCCATCATAAAATTTGATAATATCATAATAATATCAGCCTTAATGAGAGGTTTAGCCATAGTGATGGTCTCCCACACAACGGTCTTGTAATCGTAAGCGCAATTGTGTTTGTTGGAGTACCTATGGAGGGAAATAAACCCCTAATAGCCCATTTCCCATTTCAGATGAACGGTCAAAGAAAATTATGGGTGCATCACTCACTTGATTCAGGGATTTTCATCGCTTAAGGACTCCTCTGAATAAGAAAACAAATCCAAACACTCCTTAGGGATGAGTATACCTGGAAATTGTAGCATTTTTCTGGATAGATCCGTTGGAGAGGAAAAGCCATCGTTGTGACTACACAGTGCCTGTTTCACACTACTCGGTGTTGCAGTATGTTGTGCACCATGAAACTCACTTGCAGAGTTTTGGAGCCAATGACAAGTGTAATTTCGTGATGGGCAGAAAAATCTGCAAGGCTTTTAGCCTGAGAGCACATTCTGGGTTCTATCATGCAACATGGGCGTAGATCTTGCAAACACGTATGGCTTGAGTGGGCCTAATGGTTAAGAGAATGTGTTTCCTCATAAGAGGTCAAGGTTCAAAACTAGAGGGGGGTAGAGTATGTATGCCTTCGTAGACTTAGCAGTCAAATCGTGGAGGTGGGTCCCTTGTCCCACAAACAAGAGGTTATCATACACCAATTTGGTGTTTGGCTTGGTTGTGACCTTAAAATTGGATAATAATAATAATAATGATAGTTGCACGCAGGTAGGGGAAAATGTGGGCCAAAAGCAAGTTGGACTAATGGAAAATTTCCATTGGTTGGAGGGACAAGACATGGAAAATTTTAATTGTTTGGAAGGGCGAAATTCAAGCTCTCTCATTGGATGAGGTGAACAGTGTTTGCCCACCCCAAGCCAGTAAAGAAAACACCTTTCAATATATATATATATTGGAGGTACAAACCATTCTTCAAGTTTTACATTCAAAACGAGATTTACATCTTGAAAATTTTAATTCTTTTAGACATTTAGTAAATCTAGAATTAAAATAAATCTATACTAATTTATATTACATTTAGATTTATAAAACTATAAATTTCTATCTAAATAATCCAAATTATAAAATAAAAATAAAAATTCACATCTAAATAATCCACATTATGGAATTGATATGGTTAAAAATTATATCTATAAAAATCTTATACTTTTAATCTTATTCAATTGATTCTATATTTGAATTTTGTACGAAATAAAAAATTTCAACCGAACATTTGTGCCTTTGATATTGGATTTAGATTTATAAGTACTCTAATTTCATGTGGAAGTAGTCTAAAATATTCGATTGACCAAGATTATAAATGTATACCTTGCTTCCTCTCTAATTCACCAATGAATTTGTACTGATTTTGGTATGAATGCTATGAAGTGTTGGAATTTTTAGTTCAAAGTATATATCAATAATTTTTTCCTGGAGATAATGTTGTTTTTTTTCTTTCAATGAATAACATCAAATATGATGTATTTCTTAAGTATGAATGGGATTTCTCTACTCTTTCATTAATTTTTTTTTTTAAGTCCATGGTTTTCAAGAGCACTTTTATGCCTTTTCGTCGTTGATGTAATTGTTTGAGATTTCTAATCCAATTTTTAATTATAAATCATCATATTTGTAGTAGCTTAATGATTCTTAAAATCTTTCCTCTTCTATGGAGTATCCTTAATAGTTTAAAGAGTCAATTTTGTGTGCTTTCCACATTTTTCTTGATGAGGTTTTACTCTTTAATATATTTGTGTATTTAAATCTTCAATATTGTTTTTTCAACTAAAATCATTATTGCAAATTAAAAAAATAAGATGTTATTTTGAGTATTTAAATCTTCAATATTGTTTTTCAACTAAAATCATTATTGCAAATTAAAAAAATAAGATGTTATTTTGAGTAGAATTTCCATTATCATGAGATCTTTCACTTGATTTTCAAAGTTAAAATTGGGAAAAGTGGAAATGATACTAAAATCATAGTCTTGGGTTTTTTAGTATCTTAAAAATGAAGATATACTTGGCATTCATACTATCTACATAATTTAATTGAAGTTTTAGGTACAATCTATTTTTGTATTTGTTAAAGTTATTAGAGGATTGGTAGGCATATAGAATTAATTGTGGATTAGATTGACATATAGATTAAATTCTTGAATTAATTAAGCAAGATTCAATCTCGTTCTTGTGTAGTTTAATAATGTACTCAAACCTTTTGATAGATCAAGTACAAAATTCCTAGGAACTATTTCAATGGTGATATTGACCCAATATAGGGTTCACCTATAACAAAATTTGTGATTAGTGAAGGCTTTGGTATGTTTATAATGATTTCTAAATGCCCCTTGAATGTTGTCCACGGGGTCTTGGATAAACGGTGATCGGGTGCTTTGTTTAGGCACTCCTTGATATGAAGTCATTGGTTCAATTCCCTGCCCCAATTGGGGTGATATATTGGACATGCTGAAGATGTAGTCCTGCCAAGCTTACAAAAAAAAATGCCCCTTGAATGTTGAGGTTTAACCTAGTTTTTTTATTACAAATTATTGTATTTTTAGTAGCTTAATGACTTAAAATATCAAACATGGAACTCTATGAAACTCATTAGAGGAAATTTCAACCTAAAAGTGCCCATGAAATTTTGATGTAATTTCCATGTCATAATATGTAAACCAAAGGTAAACACACTCACTGCCTGACCTAGTCTACTGGATATTGGTTTGAATCACTGCCTCGGCCCTGTGCCACCATGGCCCCTCGGAGTCTGATTCGGGTGGGGAACCGCTTCCTGATGCTCCTCATATCGATAAGTGGCCTCAAAATGATAAGCAACCTCCTCTTGACGCATCAAAATTCATGTTTGCCTCTCTTGTATCCTCAATGGCACCTCCGCGATCACGCCCTGGTGTTTCAAAATTTGTGAAGAAACTTGACGAAATCCTAGAGATCACTCTGCCTCCAACACTCCCACATAGATCTGCACTCTCATTATCAGAAAAAGGACTCGTTGGACAGTTCACACGACTGTGGCCATCACCAAAAATAGTTTAGAAGTGGGTAGAGAGAAACTAGTCTCAAGTGACACAAAGGAAAATAGCCATCAAATTCTATGAAAGGGGATACTTCACCTTTCACTTCGAAACAAAGGAAGACAAAGACCTTATCTTCAGAAGCAGGTCGTATTTTATGGATACAATATGACTCTACCTGAATATATGCACCCCAGAATTTGATCTCAAGCTGGACGTCCCAAATGCGGTCCCAATCTGGGTTCAACTACCACATCTTCCCTTGCATTGTTGGGGAGATGAATATGTCAAAATTATTGGAAACATAGTTGGAAAATATATCAACAGGAGCGAGCCAAAAGACAACATGCAGGCTTGTACGAGGATTTTCGTTGAAGTGGACCTAGGAGAAGGACTCCCAGAGGCTATCAAGCTCAAAGTAGACAACTGGACACACATACAACAACTGGACTATGAGCAAATACCCTTCAAGTGAAAGGTATGTCATGAATACGGGCATTTTGCAAATAGATGTAGTAAGAAATAAGAACAAGAAAAGAAAACTTAAGAAGCACAAGAACAAAAATGGGAGCAAGTAAAAAAAAAAAAGACAACAAATAAAACCTCGCATGCCCCTATCCCTACTACTACAACGCCCTCATCCCATCCCTCAAAGATCCCCCTCCCTTCCTCCTCCTTCCTCCCTGAATCTTCTTCTCTCTTTGGCTCGAATCCCTTGGATCCTATTGACATCCCCTCTGACCCTCCTTAATCCCCCCATGCTCCCCTCTTCTCCTCTCCTATGGCCCCTGGTGGTTGCTCTTCTCCTCCCCACCCCCCCTCCCCCCTAGCTTCGCATTCTCTAGCCCTCCTCATTTGGCGGCCCCATCCCTTCCCTCATAGTCCTCCTACCCTTCCTTGGAAAGGATCCTCACTAGAAATCAGTCAAAATAATCATTGGCATCAACTAATAACATCAAGAAACAAGGAATAAAATCAAACAAGGAACTAAGAGATGAAGCAACAACAAAGGAGCTTATACTAGGCACTCAACAACCCATGTAAAGCTATCTCGAAAAAGGAAATAGAAGCAAAGAGAAAGGTCAACAAAATTATCGAGGGAAAGGTCCCTTGGTAACAAACCAAATAAATAATGATATCGGCTTCTTGGAACTACATAGGTTTAGGACATCCCTCCAAAATAAACATAATAAGGGATCTTATAACAGTGGAAAAACCAGATATCCTAATGATCCAGGAGACCAAAAACAACAATCAAGAAATGGAAAAAATCATTCAAAAAATGAAAAACTATGAAGGAACATCCTTGTCTACCATTGGGGCATCGGGAGGAATTAGTACAATCTGGCATAAAGATAAGTGGGAATTACATAACCAGTGAATCGATTCACACATAGTAGAGATTGAGTTAAAAATTAAAATTACGGAAAGTCAAATCAACCTTTATAGTTTCTACGCCCCAAACCATTATAAAAATAAGGAAATATGCTAGAAATCACTGAAAGAAAATATGTTGCTTGAAAAAGAAGAAAATCTCATTCTTGGTGGAGATCTAAATCTAGTCCTAAATGCTGATGAAAAAAGAGGGGGTTATTTCCATCTAGATCCCTCTCGTGACACTCTTTAAGAGCTCATTGAGAGCTGCAATTTACTCGATATCCCTCCCAGAAATGGAAAGTACACTTGGGATAATAAGAGGGTAGGCAAGGATAATATAAAGGAAAGGCTGGACATAATTTTAAATTTTTTTTTTCTGAGTATGACTAATTCTATTATGTATAAAGTTTACTGGTACAAAACAGCCACAGTGTCAACTATGAAAGTTTGAGCACTGTGTTTGATAAACAAGCTATTCAAAGAGTATCTGGACTACCCAGAATGGGAAACCAGTCCTGTTAAACACAAAGTCTGAACCGCCCTGGAGAGGGAAACCGATTTTGAGTTCATACAAGCTAAACAAACATAAAATTAAATGCTGGAATTCAAAAACCACTTTTTCATCTGATCTGTAAAGCGATATAGCATAGAATTATCTGCAATGCTTGAGCAAAAAACCTGTAGAGATTTGCAGAGGCTAATCATGAGTCAGAGATGGAGGTTCCTCGATAATCCTGCAACCGAAAACATCACCAAGCCAAGGTGCGCCACCTTCATGCTTTGCTCGTCCTGTGGAATGGGAGGGGAATTGGCAGTAACTACCACTGCGCTAGGGAGACCAGAACCCGGAGGGGAGAGCAAAGAGACAGAACGGGGCGCAGCGTGATTAGGAATTTCTTCACGAAGGGTCACCGTGATATAGGCAGTGAGGATGGAATTGGAGGAGGTGCAGTCGAACCTGAGTTCCACACGTTGCGATGTTTGCCGAATAGTGGGACGAGCACTGCTGAGAGAGACAGGGGGGGGAGAGCTTATGCTGGGCACGTGAGCAAGGGAAGGAGAGGGCGGAGCGGCATTCACCGAAACCTCGACAGCACCTCCAGTGTGGCCACGACCCCTCCCTCTTTCACCACGCGGGCCCAGAGTGTGGTCGTGGTCTTCATCTACAGAGTAGGAGCTAGTGCCAGGACTGGGAGGGGGGCGACAGAGACCTCGCCTGCTTCTCATCCTTTCGCGGAGTCGGGGCATGTTGCCAGGAAATTGACGAAGGGGTCCAGGGCAGAGAGGGCTGGCAGGGAAAGCAGGGGGAGAGGAGAAGGGTTGGTCGACACTGAGATTAGCAGAGGGAGCTGGAAAATGGCAAATAAGACCACCACGCTGGTTAGCCCCGACGCTGGAGAGAGAATTGAGCATGCAATGCGAACTGTGAGGATAGTGAAAACCCGGAAGAGGTTCAATGCAGGAGTGTAAAGAGCAGCACCGCCCCGTGATGGTCTTCACACTGGCATCTGCAGAACCTGGAGCACAAATTCCTTGCAGAGGAATTGGCGAGCTTTCCGAACCAGCAGTGTCGTTGGAACTATCACGAATGCCCTCCATTGCAAGAAGCACCGCCATAATCGAATGCAGGGTGAGTGGACCAAGGAGAGTAACTACCGTGCGAGCTGGAGAGTTATGAGGTTCATCAATGCAGGTGCCGGGAGCCATGTGGGCTGCCCTGTCAAATGCCATGGGGAAGTGCGCGGGGAGCCACGTCCCGTCCAGACTTTCAAACAACTGCATCCGGAACTGGACATAATTTTAATTAAGGACAACATAATATCTAATTACAGTTTGGTAGCCTCCAAGATCGTTCCCTCAGCAGCCTCAAATCATAAACTAGTGACTTTAGTTTTGGGCTCCTCTGAAAACTACGGGCCTCTCTCATTCAGGTATAACCAATTATGGAACATCAATGAAGAGGCAAAGCAGTTAATCATAAAATCTTGGAAGCAGAAAATAAATGGCTCACCCAAATTCATATGGGAAACTAAATTGAAGAGTGTGAAAACAAGCCTTAAGAAGTGGGAAAAAATAATTTACAAGGAACCACAAAAGGAAAAGGAGGATATACAAAAATAATTGGAAAAAACTCAACATAAATTGGAAAATATGGAGGACATGAAAGAAAATCAGATAAGGGAGAAAGAGTTGCATTAGGAGATATACTGAAATAATAGGAATGAAGAAGAGGTTTGGAGGTTAAATTCCAAACAATTGTGGATCCAAGCATGGGACAAGAACACAACATTCTTCCACAATTTAGAAAAAACCATATTGATAAGAAAAAACATTGAAAAAATCACAGGAGAGGGAGGCGTTGAGACTAGAGGAAATGAAGATATAAAGAAAGAGGTGCACAATCACTACAAATTTCTGCTAACAACAGAAAATGGGCAAGCAGAGGTGAAATAATTCTTAAAGCACATCCCCCATACAATAAATGAGGAAAATAATAATGAGATAACCAAAGAAGTCACAAAAGAAGAGTTAATGGCAACCATTTGGAGTCTCCATCTGGATAAAGCTCCAGGACCGGATGGATTCTCCATCTCATTCTACCGTTCCAATTGGAAATTGATAAAAAATACTTGCTAAAGATGATCAGATATGTTTTAAAAAAAATATATGGGAGGATTCACAAACTCTACCTACCTAGCCCTTATTCCAAAAGATGCCCTCCCCTCCTCTCTAAGCAGATTTTGACCAATATCCCTTGGTAACACCTCTTACAAAATAATATCAAAAATCTTGGAAAGTCGCATTGAGCCCCTTCTCCACTCTCTAATCATAGGAAACCAAGGTGGCTTCATTCCTTGCAGACAGATAGTAGACAACATAATTCTAGTACAAGAGGCTTTACACTCCAACATTGCACGTAAACAACAAGGATTCATTTTGAAAATGGACATGGAAAATGAATTTGATAGAGTATATATGTATTTTCTATTAGCATTATTACAAAAATTTGGCTTTTCAGCTGAGTTCATTGACATCATAAAATCCTGCTCTAATGGCCCTTGGATCGCTCCTCCAGTTAATGGAAGACCATGCAAATTTTTCCCAAGTTCTAGGGACTAAGACAAGGCTGCCCCTTGTCCCCTTTCCTTTATATCTTGATGGTTGATTTTCTGAGCAGAAAGTTGGAGCACTGTAGAAGAAAGCACACCTTGACTGGTCTGTTAATAAGCAAAGGGGTTAAAAGTATAAATCGCTTGCTATTTGCGGATGACACCCTTCTCATGGGAGAAGCATCTTGTGTAGTCGCAATAAGATTCAAAACAGTCCTTGAAAATTTTATGGATGTCTCTGGAGGACTAGAGAACAATGACAAAAACTGCATCTTTGGCTGGAACACTCCTTATTGGACACTACAAAGAATGTCTCAAATCTTGGAACTTCCTTTCCAAGCCAACTGGAATCATTTCCAATATCTTGGGCTGCCAACTACTAGGAAAATCTGAAAACCAAGATCTGGAACAAATACACTGAGAAGATGAAAAAAAAGATCCATTCTTAGGGAATGATTTGGTTGAATCAAGCGAGCAAATTCATCCTTGTTAAATCCATTCTCTCTTCCCTTCCCCTATATCAGTTTTCAATGATATCTGCCCTTGCAAGCATGCATAAGAAAATATAAATTATAATCAGAGGATTTCTATGGCAAGGAGGGAAAACAAAAACCAAGAAATTCAATTTAATCAAATGGATTCAAGTAACGACACAATATAAGAATGGAGGTCTCTTTGTCATAATACCTAGATTGATGAATATGGCACTTGGATCCAAGATTGCTTGGAGATTCATTACTGGGGAAAGAAGTTGGTGGAATCATGCTTTACAGTCAAAATACTTAAGCGCTCCAAGGATCTCCATCTTGGATAGGAATGCACCTCTCAGACCTTGTACTCAAATCTGGAAGCTCATTGCCAAGGTGCTACCGCTGATCAAAAAAACATTTCAAGAATGTCAGGCAATGGAAAAAACATTAATTTTTGGACGAACAACATAATGGGAAGTGACCCATTATGTAACAACCAATAAATTTTAAGACTGAGGAACTAGATGACTTCAAAGGGCCTCTCCAACTTGGGAAAAATATCATTGTTAGACTCTGATGGAATTTGGAAACAATGGAAAACTCCTAATCTACCACATGAATTAAAAAATGAATGGGATATTCTGACCTCCCTACTAAAAGGCACATCCCCATTGGAGCAAAGAAAATAAGATGCACACATTTGGACTCCTACAGGAGGGGGGTATACCATCAAATCGGGATATGTAGTGCTTCAAGAGCAACAAGGGAAACAAGGTTGGCACCTCTTGAAACTTGCTTGGAAAGTTTAAATCTTACCTAAAATTAAAATATTCACATGGACTCTTCTAAATAGAAAAATCCTCACTACAGAGAACTTGAAAAAAAGAGGAATTTTTGGGCCCTCTCAGTGCCCATTGTGTCTACAGGAGGAAAAACAATCAACACATGTTCATAGAATGTACCTTCACCAAAGAATGTTGGAAGGGTGTGGCCTCCCCAATAGAAGCAAATCTAAATTACACCATCCCACTCAATGAGTTTCTAGCTAACTGGAAAAATAATTATCCTCACTCTCTCAAAAATAAAAGCATTGTGCAAAGGTATTGGACCAGGATTCCCTCGTTTTTGTGCTAGCAGATCTAGTTAGCCAGAAACAACAATATTTTCAAGAATAAAAAGCCAACAGTTGAAAGGGTAATATCCAAAACATGGGGGCAAGCCTCTGAATTCTATTCTTCTAAAGGAACAAAAGGAATTGATTGGGTGCAACTTCAAGTAGAAGAAACAGAGTGGGCAAGGTTTGCAAGTAGCAGGCACAATTTTACAACAATTCCCATGCCCAGAAAGGGAAAACCAAAGTGGAAAATAAGGCTCATAGAAGAAGACTTCTAGAATTGAATTAGCTCAATCAACAGACCCTGCCTCTTCTTCGATGGGGCTTCAAAAAAGAATCTTGGAAAAGCAGGGGTCGGAGGAATTATACTCACCAGCGATAAGAGAAACACCATATCACATGATCGGGGATTAGGTACTATGTCTAACAATGGAGCGAAAGCTTATGGGATTCTCCTTGTGGTCAAAATATTAAAAGAAAGAAGGATAATGAACCCAATAATATTTTGAGACCCATTGATCATTATACAGGCAATGGTCAATGGCAATAGTTTAAAAAATGCAGCCCTGCGCCATATTCTAGAAAGGATAAATCAATATGTAAGGCAGATTGGGAAAATTACCTATTATCACATCTTAAGGGATAATAAAAAAAGTGCATACAGTCATGCAAACAAGACAGTTGATAGAGAAATGGGACAGGCCGGTATTGACATATATCTTGTCAAAATACCAATCCCATGATTAAGAAAATCTATCATAAATCAAGCATGCAGGAAGGAATCTGTCTCAAAATCAACGATACCGTTAAGAAGCTTGGAAACTGAACATTTTGTTGCACCAAAAAGATCCAAATCGATCATTCTTGGATTCTACTCTCAGATCTCCTCTTTCCCGTGACTCTCCAATCGACGGGCTACCTGTCTTTATATAATAAAAATTGCGTCGCCCTCCTCAATTCACCGAAAATCCTCGATCACACGTGTGCCCGGAGATTCCTTAGATTTGGCCTTTGCCTTCATGTCCCTTGGCCTCGTTTTCCTGCGATCATCAAGCTCTACACTTCCTCTATTCCATTTCACCATCCATTCCTCTCATTCATTTCTTCCCCCTTGTGCCTTGTTGCCTAGAATATCTCTCCTTCTCTGATCTCCTCCTCTTTGTTCATCACCAATCATCTCTCTTTTGTGTTATCTGTTTTGGTATACAACGCTCTCTGTGTCTCATTAGTTCCTTTCAAAATCTTAGATCAAAGCACTTTGTATCAATCCAGATATTCCTCTTCAACAATTCACACTCCAGTGGACTCAAAGAACTCTTAGCACTCAACAGAGCATAACGGCACTCAGCAACACCTCTCTCAGCTAAGTTGTCCCTCTGCGCAGCCCTACAGATCTCTTTCCAAACCCTCCCTCACTGCCATCCTTGATTTTGTTTAATTTAGAGATGTTCTCCTCAAGAGGTGCGAGACCCTCCAATCAACAATGCATCTATGTAGTCTTGGCATAGTCCTTCACCTAGTCATACAGAAGGAAGAAATAGTTGCTACCTACAAATTCTCTAATCATCAAGGCATTAAACAAAGGGCTCATCAAGGGCAAAACAAAGGAACAACAAGGGCACATCAAGGGCACAACAAGGGCACAACACATCAACATATGCTCTAATCCATATCTAGTAGATCTCAGAATACAAAGAAGGATATTCACTCGGCATATAATAATCCTTTTCCATTATGTTATGTAAAAGTGTCTCTCTGCTTTTTCAGTTTGTAAGGCAGTATGCCAAAAACGTACTAGGAAATTCGGGAAATTTTGGAAACAAGGCTTTAGGTAACTGGGATTGCACTCCCGCTCTTATCTCCTTAAGCCTACTTCTCTTTAAATCCCCCCTGTAATGGGAGCTTGCTCCTTTTCTTTTTGGAATAGATATCACACTAACCGGCTTTGTTAAAAAAAATGACTTAAAATCTCATCTCTTCTATAAGGTGCTCTTAAGACTTCAAAAATTAAATTTTGTGCTCTTCCTACATTTTTCTTGATGAGGTTTCATTGTTTTATATATCTACATATTTCGATCTTCAATGTCATTTTTCTACAAAAAATATTGTTGTAAAAGAAAAAATAAGATGTTATCTTCACTAGAATCCCCAATGTTATGAGAACCTTCATCTAATTCCCAAGGTCAAAATTGAGGAGAATGGAAGTGATACTAAAACAATTGTCATGCATTTTTTGTTATCTTAAAGATGAATATGTGCTTGGCTTCCCTACCATTTACATAATTTAATTTAAATTTTAGGCGACAATCTAATTTTGTATTTGTTAAAGTTGTTGGAGGATTGGTTGACATATAGACTCAATTATAGATTAGATTGACATATAGACTAAATTCTTGAACCTATTAAGCAACATTCAATCACTTTCTTGTGTACTTTAATGATGGGCTCAAGCCTTTTGATAAATAAATCAAAATGACCCTAGGGAACCAATTTAATGGTGATATTGGCCCAATATAAGGTTCTTCACCCATAACAAAATTTATAATTAGTGAAGGAAAAAAATAGAGGTTGATCATTGTTATGCGGATAAATCCTTCTTGTAGACAAGGACGATCTCCCTAGTATCCTAAGGATATCTAGAAACAAACAACCAAATGCAAACCATTTTCTCTAGATCATTTGTGATTCAGAATTATTAATAACAAAGTACGAGGACATGCCCCTACTTGAAGTCCAATGCTTCCTGAAATCTTCTATCCAATCGCTCCAAAAGAGGTCACTTTCAACGTGTGAAACCTGCAATCAAAGACAGATAAAAGGATTAAAAACACCTGCAAGATATAATAATTAAGGAAACACTAATCTATCTCAGTGATCAAGGAATCTAAGAATTGAATTACTCAAATAGATACATGAACAATTCAATGAGAAAATGGAATCCATTTGTATTAACTTGCATAATAAGAAGTAACCTTACAACCTTTTGCCTTGATGTTATACAGGTTCTTCCGGGGTCCTGAACAGCCGTCTTCTCTCAGATTGACAGGCCTTCTTCTCTCTGAACTAGCATGAAGTTATGGACATGAGTGTGTGATCATTCTCATATCAAAAATGGCTAGTATAGAGAGAGTATGCTCTCTTAGGAAATTCTTCAACAACTAATATGTATGTCTACCCTTGAAACTGAAACATGAGCTCAATTTATAGGGAAATGGAGGTAAGTTTCAGTTCCATGAAGAGGGGGATGGATTCCTCTCATGAAGGGATTTGAGCTCCATATACCAAGGGATAAACTCCATAAGTGAAGGGATAAAGCTCATGAGTAGAGGATAAAGCTCGAACTGAACGCACTTCTAGAAGCTTTCAGTTGGGAGAATATTCGACTAGCTGGGCTTCTAGAACTTACTTTTTCCCTTACTTGACTGTTTACGGGGGTCCGCAGGTTTTATAAGCAAAACGTTCAAGATGTGCTGCAAGTTATAGAGAAATATCTACGAATCCACAGGCAAGGGCTAGGAAAAGTGCGAAGTTAGACTTTTTAGGGTTTTAATGAGCTTTTCTCCAATTCCAAGACTTGGTTTAGGAACATTGGGGTTTTTTACTTCTAAGGGAGCATAATATAGGTAGTGATGAACCTATATAGACAGTAAAATGTCATGGTGACAAAATAACGTGTAACAATCATGTCCCATCTAATTATACAACTCACTATCCTCTTGCGCTTGCATCTCAACTTTATAAACTAGCTCCCAAAGGCCTTATGATATCATCAATACAATATTTAGTTAATTTTCACATGCAAGCCATATATGTTTTTCTAAAAGTGTGATTGGATTCAACATGATCTTATGTTTGAGGCAGAAGGAGAAGCATGTGGTGACTAAGAGGATTTTCATTCAAGGAGAGGGCCTCATTTCTTCCCTTCACCAATTCCAATATCATAAGGTGAATTGGTAATTTTCTCTAAGATTTATTGTGATTTAGTTATATCAATTAATAACTTTACAAACTAAATGATGTTCTTCCCTTTATTTGGGAGAGGATGTAACTTCCCTTTTTGACCCTTAGCTTATCTAGATCTTATGGGCTATTGAAAGGAAAAATAAAGAGGTCAACCTAATAAGATAGATAATAATTAAATAAAAGGGATAAAAAGTCACTTCAGGGAATTAAGAGACCCGTGGTATTACCCATGGTTTTCGAAAGAGGAAATTATTATTACAAGGGGGGAGGAATTAAAGGACAACATGAGAAGTATTATTGAGAAAACTGACAAGGAGATCTAGGAGCTTTCAAGTAAAAGGGGAAACCCTAATATTTGCCAATTTTGGTACTGAGAGACACACCCTAGTTGCATATCATTGGCTTCGGTGTTGTAGACATGCCATAGCCATTTATTACATTCTTGCATATTGACTTTATAGGGGAAAAATTGGTGACATATTGAGCGGGTGAGAATCAACATCAAGAATTCGATATTAAGGGTCAAGTTCTATTAATTGTGGTGCATTCCTGAAGGTTGAGATTCTACGCATAAGGAGGATCAATATATTATCAATCAAGGGCCAAATTGAGTCGTGCAACGAAGTTGATTTCAAGCTAAATAAATTTACTTAGGAGGGACGTATTATTATATATTGGGTGTTCAAATTTATTGTAAGAATAAGGGGCCAAGTTCATTGTTTTTGCATGGGCCAAGTTTACTGTTGATGAGGTTTGAATTCCTTAGATTACTGGTGCAAGTTACCTTCTCCAGGGAAAATCAAATGAGTGTGAAAATGGGCCAAAATACATGAAAAGAGGGCATCGATATTGTTTGGTGCAAATAATATTTTTTGGAGGCTAAGCCACTAAGTCGTTAAGGATATGATCATTGGAAAATACCAATATATCCATTTGTCAGTAGTTTAGGCGAATTTATGAGGTCAAATTTTCTGATTAATTGGGTTGTATTTATGAGGTCGTTAGTAGAAAAATCAAGAAGCCAAATAAAGGGTCATGTGGGATGAATTCGTGGTCGCATTTCTTGGCTAAATTTATAGTGAAAGGTGTATATGGGTTGAACAAATTTGACAAGCATTTTTATGGAGCAAACTATCAAGTTTCATCTCAAAATATTATGTAAATTCCTCCTACGATTTCCAAAAGATATATATATATATATTTTGAATTTCAATATTCATTCCCGAGGTTTACACATTTATTCAATTGCTAACATTATCTACTTGTGGAAATTTGTGTGGATTTATGGAAATTTTGTGATAAAACTCTCATTTCTTAATTTTTTAAGTTAAACCCTTGAAGTTATTGCAAAACTAATAAAAGGGATAGTACAATGGTATTAGATTTGGTCTTCCTACCAGCTTGGTAGCATTAATAGATGATGATTCTGAGAGATCAAGGTTAAATAACCTACAGAAAGAAGAAGGAGGAGCGAGAGGAAGGAAAAAAACGATGGAAGATCATGCAAACCAGTCATGGGAGAGATTCAAAAACATCTTGAACAATTTATCCAAAGGGAAACTAGAGTTACTCCAAGAGTTAGGCTGAGGACGACGTTAAATTCCCGTATGGTAAATGGAGGGCGACATGAGGTAACTCAAGCTTTGAGGGAATTTTCCATATCCATGGTCAGCCTCCATGAGAGTTGATCCAATAATGTAGCAGAGGGATCACACAAAAGCTACAACCTATAGAGAAGAAACCATAATCACCATGCTAAAGCTAGTAACTACGTTAATTCAGTACCTCCATTGGTAAAGAAAACTTCATCAAGACCACTCTTGCCCAAATTTTTGGAAAAGCAAGTAGATAACCATTAAAGGTGAGATGAATTTTTTTTGGATTACATGAGATAGTATCAAGAAATGGGAGCAAAATTTCAGGCCCATATGTCACTCCCAGAATATTGAGCCATCAAACAAAAAATCATATCAGTGGACTCTAACAAATGGTGGATGAGCAGTGATATACGAAAGAAATCCTAGAAAATAAATATACCCACTTTCAATGGCAATTTTGAAGGTTCAAATAGGGATTCAGTGCAGAAGCTCGACACATAATTTCAGCTCAATCCCATGTCGAAATTAGAGGACATAAAATATGGCACCCTGCATTTGGAGGGTGAAGCACACAAGTGACAGTACCACGACTTGACCACACTTGGGAATTATAGCATCAAATTCTATTTAGAGTTTACAAAGATACTAATCCAAAGGTTTAATAAGAGGGACCTATAGATACATTTTAGGGACCTTTCACAACTCATACAAACTGGGAGTCCAGATAGTTTTATTTCGGAATTCCAAATATTACCCATGATGGTTACAAATATATATCAGGAACGGTTGGTGATGTTGTTCACAAAGGGGTTATATGAAAAATTATGTGTCTAGTTCAAGTCTTTGATGCCTAGAACAATATAAGAGGAAATTTCCAAGATTAGGGATATGGAGGATGTGGCACTTAAAAATAAAGCATATCCTAAACCCTCACCTCTTCAATAGGCTACAGATAAGATACCTTCCCGGGAGGAGAATATTAGAAGCAATAGTTTGGATCTTAGAACTGAAGATGAGTTACGAAGAAAGAAACTTTGTTATAGTTGTAAGGAGCCTTGGGAGCCAAGGCACATTTGCAAGGGAAAAGGAAAATTGCACTACATGGAGGTTCTCTCTGAAAGTGAGAGAGAATAATAAATAGGAATAATGATTAATGACATGAAATTTAGTTTAGAGGAGGAGCAGTCAAGGCCAGGAGTAGTAGGTGGCACCATAGCCACACTTTTAGGAGTCCTTAGATACAACACTTTCAGGGTCAAAGGTACCAGACAGGGGCATCGGGTCATTGTCCTGATCGACAGTGGGTCAACCAACAATTTTATTGACTTGGCATTAATAGCTAAAAGATGTATCCCAACAAAGGACTTTGGATGCTATAATGTGAATATGGCTAGCGATTTAATCATTGCATGCAATCATATAGTACTAAAGGCAAAGTTAAAGATAGGGAACTACACTATGGCTGACGATTTCTACGTGGTGAAGTTGTTGAATTCTGACATAGTAGTGAGTTACCAATGGCATATCACCATAGGGAAGCATTGGAAAAACTACCAGACAATGGAGATGAGATTCAATATGAAGGGAGGTCAGAGGCTATTCGTGGGAAGCATGACTCAGGATCCTCCAAATATTTCTAGACTCAAACAAATGGCAAGCAGAAGTGGGAAAAATCACATGGTGTCATCACAAGATACTCATGATATTAGCCCCAAGTCCAATTCACATGAAATGGGAAATTCGCAACCAAGGCCAAATGTTATGACTCAAATAGAGCCTAATCATGTTGAGAGGCTAACATTAGTAAATCAAGAGTACTCACGAAGGAGGTGTGAGACTAAACAGGAAGGGCATCCACAGTTAATAGGACTCAATGGTAGAGCCAAACCACAATAGGAGATCTAGCAAAAATATAGCAAAATAGTGAAGAAGATGGGCCATCGTGAAGTGTTACGCTATTTAACTTTTCCATGAGTGTTTATGGGAGCAAGGTTACAGGGGTTGCTTCATGGCATGATGACAAGAAAAACACTATTTAATTGGACAACCTTGAGATGATGTAACAATTTGTTGTTAAAGCTTACAAACGATTTTTTGGGATTATGATATTGGATGGAATTTGCTTGAGGACAAGAAAAATTTGGAAGGGGATGATTGTAATGTCCCTTTTTTACCCTTAGAAGAAAAATTAGGTTGAGCCTTAGTCTATCTAGATCCCATGGGCTATTGACAGGAAAAATAAAGGGGTCACCATAATAAGATATATAATAATTAAATAAAAGGGAGAAAAAGTCACTTTCGGGGAATTAAGTGAGCCATGGTATTACCCATGGTTTTCAAAGGAATAAATTATTATTAAAAGGGGGGAGGAGATTGAAGGAAAACATGAGAATAATTGTTGGGAAAATTGACAAGGAGCTTTAAGAGCTGCCAAGTAGAAGGGGAAACCCTAATATTTAATAGTTTTGGTACTGATAGACATGCCTTAACTGAAAATTGTTGGCTTTAGTGTTGGAAGACACACCCTAGCCAATTATTTCATTCTTGCATATATATTCTACATGGCCAAAATTGGTGACATATTGAGCGGGCGAGAATCAAAACTGAGAAGTTCAATATCAAGGATTAAGTTATATCAATCATGGTGCATTCCTGAAGGTTGAGATTCTACCCATAAGGAGGACCGATATGTTATCAATCAAGGGACAAATTGAGTCATGCAAGGGAGTTGATTTCAAGTTAAAGTCAATTACTTAGGAGGGACACGTTATTCAATTATTGGGTGGCTGACTTTATTGTAAGAATAAGAGGCCAAGTTCATTGTCTTTGCATGGGTCAACTTTATTGTTGATGAGGGATGAATTTCTTATATTTAAGGTGTGAGTTTCCTTATCCAGGGAAAATTGAATGAGTGGGAAAATGGGCCAAAATGCATGAAAGAGGAGCTGAGATTGTCTATTGCAAATCTATTTTTATGGAGGTCGAACCACTAAATCGCTAAGGAAATTCTCATTATAAAATACTGAGTTTTCCATTTACTAGGAGGTCAACCTAATTTATGAGGTTGAACTGTTTGATTAGTTGGGAAAATTTTCTAAGGCCGGTGGTAGAGAAATTAAGAAGTCAAATCAAGAGTCGAACTAGACAAATTATTAGTCACATTGGTTGGCCGAATTTCTAGTGAAAGGGGCATACATATTCAACATATTTAACAAGAAATTTTCTAGAACATATTGTCAAGTTTCATCTCAAAATATTATGCAAATTCCTCCTATGAATTCATGCAAATAAAAATTGTGTTTGAATTGCAGTATGCATTCGTGGGGTTTACACATTTATTGAGATGCTAGAATTATCTACTTTGGAAATTTTTGTGGACTTATAGAAATTTTGTGATACAATTTTCATGTCTTATTTTTTTTTAAGTAAAACCCTTTAAGTTCTTGAAAAATTAATAAAATATATATTACATAGGGCAAACAACCAAGGATACAAGACTCCAAGGAGTAAGCATATAAAAGGGTTGAATAGTTGTTTCATTGTGTGGTTTTGATAGTGTTAGATCCCGTCGACATATAGGGGATATCCCTGATATGAAGTCCCAATTAGACCTCACACCATTTGCTGTAGGAGCCCCATTCGTAAATGTGGCCCGACTGCCATATACTTAAGTATTTTTCTTGGCTGAAGCTGTTAGCATGAGAGATAAATGCACAATGTGTGATTTTGAATGAGAAAGTAAGTATTCCTTGTGAAGTTTTCAATTGCAATATGTATCTAGGTTCTTTCACCGGAAGGGAGGAGAAAGTGAGCCTTTAGAATAAAAATATTAATACTATTCCAATAAAGACACACACACATTCGTATGAAAGAATAGTTGATTGTCTAGCGAAGTAGTTCACATGGACATAACGATCATTAAAACCATTAAAACACACATTCAACAAGATGATCACCAAAGTCAATGAAATAGTTTAATTTCCTTTGTACATATGAACAAAACATATAAAAATAGTCTTATTAAATTCTTGATATATGCATGAAAGTGTGTTGGCTCAATGAGCTTGGAATATTAAGCGAAAGTTCCAAGACACATTAATATAATGAGGCACCACTAGCTCTAATAGTGGAGAATTAAGCTACTACTTTCTCTCCAAACGAAGAATAGTTCTCTCTGATGTCTATGTGGATAAGCCTGCAACGTGAAAATTCCTTTCTTTGAGTAATGAGGCTTATTTTATAACAAGAGAAATGACCTTTCATATTCCTCATGACTCATGGACTACCATCATGACTCTTGAACTTGTAATGTGACCTTTTGACTTCCATGAGACTTTTTGACTTCTCCTAATGACTCTTTTGTCCATATGTGACTCTCAGACTTCCACATATTTACATTTACAATATTTTCCAAAATTACATCTTCGTTTTCCACATCATCATGTGACGACAACATGACAAGTCATATACATCATGACTTGGACCCATAGTGACTTGTAACATGGAGTTATTTAAGAAGTGACGGCATTGCCACTATGTCTTCAATACTTGTAGCAAATCTTGCATTGTTGTTTCCTTCTAACCTCCAAAGGGTCTTGAGAAATCATGGATTCTTCATGAGTCCCTTTGATCATCTAGATCCATAAGTCCTTCAATTGTCGCAACAAGGTTCCTTTGTGCCTTTTATCTTCAAGACACTTATGTGGGAAGCCTTTCTTGACAAATATTTCACATATATTTTCCATGCTTCATTGAATACCTACAAGTATATTGATCACTCATGGAAATAAAACATCAACCCAAAAATCTCCGAAACTTTAATGTTTCATTCAAAATTTCTAACTGTGGATCAATAATGTGCCATGGGAAGAGCGAGAGACCTTATGGGCATAGGGCACACTTGAAGGAGATAGATAAGGGATTTAATTCTCACTGAGACTGTGTCATGTGAAAATCTGGAAGAGGAGGAAGCTTAGAGGGCATAGGGCACACTTACAAGAGGCAAGGCAACATGACTTCTCAGTAGAAATGCATTATGCGCTTTGTAGGAAGGCTAAGACCACAAGGATGGTGTAGGGTGCACTTGAAAGGAACAATGGAAGGAATCACTTCCCACTAAAAGTACGTAATGCGCTCAACTAGGATACAAAGGCTTGCCTAGCACAATGTGGAGAGATAAGCATAAGGAAGGATGGTATGCTAACTAGACATGCGTTGTGTGTTGGGAGGAGAGAGAGAACTCATTTGGGCGCAAGGCATAGTTCTAAGTGACAAGGAGGGTTTCCATTAGGCCCTAGAAGTCTTATGTGCGCTCTTCCTAGCCTAGAGGGTAGGATTCCAAAGTCATACAAATGCTTCTTAAGTACAGAATGGTGAAACATGTGAAAACACGAGTTACGGGTATAATAAAGCACGACACATCTCAACTCACCATAAAAACTTAGTGAGGACCCATGATAAGAAATATACATCAAAACACTAGTTCACAAACAATCTCCAAGTGAAACAAACAAAGTATGCGTTGTTGTAACCAAAAAATGTTGTTTTGTGACAACAAAGTGTACTATGACTTCAAAGTGCACTATTGTTACTCTTAATGATCTGACGACACTTATGAAGAGACATGGCCACTTGTAACATGTGTAAAAACATGAAACAATACTTGATGACCAAAACCGATGCTTCACATGACAAAAGGTAGGCTCCAAATTTCGAATATAGCAAAATTTTAGAGGGTGTTGTAGCAGTGATAACATGTGAAAAAAATTGGGCAAGCCTATTAAGACATTATATTGAAGCAATGAAATCCTTGAGGGTTATCTCAATTGGTCGAGTCCCCGTCATAAAAGCACCTCTGTTATTGAGAAGTCATAGGTTCAATTCTCTTGACATTCTCGGGGTTAGCCTCCATGGTTGAGATGACATGAAATGATCCCTTTGGGTGGATATTCCTGGTACAAATATTCAACAGACGTAACGATCATCTATCTATGAATTTTGTGAACCACATAGAATATATATATATATATATATATATATATATGAAACAATGAAGTAGACATTGAGAAGAAAGTTAATAAGGATAAGGTTCCAAAGTTTTAAATGCACTAATGTTAATCATTAAGCATTTTTTCACCAAAACAATGTATCCTTCATGGGTGATATAATGAGAAGGATATATAGAATCAGATGGGTTGCAATATAAATTTGCATGGTCATATGGCGGATAAATATCCATAAATACTTTTTATGAAGCAAAAGATTATTTGAATAACTATGTGACATATTCCTTGTACCAAATCAAAGATACTATAATGAGAAAGAGGAACGATATTTACCAAGCCAAAAAAATGCCACACTAATCATATAATCGATACCCCCCACCTAGTCATTATGACTACATTGAATTCTAGCCATCCCTTGCCTTGAAATCCAATGATGCAAGCCTCTCATTACCAAGTGTTCCCAAGACCGAGTTCAAGAAACTTCCTACATAAAAATGGAGTTAAACCAAACTAGGGAAGAACTCACACTCATCCCCAACATTTCCTCTATCATCATTATGAGATTCCATAACTCCCCCTTATTGTGGTGGTAATGGAAGTGAGATGGAACATGGAGTGGTGGACACACAATAAGTGGGAGTGGTCCCATACCCGCTCATGGACACCCCCTTTGGGTAGTTGTTGTATTTTTTTTTTTTAGTTGTATGAAATCCTCTTGTAGTTGTTAAGGAATGTTGTCCATTCTTTTCCAAATAATTATTAAATACGAGTGTATCAAACATTACTTTTCCAATCAATTTGCAAGATAATTACCTTTTTACTTGACGTGGGATGGCATGATTACCAAAATTCAGGTGACTAGGTCAATGACTAGACCTAGCCCTAAAGAGGGCCTCCAATTGTTTGAATTTTTTTCTAATATAATGTCATTTGTCATTTTACCTAAGGTTGATATGAGGATCTCAAAGTCCCCTTCCATTGTCACATTGTTGTGCTCTAGGTATTTTGTTAATTACAACCACTTTATCAAGACAACTAATTCGACTTTGTTGTTAGAGGTATTTCCCAGTCTCATTGTGGATAGAAAGTATGGATTCCATGGTATATTTAACACCCCCTAAACCTAATGGTCCCAAGTTATCCTTAGAAGCTCAATAAAAATAAAACTTAACAAAATGTGACGAGGAGAAAGCCTAATGCTCCTTGGATTGAAGATTGGACATTCTCCTTTTAGGGGCAAGCAATTTAGGACATATATCATTATTTCAATTGTGGGAGATGATTGATTCCGCTCCCTTGACCTCTTAGTCCTCCATTATCCAATTTTTGACATTGATAGATTCTCAGACATTGGTTTGAATTAACCTCCCCACAGTTTGAATATTTTAGTGTTGGATTTTGAAAATCCTTTTATTACATTCTTTCCAAATATTCCATATCAAGAAACTTGGGAAGGATGCCCAAACCTTGTTTAGGATAGGATTCCATAAGGGGTCAACTTTCCAGTTTTCAACCATTTGAATCATGTCATCATATAATCTATTAGTATATCCAAAGAGGGTTCAACTTTGTCCCATAGTAATTAGGCTAATTTTGATCCATTAATTAGGTGATTTGTTGTCCCCCCTTCATCTATGAATAATATACATATATATGGGCTTTCATAACCTTTTTTGAGAAAACAATCCCAAGTTAAAAAATTTCTTTAGGTTAGAAACTAGGGAAGGATGATATTTTGAGCCAAAAGTAAGGATTCTAGATCTTTCCCCATATCTCTTGCTTATCAGTTATATCTAACCCAATTTCAATCTTGTAGGCTTGTTCAACCTTAAAATTGTCATTACCTTGTTATCCCTATTACAACAAAATATGGCACTTCTCCAAATAAAGTCCAAAAGCTCAAGTGTGAGATCCACTACACCTAAGAGTGGGCCACTATCACCTCACTAACCATCCTCTCACTTTCGGCCAACTCTCCTTGACCTTTAGGTGGCTTCTCCGTGGGATAGGATTTATAGGGCTTGGAAACTGCAGGAATTGAGTTCAATTATTCATATTACTCAATCTAAAGACTTAGATCAACCAATAAAGGCTCAAATAAGTTCCCAAACACACACATTCAAGGGATTATCAATGACCAGGACTGTTTTTGTTATGAAAAACTTCATTGGAAGTATGAAACTCTTAGATTTTACAAGCCTTAATTGTTCAACCAAGACATTTCTACGTACTTCAATTCATCCCTAGCTCAATGCACTCTTTTGGTCCGAAACAAGGCCTTCAAGGTAATAAAACTCATAGGTTCCCTTATTCTAGAAATGAATGGATGAAGGGTTTTGTTGTGTTGACGGTTTGATTAATGTTAGGAAAATGGATTTGAAACAATATTTAACATATCATTTATTTCCTCCTCTAATGATTTCAAGAAATTAGATGTGTACTTGTTGAATGATGACACTTACATTGTGACTTGAGGATACTTATCCAGCTATTGAAAATTGAAAATAACACCCATAACAAACATGCCTTTGTTGTATCCCTAACTCCATATTTACCATAACCTTATATATGTCTACTTTAGTTGAACCTTTGAATGGTAAATTCCAGCATCATGTTTATCATTTTCTTCCACGCCCTCATGAGTAGCAAAACCATTGCTATTACATATTTTCTATTATGATCTCCATAAAATTTCTTGGTTGTCTTCCAATGTTGGGAAACATTTATTGACCTATTGACATACTATTAAAGTAGAAATTCCACACATTTGTGTTCAACACTTTCATTTCCATCATAGTCAAACTACTTAAAAAAGGTATCCCCTTTCCTTTATGCATAATATATTGCAACACAGATACTAAATATACCTTTGTTATAGCTCAAAAAGCCACCCCCTATGGTTCAATAGAAGGGAACAACATTTGTTGTAACAATCTTGGTGAAAATTCCATGTAACAAAAGTTAATAAAGGCTAAAATAATAACCACAGTTGATGGGACACTTATTCCAAGTTGAATGTTGGGAAAAATATCCTAGTGGGTGTTCATTTGGATTATTATGGCTATGGAAATTGGCAAAGGCAATGGTAAAGCCTTTGGAAAGGAAAAATGGAATTTTTGGCACTTTATTTATGAGAATAATGGAAACTATGAGAAAAGGGAGATGAAAGGTCACAAGTTTCATGTGAGGAGAAAATTGAAGGAAAATAATGGAAAATGAAGAAGATAGGGGCCTCATCAATAAAAATGCTTCTGAGGATCAATTGGTACCTTTTTTCAGTTCAATTTTGGAGCTCTCTCATTATTCTCTCTCTCTCTCTCTCTCTCTCTCTCTCTCTCTCTCTCTCTCTCAATCTTGGACACTTAAGAGTTTTATTGGAGCACTTTGGCATTGGATCAAGAAAGGCAAAGAAAGAAAGAGGAAGGAAGAAGCAGGATCAAGAATCTATATCAGGATTCCTTGTAGGTATTGATTTGCATGTGTGATTTCCTTATATATTTGGCATGCATGGTATTGCATGTGGTTATTTTCTGACATGGCATGGGTTTTTCCAGGTGTGACAGTTTTTTCAGCCTAGCCTTTCCATTTCTAGATAGCCATGGTGTGTTGGAGTTATCATGTTTTTGTTGAGTTGGATTGCCAGATGGATTCAAAGCTGACTGAGGTGGATCTTCAAAATGATATAAATATGGCCTAGTAACCCATGAACTATACTGCGGGTTGCGGTAAAGCTGGATGGTGTGTTGCTTTGGTTTAGGTCCTAGTGGTCCGGTGTGGATTGTGGTAAAGCCTGAGGGGTGGGTGCTAGCCATCAAGCCTAGGAATCCTAGGTTGGGATATACAGTAAATATTGGAGAGTATGTCTCGATTTAGGGCCTAGTAATCCCTAGATCGGACTGTGGATTATAGTAAAGACTGAGAGACTAGGAGACAAGAAAATTCCTCACGGTGTAGGTGGATAAATACGGTGGAATCCATGTTTGTTTTGGCCTAGTGATCGGGTGGAGATCATGCTAAATCCTATTATGACATGTTCATTGTTTTGGCCTAGTGATCTAGTGTGTATTATGGTAAAGCCTAATTTATATTGATGAGGGTGAGGTGGTTTAGCCTTGGGATGCCCTGGTTGGTTCTTTCAGTTTGAGTCCCACATGCAGGCTTATGCGTGTGTCCAAAGCCTCCCAGATGCACTCATGACCAAACTGTGGGAGAGTTCGAGGGTTAAGTGGGATAAAAGCTCATTAGAACCCAGGGGCTAGTTACCTGAGTGGTTGGGATGGTTCTTGGGAGTCTTGTTACTAATGTGGAAGGTCTGTATGATGTGTTTCCATTGATTCCACTTCCTTAAGGTCACCCAGGAGGTCGAATATGATAATAGTAGCCTCTCGTCACATGTTTACCCTGGTTGGGTGGTTACTTGGGTAGATGTGGGATGAGGGTGTTACATTTGCCAAGTTATAATGCCAATTTTTTTTAATGGATTTATCTACAAAGTAGGAATTGCAGGCTTCAACACTCCCCTTCAATTGTGGCCAAGCAACACTAGGCCCGAAAATGCCTTATGCACAATGGACTCAAGCAACAATACATTAACAATGCCATAGTGCCACTAAGTTGGAGTACGAGAGCACAATTTTGCATTGATAGGGTTTGATTAGGTCAGATTTGATCACTCACAGTGGATAAGGATCAAAGTACCAGGCACAATCAAGAAAGTTTCTACATTTGATGTGATCACTTCTTGAGAAAGTTATAAAATAAATCTCTCCATAGATCACAAAAGAGTGAAAAAGTTAGAATGGCAGAATGTTTTTGGAAGAATAACCTATAGTCTATCTCTATGATAAGCTTGCACAAATAGGTTCAACGTATAGTGAGTGTTGGTGAGGAGGAGACAACGTGAAAAGTCTGCAAGAAGGTGCAACAATGTACGTTTCTCTGGTATAATACAAATTTTAAAGCTTTCCGCCATTCATTCATGTATTTCATTAATATTTGCATGTTTGTTTGGATATGTTTATATGCATGTACTAATCATTTTTGCAATGAATAGTGGTTTTCTATTTTCTCTCTTGTGTGCAGGTATTCAGGAGCAGGGATAGGAGCTAAGATCTCCCTCAAGCTAGCTACACCAACTAGAGTTCTTCTATCACAATAGAAAAGGTAATGTCCTTAACCTTCTTTGTGATTTATTATTTGGATGCTTAGGATTGGTTTTAATTGTGTTGGATTGTGCATTATTTCTGCACCCTACGTCTGGGTAATGTTGTTGGATCTAAAGTGACTCACTATTGTGAGCGAAATTTATCCTTAAATGGAATTGGTTACTCCACTGGGGAAATCCCAATGGGCGCATTTTTGTAGCCTTTGTTTGTGTTTCTAACAATGGTTTATTTTATTTTATTTTAATTAGTATTTTAAAGTAGTCATAAGTCAAATAATTAACTTGGAATCGAAACCTTAGTGCCCAAAAGCCCAGGATTTGAGTTTGTCCCTTCTATTGTTCAACTCTAGTTAGAACAAAAGAACTGAAGGCTTCTATGTTGCTCAATTAACTCTAGCACATAGTGTTGTTTGGCCTTTTTTGCTCAATTTTTTTACAAAAAATTGTCGAAGCCTTATTTTGTGAGTTTTTGAAGGATTTTACATAGAATTTTGTTAGTTTTTGGTGATTTTGTTCGCCGACTAGGAGTCTACTTTCAAATCCATATTTTTAATGCTTGATTCATGTGTAATTTTCCATATTTGCTTCAAATAAGTATATTTGGTTTTCTAATTTAGGGTTTTGAGCTCTCTTTTAGATTTGATTCCCATTAGAGATATTGGTGGCCAAAAACCTCTCTAGCATCATTATCTTGAAAAAACCATTGTTATTTGCTCGCTTGTGAGTGTGATTACTTGTTGGTTATTTTTTTCATTAGTGCATACTTGCTTGTAGGCTAGGGTTTAGGTTTTGAGAAGATCATTTTTTATTTATTTCCTTTGGTTTTCCTTTTATTCATTTATAGTTATGATTATGATTTTATTTATGTGTCTGAGAGTTCAATGAGAGTGTGTAAGGATTGTTTTAATTATTGCATGTTGGAAGAAATTGTCATTGATGTCAAAGGGTGAAAAGGACATTATTTTTTTGATGACATGCAAACCATTTCATTTGACATGTTACATGGATTATGGGTATTTCTGGTTGGAGAAATATTCGAGTTTGAGAGTTGTTCATAATTTTCGACAAGGTGAATGGATTTAACCCCACATAAAATGCATGACACAAACAAGCTTAATATGGTCCAAACCCTAACCAAAGTGATCCATTAATTAAGTGAGATTTTGGCCTCTATTTCAAGTTGGACTATCCTCCCTTTAAAGACAAAATAATTATTTAATATGCAAGTTGACCCTAAAAGGATCAAGTCGAATCTAGTCATAGTTGTGATTTTCAAGGGAAATTATTTATAATTCAGGTTCAATATGACCCTAATTTAGCCCTCCTTCCAACTGTATAAATAAGAGCACGTCATGGGCATTTCAAGTAATATTTCAATGCATCAGTGAGCAAAGCATATATGGAGTAGTATGAGGCTTAAAGAAGAATAAGTCTAGTGATATGAATAGTAACGATAAAGGTTAATGGAACAAGTATCTTTTTGATCTTAAGTAGGAAACAAATATCTTTGTGGAGGCATTTTTTTGAGTGTTGGACATACTTTTTTGAGGCAGTGATCTGACTTCTTGGACAATCCAAATCTGATGCGCCCTAAAGAAAATCCAAACTTGAGACAGTCTGAGGCAATTTGAACCTATGTTAGAGTGAGGAAATTTGAGCCTTAGGTAGTCTAAGGTAATCTTGATTTGAGGTTGAGCTAAGCATGATGAAAAATCCAAGGAAAACTTAGGCCTATCCTAATATAGTTGTTCAACTTGTTTTGAGGTATCATGAGGACCAAAATTAGGGTTGTTATAATTGTTGATTGAAGACCATGGTAAGGATTGTTAAGAGACTATTAGGAGGTACAAGTTAAATTATTTATTGTGGACTGTATATTTTTAATGTGTTTTAATGTGGTTGATGGTTGTTGTAGTTGGGTCAATATCCATGCTACAAAAGCACACAAGTTTTTGTTCTATATTTTATTATAAGGCTTGGAGGGTGGTGATAGGAAAGGAAGTTGTAGCTTCCTTCAGGATGTTTTCACTACCTTGTAGTGGATGTTGGTGTACAAGGGTTTCTAGCTCATTCAAGTAGTGTCTAGTGAAACAGACAATTGTAACTTCCTTTATGATATAAATAAATTGTTCCTTTAATGTGATGAGATTGGTTAATGTTTTGTCATACTGAATTGTTGAAAAAGTGAAATGATGATTCACCCCCCCCCAGTACTTCCAACATTGCATTTGAAACAAAAAAAATATCCTATCCCTTATTTACACAGGTTTCATTGAAATCAATACTTGTATAAGCATATTTTGCATGGTTTATTTGATCAAGATGAGCCTAAAACACCACATAAGTTTAATTCACAACTACCTTGACTTAATCAACAATCATAAAATAAACGGAAAATTAAAATGTATTAAATGTTTTCACTTTCTCTGGTAGAAAAATCACCAAAACCATAAACAAACCTAATTTATTGAGTTAGGGAGAGTAAATCCAATTTCAATAGCACATTTCCTGGGAATCCCTTCTCACACAAGGGTCAATCATGAGGCCACATCAGGTCATCAAAGTGATCTACCCCGCTTCGTTTTGTCTTGGGGGTCTTTCTAGGGAGGATTTGGGCTTAACTTCCATGCCCTTACACGTATACCCGAATAACGACTATTGCCCCAGGTCAAGTTGTTTTTTGTGGTATCATTAGTGGCCATTACCATAGATATCTATCACAAGTGATAGTGGGGGGGGGGTGTTCTTGTTGTACCTAGGGTAAACATAAATTAGAAATCACTCGGTTGTCCTGGGAGGTGATACATGAATCATAAGAGCAATTGATTTTGGGTGTAAGAGTCATTAATTAGGAGGTTGTAGTTGTAACTATCCCAACCATTTCCTCATAAACAACCTAGGCATTCATTAACTAGCCTTTGGCTATAGGAGGATCCATTTGATCTTTGGTTTGTTTTCTTTACTCCCTTATATTGTATAGGTGCATGTTGTTTGGTCATGTCTAGTGGTCTTAGTATTGTATTATCTCACATTTGTGTCACCTTTTGATTGCCACCATTGCAGAGTTTCATTTTATTTGATCTTATTTCCTTGAGGGCCTTACTCCTTATGAAGAGGGTCCACTTAATTCTAGACGTAGAATTAACCCTACCACTACCATAGATGACTGTGTGTCATGAGTCACTTTGGGTGTTATTCAAGGGGTCAAACCCTATGTTCACCGTGTGGTTGACCATAGTATTCCACCTCCTTTCCATAACTCTACACCCATCTGTCTAGATGGGGGTGTTGACTTGTATGTATATTTACATAGTCCTTTACCTGAGTTATTTATGGATAACACAACTACATCTACGACGAGACCTACTATGTTCACACCTGTAATGATTGACAATGTTCCATTAATCACGTCCACATATACCTCTACAACCATAGGTCTTGTTCACACCACATTCACAGAGAACCCATTCTCAATCTAGAAAAATCTTCAGGGATACTCTTTCCCTCCATATAGTATGTCCACCATGGGAACCTCCACATCAACAACCACATAATCTCCATTTTTAGTGGGGTTTTTAGCTCAACGACATCTAACATACCTATGTCCAATGTTAGAGGGTCAAATTTCTCGTTCACATCTAGATTCTAAGGCCCCATGATGGGTGTTACTATATCAGTAAGGAGTATGACTATACCCAATAACAAATACCCTTATGGTTAGAATCTGTTTCCTCAGTCTGTTTCATCCTCTAACATAGCTGGGGGTACTTTCATTTCTAGTGGGTTCTCTAATACTTTTGGAAGCCAATTGTAAGGGGGATTTGCATTTCAAGGGTTCACATATTTCCCATGGAATTCCCAAGGGGGGGACACTTTCTCCCATAATATGTTTAATATGTGGGGTTCTAATCCTTTTGGTCAACCTTTTAGAGAACCCTTTCACCTACCAGGTCAACAATATTTTGGGAATCCTTTTTCCACTAAAGGCATTCACCCTGGGGTCATTAAACAAAAACAGGTTTACATGGGTGTTGGAGCTAACACCTCTAGCCAAACCATTTCAACGAGTCATCCTAACATTGGAAACCAAGCTATAGGTGGAGCACCTCCTCTGCTTGGGTCATAGGGGGCACCTAACCTTGTAAACATAAATCAACTCACCTTGATTGGAAACAATTACTTTGCTTGATCTATATAATTTAATAAATAACCTCATCAAGGATAATCTTGCATGGCCACCTGACACACATAAACTATCAAAAAACATTCCTAAGTTTGATGGTAAGCCTAGAGAAGACCATGCATGATCCAGATTTATGAAGGAATGAAATGAAATATAGATTTAAACCAAAACAAAAATATATAGCGAAAATTAACTTCAATTAATAAATAGAAAATGCTAAAAATTGTTTACATGTAGAGTGAAATCAAACTAGCTGGGGCGAAAGTAGCTTATCTCAGAGAAAAGATGTGACGATAACATGCATTCTAAACTATCTTACAATGAGGCTCTCAAGAATTTTTATCATGAAGTACAATGAGAAACCCTAAACGTTCAAAAAATTAACTTTAAGAGATGAAGCACCAATAGCTTATGGGCCTTGATGGGGTTAGTGCAATGCTAATTTCCTGAGGTCGTAAATTTGGCATACGATCTATGTTTGGTGCACACGATAAACTGTTAGAAATCTTTATCCAAGGAAAAAAATATTTGATTGAAAAGGTTAGCCTCCAACAGATGTTTTCTCATTTCCCCAAAAAAGTGTTGTTTAAGGCCTCAAAATGGCTCTAGAAGTTTAGGACATGAAAAACTGCCAAAAATAGAAAACTGTCGAAATAGGAAATTGTGCTGAAAAATAGGAAATTGATAAGAAATAGTACTAGGGGTCCAAATGGAATAGGCAGGTGGCCACCAGTATCCACCTGGATCAATGTAGCCCACATTACTACTTACCACTTGTGGTTCCCTTCCAACTCATTTATAGATGATAGCATAAGGTTGTGTCTTTTCCAATAGACTCTTACTAACGATGTTGCCAAATGGTACATTAACTTAGAGTGCACCACTTATGATAATTACATGCCTTTAACACATTATTTTTTTTGCCATTATCAATTGTTTGTTAGGTATGATACTAGAATCGACATTTTCACTAAATTTTATCAGAATACCTCCACCCACGCTTCTAATCATAAAAATGAATCGAGAAGAAGATGAAGTCTCTTCAGAACCAAGTTCCTTGATGAGTTTTTGTGTGATTGTCTCACCAAGTCCCTTTTTCCTAGGATTGTTGAAGATTTTGCAAACATAAGAGCCCAAACCAAGGATAAATCCATCATGCATGATCATCAACTAGACTTGATATATTCTCTATAAGGTACCTTATATGTTGAAGTCCAACAAGAAATTCCAGTACACACACTAGTGTGGTACCAATAGGTCCTAGTAGCAGACACACTAGTGTGGGCCAAATTAATTAATTAATTTGGTGCAGTGTCTAATTTAATTTTCCCTTAATTAATTTGGACAATAAAATGTAATCTTATCTCATGGTCACTTGTAACATTTAACTGAGTGTGATAAACTCAGTTAGCTCATGTATTTCGAGCTGAGGGTGGTTGGTGAGGCATGTAGAGTAATTCTATTAGTTATGGAGTTTGAATTGCAGTTGGTGCATTAGTTTAATGCATGTGTAATCCGTTAACTCAGTTAGGTGAGTTAGGGTTAGTTGAACTAGTTTTAACTGTTTGTTGCACTAGTGAGAGATCAAGTGAATTAAACATTACTTAATTCACAATCAATGATCTGCCATGCAACTGATTATTTCCTATTAATAGCTGCATGCACGTGAGTTCGAGTGGAGACCCAGTTGAGACAAAGTTTAAAGGGAGGCTAACTATTAGTTGTGTGATTAGTAGGTTACTTGCATGCAACCAGACATCCATTGATGTGATCCTTACACAGTTTAGGAAGGCCAAAATTCCTAAAGAATAGGGATTGCATTCATCAGGGATTTTGGAAGAAAGCCAGGGTGTTTAGAGGCTGAGAATTGGCTAAGTGTTGGTCAGTTTGTCCAGGATAGTGTGAGACAGTTAGTAGAGTGCAGGAGACTCTTATGAGAAGAGTGCATTGTAATTGTTTCATGATTCCATGGTTAATATACAATAGAAGATAGAGGGGTTTTGAGCAGCAAGCTCTACCCAAGAAATTATCTGTGTTGTGGTTTTATTTGATTCTTTATTTTCTTCATGTGATTGGTGATTGTGTTTAATTTCCATAATTGATTTGTAGAAGGATTCATTATCTAGATTTAGTACATTGTTAGATCAGATTGAATCCATTGATATACATATGTTTGTATAATTTATACATGGTATCAGAGCACAATAAATCACTATAGTGGAGGAGAAGCTGAGTTTGTGACTGAATAGAATTTGAATCTGCAGAAGACATTCTTGGTCCTATAGGCGATTCAAGATCGAAATGGCTTTCAATGGATTGAGATTGGAGTATGCACTTGAGGAAATATCTAAATATATTGCTTGGAAAGACAGGATGGAGGTAGTACTGGAGGACAATGGGTTGAAAGAATTCATTGAAAATGATGTTCCCAAACCCGTTGTAATAGTTGCTGCAAATCTTGATGCCTGGGAAACTAAGGTTGCAAAGGCGAGGAGGATCTTATTAGAGGGAGTACGAGACCACATTGTCTCAAGTCTCCATGGAAAAACGATACCATATGAAATATGGAAATCTTTGATAGATCTATTTCAGAGCAACAATGATCATAGAAAATTGGCAGTGAAGGATAAACTCAGGAAGATCAAAATGGAGAAAGGCGAAACCATGCCAAAATATTTAACAAAGTTTGTCCAATGTCGGGATGAGCTTAGAAGCATCAGCATTACTATTACTGATGATGACTTGGTGAGCCTAGCTCTTCTAGGACTTCCCAAGAGTTGGCATACTTATCAGGACTCTGTCAATGGAAGGGAAAAGTTGCCAGATTGGGAACGACTTTGGTCAAATTTGGTGCAAGAAGAATTTAGGCGGAAAAACGGGGATGGTTCTTCATCTAAGAATGATGATGAAGAATATTGTGCTTTGGATGCCAAGGCGAAGAAAACGAAAGGAAAGAAATTCCAATCCAAATTTGAGTCTGGTAAATATGGAAAGAAGCGCAACATGTCTAGAGTGAAGTGTTTTCACTGTCACGAGCATGGATATTATGCCACTAATTTTCCACAAAAGAATAAGAACAAGAAGGCTTTAGGATCTATAGCTGGTGAGGCTTTGGCCTCGCAATTTGAGATTGAATTCTTTCTCATTTCGTGCATGGTGTCAAGTGCAATGGGATCGCTGTGGTACTTGGTGGTGAGCCCTAGTATTGCACCAAGAGTGCTACAACTCCCAGGGCCTGCCCTACTTTACTTTATCAACCCGGGGTTGGTATAAAATTGGAGGTGAAAGTGCTATATACACAGTAGATGCATTTTGTTCATGTCATTCTTTTCTGCTTTGCGAAAGGGTGCTATCTCTTAAACTATGATAAAGACTAAGAAGTAAATTACTGAAAGGAAATGACTGAAAGGAAACTAACTCAATTTGCAGAAAGGAAATGATTGAAACGAAACTAATTTAATATGTAGAAAGGAAATGATGGAAAGAAACTAAATTAATTTGCTGAAAATAAATGACTGGAAATAAACTAAACTAAGTTGCAGAAAGGAAACTAATTTAAACCACACTTAACTTGGCCAATCGGCTAAAGACACCCTACTTATATTATGCTCTATCTAGCATGCTTCTATCCATGCAGCTAAACTATCCATGACTTAATTCTAGTTGAGAAAATGTGCATTTGCAGTTTGGAGAAGAAAACGGGTAAAAGGTGCTAATGGAGGGCTTGACATATGAAATGGGGCTTAGAAGTGGAAAGAGGGGGTTTGAAATTTATTATAGCGCAAAAATGGATTTGGAGTGGAATAATTCGAAAAGTGCGATGGAGAAAAAGTCGCGAAGTGCGACGGGTTAACAGCTACGACGAGTGAAATGCAAATATGAAAGAGTTACGATGTGAAAAATGCGTTGAGTGACGTGGCGGTGGGACCGGCGGCGGAGCGCGATCACAATCGACAGATGGGATCGGTAAGTGTTAACAGAAGGAGCTAAACATTGTGATTTGCGATTTTTGATGTATGGTAGCGGGAAGTTCGAGGAGTAAGGGTGGAAGGTTGAATTCTGATGGTTTTCAAGTGTTTTGCGTTAGAAAGAGTAAGGAAACCGTGAATGATAAGTCTTGAATGGAGGAGGAAAATGGTGTGACGTGCGATTGCGTTGGGTGACGTGGCGGTGGGACCGGCGGTGGAGCGTGATCGCAATATCACATTCGGCAGATGGGAGCGGTAAGTGTTAAAAGGAACCAAATGAAAACTGTGATCTGTGATGAGCGAAGTATGGTAGTGGGGATTTCGAGGAGGAAAGGTGGAGGTCAAATTTGATGGTTTTTCCAGTGTTTTTGCATTAAAACGAGCAAGGCGACCGTAACCAATAAAAACAAAGGAATAAGGCGGTTGACAGTTTTAAGTGTTGTTAGGGAAAAAAGGTGGGTGCAACAGTTTAAAATAAGCAGAAAACAGGAGGGAATGGAGGCGTAAAAGCAAGGTTTAGAGGCGTAACACAAAGATGGAAATAGTGAACATAAATCAATGTTTTTGGTATGTAGGAAGGCTTACCCTCCTCGAGCTCTATCGACAGAGATGAGAAGGGAAGTATAGATCCATAGCTTTTAGAGTTTTATCCTCTATTCTACTACTCACAAGCAAATGAAAAACTACAATAACAAACTAAAAGAAAAGTCTAAGCATTAATGAAATCATCAGAAGCAGATCTAACTAAATGGCAGAAGAAAAACTAGCTAAATGACAGAAAGGGAAGAATGAAAACAACAGAGAAGCTGAGGCACATGGATTGGGCGCTAACCCATGAGACTCTCTCTCTGAAACTTAAATCAGTAAAAGGAAATAAATCTACTCATTTCATAAAAAGAATAACCTCATACATCTCTGAAAGTTTTATTACTGAGTAAAATAAAAATCTCAATAGCTTGCAACAATAGTTCTGAATGGAATCAACTCACTCACTAACTAACTCCTTCCTAGCTCTAGCTCTGCTCCATTGATTCTCCAGGGTAGCTACCAACAACTCCCTTGAAAATGGTGATTGAGTCCACTTGACTCCCAGTAAACATAGATTGAGTGCTCTCCTCTTTGAGTTTCTTGGCTGCCTCTGGAACTCGATTGCTGGAGAGAATCTTTGGGGTGATTGAGTCCACTTAACTGCAAGTCAACAAAGATTGAGTGCACTCCTCTTGGAGTTGCTTGGCTGCCTTTGCACTCAAATTTTTGGAGAGAATATTTGGGGTGATTGAGTCCACTTAACTCCAAGTCTTGATGATAAAATCCTTATGAAAATGCTTAAAAATTCATGATTTTCTGCACTCAACCTCATATTAGGCACTCGGAGTATGTTAGCCTTAATCACCACCTATACTAGCATCATAAAACCAAATAATAAACTAAATGCAAGAAAAATAGATCTAAGAAGGCAAAAAGGTGACCATTAACCCCTCCAAATATGTCTAATGATGGAGCTCATCATCACCCCCCTACTGAATGGTTGCTCATCCTCTGAGCAAATAATCCTCCTCTTGCATTTCCTTCAAGGCTTTGACAACCCCCCTGATTTCTTGAGGAAGAAGTGTGGAAGTTTCCCCAAGGGGATAAAAACCATTATTCTTTTTTGCATTCTCCCATTCTCTATCTTGTGCATCTGTGTCCTTTTCATAATTCAGCCCCAGCAACAAAGGTGGCTGAGCTTTAGTCCCAACCATTGGATCTTTTTGGCCTACATGGCCCTCTTGTATAATGGTGCCCTTTGTAATGCACCCCTCAGTCTGTAATGTACCTCTATTACCACTTACCACAACAATTTTTTATTTTTTTTTCTATACATCGAATCCAGTTAAAATCCTTATGTTAAAGTTAAATTGACATTCCCCAATTCTATACTTGGGTGTGGACCTATAATATATATATATATATATATATATATATATATATATATATATATATATATCCCCACAAAATATGCCATATGACCAAACTTTCGACACATGATAACTACCATTTCCATAACCTTATCGATGTGCATATGACACATATATATATAATATGATTTATACATGTTGAGAACACTCCTCCCCTACCACGCGCAAATCAACGGATTTACGTAGAACCTTAATCGTGATAGGGTCAAAATTTTGGTATATGCCTAATCCAACGCGATGGGTTTATATATATCATATGGATATAATGAAAGGTTGAACGGAAAGTTAAACACAGATCTATTAAACATTTAACCATCATCTATTATTGAATCACATCATCTATTCTCGAACCACAATTAACACAGATGTTATTTCATTCTGCAACCATAATGAATTGCGTATATTTCGTTCTGAGCTCGGCTCGAGATTTCTGAGGGCATCATTGCGCCCGGCGTACGTTGATTTGGTTCGATCGTTGATATTTATGTCTGGAGTACTACCTGGGCAAAAACCGTGCCACCTCGGATCTACTTCACATGGCCTATTTGTTTGAAGACGCCATTCCTGTTCGAGACTACGACTTCTTAACTGATGCCATAGGTACTCTACCTACCTCTGCATTTATTTGTGCCCATCCCGCCGAGTTGTTCATCCCCATGGCAGTCGTTGTGATGAGGACAAGTGTATGGCTCTTGGCGATTTAGGGTTTATCGATTTGAATCTCGGTTGATATTTATTTTATCCCTGGTTTAACCCTGATCTTTTCTCTCGCTCCGACGAGTACCACTGCCATCCCGTAGTTTAGCACATAGATACAGGGGTCACGTTTGGTTGCAGGTAGGGTTCTTCCCTTCTGTTCTCTTACGCCATTGCTCAGCCGGTTGAGGTCGTTCTCTCTCCCGAGCGATGGAAGTGCTGAAATCGGGATTACATCAAGCTTCCAGGCAGGTAAATTGTGTGTTTGGGGTTTTTCTATTTAATTCGATGGCCATTTACAAAGATCGAAACTCTTTTTACCCAATATGTTCGATTTGTGTCACCAGGTGTTTATTCCCATGGATATGAGTTTTCTCAAGCCATGCAAGTTTGTTTTCAGCTAACTAAAATAGTCTCCAATTCGTGGCTTCATCTCGGCGCTTGAAGCGTTTCGCTGAGAGCTTTCGCTCCAACCCTCTCGGCGTTCAGGTAACAGTCGTAATGATTGCTTTTTCGCCGCGTTGATTCCGAGTTTGTAGCATTGGTTGAAATGCCATCGACTGTAGGTTTCAACTTATGGTTTATTCAGTAGCGTGGCCTAAATATTTACCTCAGTACCCAATATTTGAAGTTGCTATACAAGTTTGACTCTTATTGCATTCATATTCTCGTGGTGTTCTAATACTTCTTTTGGGTATGTACAGGTGACAGATCGTATTCGCTGAGGTGAAGTTCTTTGTTCCCTGTATCTACCTTAACCTCAGCTACGCGGTTTTCTCGCAACGTTGCCTTACGTACTGATTTGAACTTCTGCTCCTACAGGTCGGTAGTCATGGCATTCTCTTATTGCGCTATCTTCCCGATAAACGCTTGATGGCAAGGCATCGATTCTAGAGTTCCTTGTGATGGAACGATGCCATCGTGGCTCTTTATAGACTGATGATTTTCGTTAATTCTAGACATATCATGGATAACTTTGTTTATAATTAGTATTAAGGACTGTGGTTTCCATCGATTACGTTTTAAGTTCCGCTGAGTTTTTTTTGCTCGACGTTTATGCCGAGACTCTTTCAATAATTGATACTAATTTTAAATTATAGACAGTGAATATTGACGCCGGCTTTAAATGTATATATGCCTGTTGTATATTCTAGTCACTGCGTTTTTTTGACTGAATGCTGGGCATATGATATTTGTTTCGTTTTGATACAGAAGAATAGTGATAGGATATGTGAAAAGCCCTAATGTACTTATCGTTTCTCGTTTCAGACTTGTTTTATTTCTATAATGTTGTCTTCTGTTGATATAATATACGAGTTTATCGCATTTCCAGAAGGTCTGCAGAGTAGATGTATTCACTATCTACTGTAGGCTTGTGTTTGTGATTTCCGTATTGAAATTTATACACTGTCGGTCAGGTCACTGTTTATACCTACAAAGACTCTTCCTGTATTTACTCCGTGTTGTTATCCTAAATTTATTTACATGCATTCAAAATAATATATTGCCATTGATGGGCAGCGAGTTATGACACTCGCATGTGATATTCCATAATGTTTTATGGTTGCGAAATATATACTAGTCATACTAATCTCTAAATCTCAGATATAATCAGAATTTAAGATGGTAGTCCCATACCTCCTGGAGTGTATGATTTCTGCCTTACAGTACATGTATGAACTATATTTCTGAGCTGAATAAGTTTTCCACTGATTCCCTTATAGCTTTAATAATAAGATTTAGAGGAATTTATATGATTGCTATACTCTTTCATGTATATACAAAATGTTTATTTATACAACCATGATCGATTTTAAATATATCCATGATGAATTTTCTGAAGGTATCTCCATTGGAGAATCTGTTCAGGATGTTTCAGTAGCACTAGTTTGTACAGACAGTGACATTGGTTTGTTTCTATAATTATTTTTCTGAGAATCTGAAGTATTCCATTCCAATAATTACTTAAGTTTTTATAATTATGTTTCTTGAATCCCCCTGGGATATTTATTTTGTACAGTATCTCCAGATTTAGACCCAGATGGGGTTTAGACATTCTGGTGGATACTATCCTAGGCTCTTGTTCTTGCTACCATACAGAAGGTAGAAGATTTGCTTCTGCCAGTTACTTCTGTTAAAAGCAAGAACACAACAGACTCCAATAATTTCTCCTTTCTCTGTCATATGGGTTGAAAACCCCATTCCTACTGTTCCTCTCTTATTTATTGAAGCAGATTAAAGTTACAAATAAAATTCATACTACCATGATTATCCTTACTCATAATAAAGACTGATAGACCAGAATTGGTTATAATTGAATTTCTTATCTACCATTATCCAGCATACAACATTTTCACTTCTAATATAAAGTAGTTAATTATATGTAGCCAATTCATACTGTAGAAAATAAAATCCATAGGTGGTTTAAACACATACCACTCATGCAGTAGACCAACCTCCCAACCGTAGAGTTCTATTTCTCTCCCAGAACTCACCCCCGAGCTGAGACCACCTCCACCACAGACCAACAACCTCTGATCTGTTTAGGAGCAGCTTATTTAAGCTAATAGTTCCCCAAAGCCTGTTTCTAATTCTGCGTCCAAAATAGCAGGATGCTTTTCTTCCTGTTTGCCTAGGCTTCCCATTTTTGGATTCTTTAAAGCTGCTTTATGCTTTTCCTCAGCTTTTTCCAGCTTTTTACCTCTTCCCAACTACTTTCCTCATCATTAGGGAAATTTAGATTCTTCCTCAAAATCTAAATTAGCATTAATTCCTTCCAAGGATTTTTGGAGGATTGTGGGGAATAGTTGCCTTATCCATCCTCATGGATTTAGCAAGTGATCTCAATTCTCATTTTTGGTCAACATGCATACCAATACTTTATTCATTTCCTCAAATTGAATATTAGATTACATTCACAATTCATTCATCCTTTGGGGTCCACTCCCCTTAGGATTAAAGTTAAAATGTCTAACTTTGAAATTTCAACACATAAATTGGGGGTGTTACACAGTCTTTCTGGAGTATGGTACTTCCTGTTCTTGAGGCTGTGAGGAAGGTTGTTCCATCTCCTCCAGCTGGCCATAATGTACTCATATTTTATTTTCCTAGAAACATCATCAAAGTGGCCTATTACCTGTGTTTAAGTCTGAAGGTAGGTTTCAACTAGTGCAAGGTCCCTTTCAATCTCTCGACGGTTAAGGATGACTCCTCTTGGGCTGAACAATTCTGGTTTGATATGTAAGGGTTCTCTATTTCTTCTTCGCATGAGCCACCATATCTCTTTTGCTCTAGTGTCCTAATTCATCATCCAAGATATTAAAGCCATGAACCTCATATCCCTCATTGTAGGATTGGGGTATGAAGTATCCATATTTGTCAGCACAAGGTTATGCACATAAAACTCTGCCATCTTTGCCTGATCAGCCATGTTAGCTTGCTTGTAGAAATCCATGAATTGCCTATAACCTTAGAAAGGTAGGGATCCATGGGAGGCTAGAGTTTTTATTTGAAATAGGAGCCATTTCTCCTTGAGGTACATAGCATATGAGTCAAAAAGGAATATGTTTTGAAGGGCTTCTATACATAAGTTTTCCAGGGTGGCTACTTGCTGTTCTTTTTGCCGCAATTGCTCCTTTAGTGCTACATTCTCTATCTATGCTTTCTGCAACTACTCCTTTAGAACCGTTTCTTCGATTATTTCCACCTCCCTTGGTGATTCTTCAATGATAATCGAGTTCGTGGGAGGAGTTTCTGGCTCTCTCTAACTTATCCTCTGACTCTTGTCAGCTCTGAAATACATAGAGGTCTGCCTTTTTTGCTTTGCGCTCAGAAGAGCTAAGGTGGAAACTACCTCTTTGTCTTGAGAGGATGTGGTGTCGTGCTGTGAGTATGCTTTTTGCTCACTTTTTGCTACCTCTATGAATTCTATTTCCATCTCTTCCGTTTTTCCTTGGCTCTTTGTCTCTTCCTCTTTTTCTTATGGTTCTTCTTCTTATTCTGTTTCTTCCTCTTCTTCTGGTTCTTCCTCTTCTACGGGTTCTTCTTCTGGCTCTTCTTCATCTTATCTAAGGCTAGGAGTGGAATCCTGCCTTTTTTGGGTTGCTATAAAAGCTTCCCTGCTCATATTCACGAGAGAGGGCCAGGCCATGGGTAGGGTGACAATGTTCTGTTGTTGTTGTTGCGCGCTATTCAAATACGCAGCCCGCTCTTGGTACTACTATGATGCAGCTCCCCTTGGTCTCTTTCCCTCAAAAATTCTCAATTTACTAGTTTATATGAGATAGAATCTCTTTTTATTAGACTGAACAACTATTTTTTGAGCGCTTATGTAACTCAGCTCAGCTCCAATTTCTGTTGTAGATAGTTGTTTCCTTCTCTCTGTTAATTCATGATGGAATGTGTGTTTTCTCCCCTCATTCTCCTCTACTCCACTTGATTTAAATTCTTTTCTTTTGCATGCCTAGGGGGCGTGACTTTGCAGTTCTCCCTAGTCATATTTCATAATGGTGGCCAAGCTAACTGGCCATATTTCTGCCCCTTAAACTCTAAGTCTGCAAAATTAATTATTTCTGGCTATTATGGATGCATATCGAGGGGTGAGAAGCTATACTTGAGTTTACCTATCGTTTCCAAGGTGTTTGCAGGAGCTAGATTGAGGGGACACACATTTTAGATGCTACGTTCTTCACTATTTTTAGTTCTCTGAGTGAGCAGCTCGCTAAATGAGCAGTTGTCTGAGTGAGTTGCTGATCTTTCCTTGATGTTCCTTCCCATTGTAGATGCTGCATGGGGGGTGCTCTAGATGCCATGGGTGGAACTCTTATCTTTCCTGTGGTCTGCTTCATGAGCTCCTCCCTTGTTTTTCTTGCTGTTCAAAAATAGATGTCTACGCTGTAGGAATTCCTTGATGTCTGTAGAAGTCTGTGTTTTGCTTTCCTTGCTACCTTGTGCTTGAGAATGGAGGAATATGGTGCATGGAGGTGATGGAGGAAGTTATAAAAATTAATGGAGTGAATGATGGGATGGATGGTAAAAGAGAAGAAAAGAAAAGAAGATGAATGCTTCCCTGTGTTTCCAGAAATCATTAATAACATGTAAAACAACAAACACAGAAAACACAGAGATGCAAATGTATTTTTTGTTTTTTTGAAAGAAAGTGGGCTGCCTCCATGGAGGTTTTCAACCCATAGAATTGCCTTGGACACCTCAAAGAGGTTTTCACCCATGGATATTTATTTTTCCTCTTTTTTTTTAATCAAGTGAGTTGCCTCCATCGAGGTTTTCAAATCACAAGCTTGCCTTGGGTGCCTCAGAGAGGTTTTGACCCATGGATATTTATTCTTTTCTCCCTCTCTCTTTTTTTTTTGTTAGGAGGTGTGGGAAAATATGAAGTTTCCCATCACATAGACCTCTCTGCTTATTGAATTTATGAACTCTGCCTTTAACAAAGGCTTATTGTAAATTTTAAGTCCGTGACCATTGACAAGCAGGGGGATTCCTTCCTCATCTATGGTTCTTATTTGAACTGCGCTATTATCAAAACATTTTTCCACTATGTAAGGTCCCAACTATCTTTTCATCAACTTGCCTTAGAAATATTTAAACCTTGAATCATACAACAATGCCCAATATCATTCTTGGAAGGTCTTTTCTATGATGTTATTGTCATGTAAGACCTTCCTTTGCAGCTGAATTACCTCCGTGTGAAGAAGTGCTTGCATTCTGAACTCATCCAATCCATTTAGTTGCAACAACCTCTCTTTTTGGGCATTTGATAGATCTAGATTTAATCCAGATTCCATTCTTAAAGTATTGAACTCAAAATCAACTGAAAGTAGAGCCTTCTTACCATAGACTAGTTCATAGGGAGTGAATCCTGTTGTTGTCTTCCAAGTAGTATTATAGGCCCAAGTAGCTTCCACCAATCTGTCTGCCCAATATTTTCTGCTACTTCTCACAACCTTGGTGAGGATGCTCTCTAAAGCTTTGTTAGTTACTTTTACTTGGCCATTCTCTTGAGGGTGATAGGCAGTATAAGTTCTATGCCGAATCTGGTGCTTCCTCAAAATATTCTCAATGAGGTGAGAGGTGAATTATGCTCCCTGATCAGTAACTATTTATCTGGGGTATCCAAACTTGTAAAACACATTATCCCTCAAAAAATCTGCTACATTCTCCTCGGTTTCTACTGTCAATGGTTTTTTTTTTCAGCCCACTTTGTTAGGTAATCAGTGTAGACTATGATATACTTATTTTGTCCGGATGGTGGATCGATAGGTCCAACAAAGTCCATGCGCCACTTGTCAAATGGCTCAAGAGTCACCTAAGGGTGCAAAGGCATCTCATCCCTTTATGTGGGTTTCCCTGTCCTTTGGCACCAGTCATACCTGCTAGTGTATCTTCTGAAATCTTGGTGAAGGGTAGGCCAATAGTATCCCGCCTGCAAAGCTTTGTAAGAAGTTCTCTTTGTAGAAAAGTGGCCTCCACATGGGCTGTCATGACATTTAGAGAGGATATCAAAAAATTATTCCTCTCTCACACCTCTCCTTAGGATTTTATCAAGGCCTAGCTTGAAAAGGTTCCCCCCAATCCATGTGAAATGGGTGCTTTTTTCTGATGATTCTGCCCCTTTCCCTAAATGAAATATTAGGAGGGAGTCTCCCAGCAACCAAGTATTTGGCTATATCAAAAAACCATTGTGAGAATGTTGATATAGAAAATAGATGCTCATTTGGCAGATGGTCATCTACCATTACTTCTTCACTTGCAGGGAGAGCTAACCTGGACAAAAAATCTGCAACAACATTCTCCTTTCCAGGTTTATCAATAATAGTCAAATCAAATTGTTGCAAAAGTAACACCATCTAATTATCCTAGCATTCACATCTAGTTTGTTCATTAAATACTTGATGGCTGCCTGTTCAGTGTGAACAAAGGTCTAATATCTAGTTACATAATGCTTGAATTTGTTCAATGCATGGACAATGGCTAACATCTCCTTCTCAGTAATAATATAATTCAGCTCGACCTTTGACATATTCTTGCTGATGAAATAAATGGAATAAGGTATTTTGTTCTCTAATTTTCCTAATGCAACCCCTACAGCTTTGTCAGATGCAGATGTGGAAAGGCAGAGTCCAATTTGGACCTCGGAGGATGGGGGAAGTATTTAACTGTTTCTTAATGAGCTCGAAAGCCTCTTAACAAGGTGTTTAGCCCCAAGATTGTTCTCTCTTTCATCTTACTTCACTCCATTTTCATTTTTCCATTGTTATCCCAGGCCCAAATGATCAATGAAATTAGTTAAAATTACTTTAAGAATGAGTATCATGGCTAACTTGCTAAGTTTTGTGATTTTGTCATTGTAATGCATTTTGAACTGAAACTAGCTACATAATGCAGACATTCTGTAGCTAACCGCCAATTCTGCAGCTGTCTTCACGTTTAAGCATGTTCCAGGTGTCCTCTCAGGAAAAGCCACACATGGGTGTATTCCACATCATGTCCTCAACGTTTGTTGCTCACCATGAAGAATGAACTGAATTCTGGATGTGGTTTTGTACGTGGGAACTCATACAAGGAGGCAGACTCCTAATAGGACAAGGACAGTCCAGATGTCCTTTGTCCCTTTACGCTGCCATATTTAGAGTTCTAGTACGATTTTGATATGAAAAGACAATGATCCCCGTAAGTTCTGTTATGAAGATTTGTTATAAATGTACTCGGGAAATCGAGAGACAGGCTCTAGATTTTGATTAGATTTCATGGATTGACTGCTATATTTCTGAAGACCGAGAATACTCTGTTTTTAAGTTATTTTCCTTTAATGAAGAAGACAACATTGCTTTGAACGCGTTGAGTTGAGCTTGAGTTAGATTCCGTCTGGTGGTAGAGGGTCCCTACCTCCTGAGCGGCTTTACTTTCGCAATTTAGATAAGTATCTTAGTCGTTTTCACGTTTTTGAAGTTTGAGTTCATAGTTAATTTCATTAGTCACTATAGCTATACTTGTTCTAAGAAACTCTTCCAAAAGATCATTATAATGAATGAGAAATGGTTGTAGTGTTATAGATTTTAATTGCAATTTCTTTTGTTCATTATCACAGTTGAACTTATTCTAGTAAACTCTTCCAAAAAATCATTATGATGACTAAGGCATGACTGTGATACTGAAGGTTTCAGTTGCTTGTTTACACTAAGTAGCATAGCTGATCTTACTCTTAAAAAGCTCTTCCAAAATATCATAACAATGGGTAGGAAATCGCTGTGATGTCTTAGTTTTTAATTGTAATTGCTTTTAGTTTTCATGTTTGCATTCAAATGCATTGAATTGTACAGCCAGGATTGTTCTAACAAGCTCTTCCAAAATATCATTCATGATGAACGAAATAGGTTGTGGAATCCCATAGATTAATTGCAGATAACTTAGTTAGAGTACTCCAGAGTCAAATTGCATTCAATTCATGCTCTGTTATTTCGTTTTAAGTTTGATAATGGCTTGTTAGTTTAGCACTGTTTATTGTAGACTGGTAGCACTCTAGTTCAGTTCTAGCTTAGCCCACTATATTTACATTCCACATTTAGTTGTCATCCACTGCATATTAATTTACATAAGTTGTTAAACTTAAATACCACGGCCTTCATTATTTACAAAACTTCTTTTGTTCCAAACCTATATTAACTCATAATCATCCGGATAGAAGACAGTATCAGTCCAAGGCCTGGAGTACTTTTGCAACCTCTTTACCATTTCACAAACAAGCCTTTCCTCAAGACTATTCTAAAAGGAAATCTATAACTTTTGAGTAAGGTTTAGTGATGTTAAACTAAGTTGCAGAATAGAATTAGGAGCTAGTTTTAGAGTAGATATCTTATGATGTTACCAATGTTCTCTTCCAAATATGCTTCAACAAACCTTTGATCATGGATAAGATGTTGTATCATTATAAGCTGATTGTTTAATTGTTTAGTTAGGAGAATTTTTATACTTAGCTGCCCATTTCTCAAGCTCTTCCAAAATACCTTTAATGAAAGAATTAGACAAGTTAAGTTCATGTTGTGATTTATTTTCTTGAAGTCATTATCAAGCTTTGTATTCTGCTTAGTCATAATTTAGGTTTGGTTCTGTGTCAATATTTGAATTTGCATTTATCATTTGTCATCAACAAATTAGGCTTCACTCTGTTTTTAACCAGTAGCTTCTTTCCACCAACATTTAGTTCTTTTTCTTGTGAACATAAAACCATAAAAAGACCAAAAACATCATAAAAAACTAGACACAACGCAGTAAGAAACAAAAACCTAGGCACATACAGTGCACCTCACTTCAGTAGTTTACCAACCCTGGTTGACAATTAAATGAACTCAATTTAGGAGACTAGGTTGAGCCCAAACATTTTGGCGCTGTTGCCGGGGAAGTGAAAACTAGGTAACCTTTGTTTCTTAACTCCCAAAAACAATTATATGCGTAGAGAGAGAGACTCAATGGGTAGATTCATAAGCATCAAGAACAGAAGTTTGATTCCTATAACACCACTTGTTTCACCTAGACCAAGAGCTAGTACACCTTCAACTCATATGCACATTCCATCCTTTACTGATCCTAGACTTCTAGAAGACCTAAGATCAGATATTCCATTAGAGAAACCTTCCACTTCATCAACTGAACCTGCCTTAGAAGAAGATCCAAAGACTCCTGTTAGGGACACAAACTTTTCCACTTCCACAGGAGAATCAACCATGGCAGAAGAAGGGGGAGGAGGAGTCTTTAATGGAGAACACACATTATTTGGAGGGGGTAGAGGTAGAGGTAGAGGAGAAGGAGGTAGAGGTGCAGAAGGAGGAAGAGGAAGAAGAGAAATAAGAAGCTCTTTTGGGTTTCCTATAATAGATGAAGAAACGAACACAACCATGAAAAATATTTCACCCTCTGTCCTTCCAAACTTCTATGGACTTAAAAATGAAGATCCTGAAACCTTCCTATTTGAATTTGAAGTCCTGTGTAGAACTTATGATTACTTACAAGATGCTCAAAAACTTAAACTATTTCCTTCAACATTGAAAGGAGCAGCATTGAAGTGGTTTATGAGTTTGATCAACAGTTCTATTAGGACATGGGAAGACATGAAATAAGAATTTCTAGAGGTATTTGGATTATTGTATGCCGGTTAATCATAAGGAAGAAGTGTTTAAGATGTTACAAAAATAAGATGAAAACTTGGAAGATTTGTTGGAGAGATTTTATTACAACATCAAAAGAGAAAAAATGGAAAACTTAGATCAAGACACCTTAAAAGCTCTTTTGTTGAAAACAATTAGGGATGAATGTTTGGATATCCTTAACATGATGGGAAAAGGGGATATATCACAGCTCACATTACCTGAAATATCTGAGTTATGTATCAACCTTTCAAGAGGAAAATCTAAAACTGTAAAAGGTCCAAGAGATCCTGCTCTTGCAAGGGCAAGTAAGTCTGCTTCTGGGACAGTAAGTAGATCAGAAATAGGACATATGCTTGATGATTTCAAATCTGACATCTTAGGGAGTCTTAGTGAACAAATAGACACCCTTAAGATAAAAAACAAGCAAAAAGCTGAATCTGATGCCTTGGCAATCTTTTGTCCCAAATGTAGAAAGAAACATGCCTTGAGAGAGTGTCCTTTGGATGTAAAAGTTGTAGAGACCTGTGTCATTTGTTCTGAAAAACATGAGACCAAGAATTTTCCTTCTCTTCCTGGTCTCAAGGCTGTCTTTCAAGAGGAAACTCCTACAGATTCCACAGAATCTCTCAATTTTGTCTCTAGAAGGCCTTGGCAAGGACCTCAAACACAAGGATTCCATGATCAAATGTATAACCAACCTCCACCTTGGAATTCTTGGCAGCAACCTTGGCCTCAATTTCAAAATAAATCTCAAACTTGGGCACAAATGGCACCAAATCCCTATGGAAGGTACTCTCAGTACTATCAGTATCCACCATCCTATCCACCATACCCACATTTTTATCCTAAAATCCTGAACAAAAGTTTCAACAAAATCCTCAACAACATCATCAGAACCTACCACATCAAAATCAACCACTTCCATTACCATTTCCTCAAAAATCAAATCAGTTTCCTGCGCAACCCATACCAAACCCCAATAATAAAAATCCTCAAAACACATACATGATAGAAGGCCAACAGTTTCCAACTTATTTAATTGCTCCTTTAGACCTTAGTGATGTTCAGCTTAGGTCTGGAAGAATACTTGAAAAGAGAAGCAGCAAAGTCATACGAAGACAATATAACTTTAGAGGAAGATATAGGGTGAATAAAAGTCTTGAAGAGAACACAACTTTCCAAGACTCAAACATTGAAAAATAAAAACAAAAAGAACCAATAATTTCAACTCCTATATTAGAGTAAGCCATCAACATCTACTTCTATACCTCCCTTTCCAGAAAGATTACAAATTGATAGAGGTGTAGAAAAACAAATTATGGTGCCTAATTATGATTTCCTAGATGAGATGAGAAATGTTTGCATTAAAATTCCATTATTACAAGCCATCAAGGAAATTCCAATATTAGCCAAAACAATAAAGGAGTTGAGCATGAAGAAAACAAGAAAAAGAATAAGAGAAACAAAGAAAATTCAACTGGAAGGAAAAATAGCAGACATTATGATGGGCAAGATTGCTATTCCAAAGTATCTTGACCCAGAAAATCCAGTTGTTAAAATTCACATCAATGGAATTGAAATCCAAAACACACTCATTGATTTAGGAGCAGCAATCAATATCATGAGTAGAAAAATCATAGATAAACTGAAACTTCCTAATCTTCTCTTTACACCCACATTATTACAATTAGCAGATAGATCTATGATCAAACCTGATGGGGTAATAGAAGACATTCCAGTGTCCCTAGATTCTTGGGAGTACCTTGTGGATTTCATGATCCTAACTCCTAAGAATAATCTAGGAGGGCATCCTGTTATATTAGGAAGACCTTGGTTGGCTATAGCTGATGCTTTTATTAGTTGTAGATCCGGTGATATGTACATCTCTGATGGTAGTTCAACTAAGAAATTCACTTTGTATCCTCCAGCTAGGACAATTACAGATTTAGATGATACTCAATGGATAGAGGATGAAGAAGACTTACAACCTCTCTTCACAATTTCGGAAATTAGTGAAGATAATCAAATTCTGAATACTCTAGAAAACTTTGAATCCTCTTCAGAATACAAACATGAACCATTTCAAGAGGGATCCAACATTGAGTTTTTGTCATCAAGATAGATGTCTCTTCATTCTATGGATAAATTTGGCAGCTCTACAAGTGAGATATTTCCAGGCAAAACTTTGAATATAAACAAGAACCTAGAAAAATCTCAACAAGAAGAGTTAGTCAAGATATTACAGAGACATTCTTATGCATATGCATGGGAGTACACTGAAATGAAAGGGATAAGCCCCAATACTTGCACTCATCACATCTATATAGAGGAAAATTATAAACCAATCAGACAACCTCAAAGACGGATGAATCCAAATCTTAGGGAGATTGTTAAAGAAGAATTGCAAAAATTGTTAAATGTCAACTTCATCTATCCCATTTCAGATAGTCAGTGGGTTTCTCCTTTGGTAATTGTGCCAAAGAAAAATGGTAAATGGAAGGTATGTATTGACTACCGGGAATTAAACAAAGCTACTCTTAGAGACCATTTTCCCTTACCTTTCATAGATCAAGTGTTAGATACATTAGCTGGAAAAAAGTACTTCTCATTCCTAGATGGGTTTAGTGGTTACAACCAAATCCAAGTAGCACTTGAAGATCAAGACAAAACCACATTTACCTGTCCTTGGGGTACATATGCTTACCGAGTATTGCCATTTGGATTATGCAATGCACCTGCAACATTCCAAAGGGCAGTATTAGGAATTTTTTCAGATCTAATACATGATTGTGTAGAGGTATACATGGATGATTTCACAATTTATGGAAACACATTTGAAGAAGCTTTAGAAAACTTGGAAAAAGTTTTAAAGAGATGTCAGGAAGCAAATCTTTCACTTAGTCATGAGAAATGTTTCATGATGTTTACTGAAGGTATTGTTTTAGGGCATCACATTTCAGGGGATGGGATTAGAGTTGATGAGTCAAAAGTTGAAGTCATCTCTAACTTATCTATTCCAAGTTGTCAAAAAGATGTTAGGAGTTTTCTAGGATTTACGGGATATTATCGGAGGTTTATAGAAAACTTCACCAAGATAGCATCTCCACTCTTCAAATTACTTACCAAAGATTGTGAATTCAAATGGAATTCTGATTGCCAGTTAGCCTTTGAAACCCTGAAAACAAAAATTTTTGAAGCACCTATTTTAAGGGGACCTAACTGGAAGTTACCTTTTCATATCTCAACAGATGCCTCTGATACAGCTCTAGGAGCAGTATTGGGACAAAAAGACCTGATTCCTTATGCCATCTACTATACCAGTAAAAATTTGACTCCTGCAGAGTTAAACTATATTGTAACTGAAAAAGAGTTTTTAGCTATTGTTCATGCCATAAACAAATTCAGACACTATATAACAGGCTATGAAACTTTTGTTCACACTGATCATTCTGCAATTAGATACTTAATGAAAAAATCAATTACTAATGGCAAAGTCATAATATGGTTATTGCTTTTACAAGAATTCAACATTACCATTCTAGATAGGCCTGGAAAACAAAACACAGTAGCTGATTTCCTATCTAGACTCCAAAACATCAAAGATGACACTCCAGTTGAAGATCAATTTCCTGATGAATATATTTTTGCAATTTCTACTCAAACTCCTTGGTTTGCTGACATTGCTAATTATTTAGTTTTAGGAAAATTTCCTTCAATAATGAATGCAAGAGATAAAAGAAAAATCATTTATGACAGTGCAAAATATTCATGGGTTGCTAATGAGTTGTACAAGACTGGTCCAGATTTTATCATTAGGAGATGTGTTCGGGAAGATGAGATGCTTGAGATTCTCAAAGCATGTCATGATGAACCTTGTGGCGGACACTTTGCTGATAAGAGGACAACCTATAAGATCCTTCATTTAGGATATTATTGGCCATCCTTGTTTAAAGATGCTAAAGAGTATGTCAAAAGGTGTGACAGTTGCCAAAGGGTAGGGAAACCTTCTCCTTCAGGTGAGATGCCATTACAACCTCAGGTACATATTGAACCTTTTGAAAAATGGGCTTTGGATTTTGTAGGACCTATTAGTCCTCCATCAAGACAAAATAGATATATATTAGTTTGCACTGATTATGTTACCAAATCGGTAGAGGCCAAGCCATTACTTTTTGCTAATGAAGCATCTGTAGTTACTTTTCTTTTTGAGGATATTTTTACTCGTTTTGGTGTCCCAAGGGAAATTGTTACAGATCAAGGAGCTCAATTTACATCAAGGCTAGTGGAGAAATTGATGGAGAGGTACAAAATCAGGCATAGAAAATCTACTCCTTATCATCCACAAGCAAATGGTCAAGTGGAATCTACTAATGAGGTCATTGAAGGAATCCTAACAAAGACTGTTCATTTACATAGAAGAGATTGGGTAGATAGGCTTCCTGAAGCCTTGTGGGCCTACAGAACTACATGGAGAAACACAACAGGTCATACTCCTTATGAACTTGTTTATGGAAAGCAAGTTTTGTTTTCCATAGAGTTCCAGATTCAAACTTTCAAAGTGGCAGTTCAGCTAGGACTTGATTTAACGGAGGCACAAAAGCATAGATTGGAGCAGATTAATGAATTGGATGAGATCAGACAAGATGCAGTTCAGAAAACAACTCTAGTCCAATAGCAAAGGACTAGATGGCATGAAAAATACATCAAAGAGAAGAAGTTCAAAGAAGGTGACTGGGCTCTCTTGTTTGATTCAAAATTCAAGGATTTTCAAGGTAAATTTCAACACATTGGCTTGGGCCATATGAAATTGTTGAAATTTTTGACAATGGAGCAGTAAAAATCAGGACAATAAATGAAGAAGAGGTCACTTTTCTTGTGAATGGTCATAGATTGAAGATGTATCACAAACCACTCTCAAGAGAAGAATTTGTCAAGAAGTTTTAGGAAAACAGTGATGTGAAGTTAATGAAGAAGAATCTTTCTTCTTCATCAACTTGATTGAATTTTCTGAAGTCATTTTTGAAAAAAAAATAAAAAATAAAAATAAAAATAAAAATAAAGTATAAACATGAAAACCAATCACTGATTGGCATGTTCATACAGAAAAGATAGGGTGAAAATCAGAGTTTTTCTGACACCCTAACTTTTCCATTTTGTTTCTGCAAGCAGCGGTTGCAAAATCATAAGTTCAGATCCATTGCACTTATGATCCATCTCATTTCATTTCATTCCATTTACTTATCCATCCATACTCCATTTCATTCATTCATTCATACTTCACTTCATTCCATATTCCACTCATCTCATTCCATACTTCATCCACCTCATTTCCATATCAAAATTTAAAGTTTGATGTTTTTCTGCGAATGAATAACACATGTCATGGATTGTAGGACATTTCTTATATTCTTCCACTCCATTTCATAAATTGTAATCCATCCCATTCCATCATTCACTTCATACATATTCCATTATACCATGTTTCATCATCTACCTTCACCCATTCCATAAAATATTCTATGTATATTCCAAACCACTCCATTCCATGATTAAAATTCTCTACAGGTACATTCTGCAGCTAAACAGACATTCTGCAGCTAATCAGACTTTCCGCAGCCAGACAGTCATTCCGCAGCTACAGATCCTGAAGGCACTGGTCAACAGACATTTGAAGTGCAACAAGATGATCCAGTATATTCATGAACAAGAAGAATCAAGAAGGATTATAAATACTCACAAAGTAATGGTGTCCAGAGGAGAACAAAGTATACAAAGACCACAAAAAGCAGATGAAAAGCAAAGGTAAAAAGTTCTAATTATAATGGCATTTCATGAAAAACTTTAGTATAGTCTAGTTATGAATCATTCGAAAAGTTGTTTTGATTATTTTTATTGATCATGCCAAATATACCCTCCGCAAAACTTTGGATAAAAATCCTTCATTTCAAATTCTATACCCGATCATCATTTAAGCGGTTAAAAGGCTGAAGTGTCTAATTTTCTTACGTCACCCAGCCAAATCATTTAATGATGATTTTTGAATCCGTTGTAAAAAAAATCTCTGCAGTCTTTTCACTCATCGATTTGTTTTCTTCACCTCACTTCATTAACTCGTTCCCTAACCACTCCCTATTACTCCATCCCGTAGCCAACCCTTCATCATTTCATTCTGTAAAACAGAGGTATCTCTATCACCGTGAGCAGAGGTATATTAGTTTGAAAATTGAAGCCACTGTCACTGTGAAGCAAAAGTATATCAGTTTGAGGTATATTAGTTTGAAATTTGAAGCCACTGTCACCATGAAGCAGAGGTATATCAGTTTGAAATTTTAATCCACTATCACCGTGAAGCAAAGGTATATCAGTTTGAATATTGAAGCACTATCACCGTGAAGCAGAGGAATATCAGTTTGAGGATTGAAGTCATTGTCTCCGTGAGCAGAAAGAGTACTAATCCGAAGATTGAAGAAGAAATTATGGGCCTCATCGTGAGAACTGAACCAGTGGGCACAAAATACCTGGAAGGATACCCTGAAAGCAGAGAAATGTTGCAACAGGCAGGATGGCTACAATTCCTTGAGAAATTTAATGGCTTCCACAAAGAAGTTACTAAAACATTTGCAAGGTCATTCAAAGGAGCCGAGGTTGAAGTTGGAGATGTTAAATTCACTGTTACAGAGGTTTTTATTGCAGAAGCAACAGGATTGCTTAGACATGGAGAAAGATGGTTTAAGAACAGAGAATTTCATAATGAATCATGGAAGAAAATCCTCAAATCACCAGGTATGGATGTCACTGTGTTTAAAAAGGGAATTCCAAGCTCTACATTAAAGAATAAATGGAGAAACATATTGCTTATTCTACAAAAATTTATCACTTGTGAAGGTAGATATGGTACTTTCTATGTTTACCATATTAGGTTGATAATGCATTTTCTGGAAGAAGAGCTTAATTTGCCCTATTTCTTGCTTCAAAGTTTAAAAAAGATGGCTTCAAGTGTTCAAAGGAGAGTCCAATTCCTAGAGACAACTCTATACCATCATGGCTTGGTTAAGATTTTAATTGAACACCATTTAGCCAAAACAAAAGATACTTGGGATAATTTCTTGGTAAGAAATCACTTTGAGGAACCAAAAGAGCCTTCACCTGAACATCAGCCTACAAGTAGAAGCAGAAAATGGAGAGCCTCTAAAATTGAAATTGACAAAACAGTACAGGAAAGTAGTGAAGAAATAATCTCTAAGAAGTTGACTCAAATTAAGAGACAGCTTAAGGAAGAGAGGGTAATCAAAAAATCTGCCATATAAAAAGGAGAGGGATCATCCCAGCCAAGAAGAAGCCATAGACTCAGGGGGAAACTAAGGAAAACACAAATCAAACAAACCGGGGTGATAAACATAGAAGATGAGGAAACATCTATTGAAGAAGATGTTGAAGAAGATTTTAATGAAGAAACCCCTGAAATTGACCCTGCACAGCAAGAAGTTTATGACTATGTTGAAACATTGGAAAGGAAAGCTTCAGAGAGTAGAGATAGAACCCCTAGTCCTCCACTGTCCGAAATAGATGTGTTAAGAAGAGATAGCTATGAGCTGGAAGTACTTAATAGACATATCAGAACTGAGAATGATATTCTGAAGGAACAAGTCAAACTCAAAACCAGTATGAACTCAACCTTATCTCTACAAATGGAAAAAGTGGAAAAGGCTAATGAAAAGTTGAAAAAGAGGAACAAGAAGCTAATCAGGGCACTTATCAACTTAAGGTTCAAACTAGTCATCAGAAAACCCAGAAGACCTTTAATTTCCAGGCAAAGAAGAAGGAGAGGATTAGATGTTCTTGCAGAAGTCTCTGAGTTTATGGAATAAGTTGCATGAGGACATGCAAGAAGTCAGCAGTGGGGGTATGTTGAGCCCCAAGTTTGTTCTTTCTTCCATCATACTTCACCCCATTTTCCTTTTTCCATTGTTATCCCAGGCCCAAATGATCAATGAAATTAGTTAAAATTACTTTTAGAATGAATAACATGGCTAACTTGCTAAGTTTTGTGATTTTGTCATTGTAATGCATTTTGAACTGAAACTAGCTACAGAATGCAGACATTCCGTAGCTAACCACCAATTCTGCAGCTGTCTTCATGTTCAAGAATGTTCCAGGTGTCCTCTCAGGAAAAGCCACACATGGGTATATTCCACATCATGTCCTCAACGTTTTTTTCTCACCATGAAGAATGAACCGAATTCTGGACGTGGTTTTGTACGTGGGAACTCATTCAAGGAGGCAGACTTCTAATAGGACAAGGACAGTCCAGATGTCCTTTTTCCCTTTACGCTGCCATCTTTAGAGTTCTAGTACGATTTTGATATGAAAAGACAATGATCCCCATATTGTTGCAAGTTCAGTTATAAAGATTTGTTATAAATGCACTCGGGAAATCGAGAGACAAGCTCTAGATTTTGATTAGATTTCATGGATTGACTGCTATATTTCTGAAGACCGAGAATACTCTGTTTTAAGTTATTTTCCTTTAATGAAGAAGACAACATTGCTTTGAACGCGTTGAGTTGATTTTGAGTTAGATTCCGTCTGGTGGTAGAGGGCCCCTGCCTCCTGCACGACTTTACTTTCGTAATTTAGATAAGTATCTTAGTCGTTTTCACGTTTTTGAAGTTTGAGTTCATAGTTAATTTCATTAGTCACTATAGCTATACTTGTTCTAAGAAACTCTTCCAAAAGATCATTATAATGAATGAGAAATGGCTGTAGTGTTATAGATTTTAATTGCAATTTCTTTTGTTCATTATCATAGTTGAACTTATTCTAGCAAACTCTTCCAAAAAATCATTATGATGACTAAGGCATGACTGTGATACTGAAGGTTTCAGTTGCTTGTTTACAATAAGTAGCATAGCTGATCTTACTCTTAAAAAGCTCTTCCAAAATATCATAACAATGGGTAGGAAATAGCTGTGATGTCTTAGTTTTTAATTGTAATTGCTTTCAGTTTTCATGTTTGCATTCAAATTCATTGAATTGTACAGCCAGGATTGTTCTAACAAGCTCTTCCAAAATACCATTCATGATGAACGAAATAGGCTGTGGAATCCCATAGATTAATTGCATGATAACTTAGTTAGAGTACTCCGGAGTCAAATTGCATTCAATTCATGCTCTGTTATTTCGTTTTAAGTTTGATAATGGCTTGTTAGTTTAGCACTGTTTATTGTAGACTGGTAGCACTCTAGTTCAGTTCTAGTTTAGCCCACTGTATTTACATTCCACATTTAGTTGTCATCCATTGCATATTAATTTACATTTGTTAAAATTAAATACCACGACCTTCATTACTTACAAAACTTCTTTTGTTCCAAACCTATATTAACTCATAATCATCCGGACAGAAGACAGTATCAGTCCAAGGCTTGGAGTACTTTTGCAACCTCTTTACCATTTCACAAACAAGCCTTTCCTCAAGACTATTCTAAAAGGAAATCTATAACTTTTGAGTAAGGTTTAGTGATGTTAAACTAAGTTGCAGAATAGAATTAGGAGCTAGTTTTAGAGTAGAGATCTTATGATGTTACCAATGTTCTCTTCCAAATATGCTTCAACAAACCTTTAATCATGGATAAGATGTTGTATCATTATAAGCCGATTGTTTAATTGTTTAGTTAGGAGAATTTTTATACTTAGCTGCCCATTTCTCAAGCTCTTCCAAAATACCTTTAATGAAAGAATTGGACAAGTTAAGTTCATGTTGTGATTTATTTTCTTGAAGTCATTATCAAGCTTTGTATTCTGCTTAGTCATAGTTTAGGTTTGGTTCTGTGTCAGTATTTGCATTTGCATTTATCATTTGTCATCAAAAAATTAGGCTTCACTCTGTTTTTAACCAGTAGCTTCTTTCCACCAACATTTAGTTCTTTCCCTTGTGAACATAAAACCATAAAAATACTAAAAACATCATAAAACACTAGACACAACGCAGTAAGAAACAAACACCTAGGCAAATACAATGCACCTCACTTCAGCAGTTTACCAACCCTGGTTGACAATTAAATGAACTCAATTTAGGAGACTAGGTTGAGCCCAAACACAAGGACCAGACCAAATAAACTCAGAATCCTTGGCCAGTAAACCAAATAATGGTGAAGCTATCTTGCCAAAATCTTTGATGAACCTTCTATAGTAACTAGCTAAGCCGAAGAAACTCCTAACATCTTTCTGCTTTTGAGGAGTAGGTACCCTTTTTATGATGGTGATTTTGTTCGGGTCTACCTATATTCTTGCTTGGGATATGGAGTGTCGTAACACAACCCCTGCTTTCTTCATGAATTCACACTTTTCTGCACTCAAGTAGAGATGCATCTCAATGAACCTTCTTAGTACTTTACCCAAATTGGAGAGAGCTTCCTGGAAGTCATCCCCGTATTGTGTGAAATCATCCATGTAGATTTTGACAGAGTTATGGAATAACTCAGAAAATATGCTCAGGATAGCTCTTTGGAAGGTAGCTGGGGCATTGCACAACCCAAATGGTAAGACTCTATAAGCGAAGGTACCCCAAGGGCAGGTGAAAGTAGTCTTATCCTGGTCTTCAGGGCTGATTTGAATCTGATTGTACCCACTGAACCCATCTAAGAAGGAAAATAACTTCTTCCCTGCAAGGCCATCCAGGACTTGATCTATAAAGGGCAAAGGGAAATGTTCTTTCTTGGTGGCCTTGTTAAGTTCTCGATAATCAAGACAAATTCGCCACTTCCCATTCTTCTTTGGGACTAAGACAAAAGGAGATACCCACTCACTGTCGGATATAGGATATATGAACCTTGCATCCAATAGTTTCTGCAGCTCTTCTTTGACTATGTCCTTCAGAGCTAGGTTCATCCTTATTTGGGTTTGTCTCACGGCCTTGCATCCTTCTTTGATGTAAATATGATGTTTGCACACTGAAAGATGCACCCCTTTCATTTCTTTGTAATCCCAAGCAAATGCATCTAGATTCTCTTTCAAAAGCTGGCACAACTGCTTCTCTTCTTCATTCGAGAGGTTTGGGTTTTTTTTTAAAGATCTAGGTGGGCCAAAATCAATAGCCTTGGTGGATTTAGAGGTTGACTCAACTGAGTGCACTTCCATCCAAGGTTGGCTATCAGACTCTTTGACTAAGGTTTCGAGAGGAATGTTAGTGGAGGACTAGTTTTTAATGGCATGGTCGATGAGTTCATCTTCATCAAGCTGCCCCCCTCTAAGAATAACATTCATGGTACACATAGGGGCAATGTTATATAAATCATATTCTTCATCTTCCAACCATATAGGGAGATCATGATCAATGGAAGGCTGAGCTGGAGGATATAAAACTAGTTGTTTAGAAAAAGGCTCATTTTTTATAGTCATGTTTCCGGCCTGACAGCTAATATAGTCATCTGCAGTGGCTAACCAAGGTCTCCCTAAGATGAGGGGATAACCATTGAACTTGGTTTTTGGTTGCAGGACCATGAACTCTGTAGGATACTCCCAAGAGTCAATGGTAACCATAACATCCTCAACAATTCCTTCTGGAGTTACTGTGGATCGATCTACAAGTTGCAGAACTGTTGTGGTTTTCCTTAAAGTCCCTTGGAGATTAAGTTTCAACATAGTTTCCTTGGTCATGAAATTGATGGCAGCCCCTAGATCAATCAGAGTGTTGGGGACTATGACACCATTTACATGCACATCAACAACTGGAATACCAGGGTCCAGGTACTTTGGAAATATCACCCTTCCCATCATTAGGTCAAACAGTTGTCCTACCACATTGATGGTGGGGGAATCTTTCTTCCTTCTTCCAGGTTTCTTGAAGCACTTTTCTTTGATGAGCCTATTGTATATAGGGACATCCTTAATGGCCTGGAGAAGTGGTATCTTTACACACAAATTTTCCAATTCTCCCAGGATTTCAATCTCCTTAGGGGTGTGCTGACTAGTGTGGATCAATCACTCAGGAAAAGGAGGTTGTTGGATCTGAGTGTTAACTTCTTCATTTTCCTCCTCAACCTCTACAGGTGGAGATGGAGTATGTTTGTCTGGGAGTACTCTTCCCGACCTGAGATTAACCTCCTATATCTCCACAACATAAGCTGGATAGGATGTTTCTCCACTGGGAGCCTGTTGTTCGGGCTTGGATTGGGCTGTGTAGGTATAGGTAGCCTAGGTGGAGCATCATGAGTAAGCTGATGTTGAGGTTGGGGTGGAGGCATTAGAGTATGTGGTTGATTTTTTTTAGGCCTCCTCCCTTGGGATGGATTGTTCCACTAAGGTTGTTGTGGAACATACTGCTGGAATGGTTGTTTTACTGGCTGAGGATGATATGAAGGGTTGTAAGGCCAAATAGGAGGTGTAGACCAGGATGGAGGAGTGGGGCTGTACGAAGGTTGCATGGGAGCACTCTAATTGTTGTGATAGTAAGAGTAATGTGCACCTTGCATACCTTGTTGATATGGCTGAGGACCTTGAGGCCTTCTCTGGTTGATGAAACAGAGTTGCTCTGGCATTTATTCCCCACCTTGATATGCAAACTTAAGTCCAGGTAAGGAGGGACACTTTTCTGTGGCCTGATTCTCCTCACAGACTAAGGAAACCTCTATGACATTCAATAGAAATCCATTTCTTGGGTGCTTTCTGGTACATCTGGGACAAAAGATGGCTAGGGCTCTCTCTGCTTCCTCTTGCTTCCTTTTGACCTGCATTGTGTCCATTTGCAAAGCAAAGGTGTGAAGCATGTCACTCTTGAATCCTCTAGCATGTTTCCAATATCATGTTTTATGAAGGTGGAAGAGGAAGGGGTATTGGATGTACTTTGGCTAGCTCTGCCCTTATTCCTAAATGCCCTAGAATAGTTCCGAAAGACATTTTTGATTGCTTCATAGGGTTGTTGGTAGATATATCCTCCTCATATCATATTCAAGGTTTCTATCATCTCTTCACTGATCCCTCGAAGAAGTACAAGTTTAAGTGATGGAGGCTCAAGAGTGCAGTTGGCTGTCTTATAGTTTAATTGAAACCTCTCTTCATAGTCCTCTAGGGATTCATCAGGTCCTAGAGTCATCCTAAATATTTCATCCTTAGTTTCCTTAGACCTATAGTAGTCTCTTTATTTTCTGCAGAAGGTATCTTCCATCTGTGCCCAAGTAGTGACGTTATCCCTAGGTAGACCCATGAACCAGCGCAAGGCTGCATCCTTAATGGTGGATGGGAATAACTTCAAATTTGATCAACAAAGGTGTAGTCATAAGTCCTACAAACAACAAAAAATTCAAACATGAATGTGTCAGGGTCCTCAGAGGCGAGTCCATGAAAGTGTGGGAGAGCTGAGGGGCTAATGTTTTTCATCTTAGTTTCCCCATCTGCCTCTCTTATGGGAAAGGCTCTCTAGGTCCCAGCCACGGTTAAGATAGGTGAAGCAGGTCCCTCAGTTGAAACAAGGTCTTCTTCTTATTCTTCCCCAATAGGATCCTCAAAGTATTCAGAAGGCTCTCCTATAGGGGGTTCAATCTCACAGCCACTGAAGAAAAGTGAAGGGTGGCTAGTAGGTGATGTGGGGATTTTGGGTACGGTTTGTATTTGGGTATTCCTACTCCTACGAGGCATGAAAGTCAGATTGTTTTGGATTTTTTCAATATTTATGAAATGACAGGAAAAGAAAGGAAATAAAAAAATAATGCTAAAACAAAATTAAAATATCTACTAGACACCTCCCCGACAACGACGCCAAAAAGTGGTGAGCCCTGGTATTGCACCAAGAGTGCTGCAACTCTCAGGGGTTGACCTACTTTACTTTAAAGGTTCGTACAAAATTGGAGGTGAAAGTGCTATATACACAGCAAATGCATTTTGTTCACGTCATCCTCTTCTGCTTTGTGAAAGGGTGCTATGTCTTAAACTATGATAAAGACTAAGAAGTAAATTACTGAAAGGAAATGACAGAAAGGAAACTAACTCAATTTGTAGAAAGGAAATGATTGGAAATAAACTAAACTAAGTTACAGAAAGGAAAAAATTTAAACCACACCTAACTTGGCCAATCGGCTAAATACACCCTACTTATCTTATGCTCTATCTACCATGCTTCTATCCATGCAACTAAACTATCCATGAATTAATTCTGATTGAAAAAATGTGGATTTGCAGTTTGGAGAAGAAAAGGGGTAAACGGTGCTAATGGAGGGCTTAACACATGAATTGGGGCTTAGAAGTGGAAAGAGGGGGGGGATGGTGGTGGTGTTTGAACTTTATTATAGCACAAAAATGGCTTTGGAGCAGAATAATTTGAAAAGTGTGATGGCGGAGACGCGATGGAGAAAAAGTCGCGAAGTGCGACGGGTGAACAACTAAGACGAGCGAAATGCGAAATGCGAACATGAAAGAGTTACGATGTGCGAAATGCGCTGAGTGACGTGGCGGTAGGACTGACGCGAGAGCGCGATCACAATATCGCAATTGGCAGATGGGAGCGGTAAGTGTTAATGGAAGGAACTAAACATTGCGATTTGTGATGTATGGTAGCGAGAAGTTCGAGGAGTAAGGGCGGAAGGTCGAATTCCGATGGTTTTCAAGCATTTTGTATTATAAAGAGTAAGGAAACCGTGAATGATAAGTCTTGAAGGGAAGTGGAAAATGATGTGACATGCGATTGCGATGGGTGACATGGTCGTGGGATCGACGATGGAGCGTGATCGCAATATCGCAATCGACATATGGGAGCGGTAAGTGTTAAAAGTAACCAAATGAAAATTGCAAGCTATGATGAAGTACGATAGCGGGGATTTCGAGGAGGAAAGGCATAGCTAAAATTTGATGGTTTTTCCAGCGTTTTTGCGTTAAAACAAGTAAGGCGATCATAACCAATAGAAGCAAAGGAACGAGGCAGTTGAAGGGTTTTAGTGCTGTTAGGGAAAAAATATGGGTGCAACAGTTTAAAATAAGCAGAAAACATGAGGGAATGGAGGCGTAAAAGCAAGGTTTAGAGGCGTAACGCAGAGATGGAAATAGTGAACATAAATTAATGTTTTTGGTCTATGGGAAGGCTCACCCTCCTCGAGCTCTATCGAAAAATATGAGAAGGGAAGTCTAGATCCACAACTTTTAGAGTTTTATCCTCTATTCTACTACTCACAAGAAAATGAAAAACTACAACAGCAAACTAAAACAAAAGACTAAGCAGTAATGAAACTACCAGAAGCAGATCTAACTAAATGGCAGAAGAAAAACTAGCTAAAAGACAAAAAGGAAATAATGAAAACAGTAGAGAAGCTGAGGCACATGGATTGGGCACTAACCCATGAGCCTCTCTCTCAAAAACTTAAATCAGTAAAATGAAATCAGTTTTCTCATTACATAAAAAGAATAACCTCATACATCTCTGAAAGTTTTATTACTGAGTAAAATAAAAAGCTCAATAGCTTGCAACAATAGTTCTGAATGGAATCGACTAACTGACTAACTAGCTCCTTCCTAGTTCTAGCTCTTCTCTATTTATTCTACAGGGCAACTATTAACAACTCCCTTGAAAATGGTGATTGAGTCCACTTGAATCCCAGTAAACATAGATCGAGTTCTCTCCTCTTTGAGTTGCTTGGCTGCCTCTGGAACTTAAATTGTTGGAGAGAATATTTTTGGTTATTGAGTCCACTTAACTCCAAGTCAACAAAGATTGAGTGCACTCCTCTTGGAGTTGCTTGGTTTCCTCTACACTCGAATTGCTGGAGAGAATATTTAGGGTGATTGAGTCCACTTAACTCCAAGTCTTTATGATAAAATCCTTGTGAAAATGCTTAATAATTCATGATTTTTTGCACTCAACCTCATATTAGGCACTCAAAGTATGTTAGCCTTAATCACCACCTATAATAGCATCATAAAACCAAATAATAATAAAAATGCAAGAAAAAGAGATTTAAGAAGGCAAAAAGGTGACCATTAACCCCTCCAAACATGTATAATGATGGAGCTCATCACTTGGATAATGGTGCATCCTTTAACATGACATGAGACAAATAAATTTTTAGTAACTTGGAGGAGAAGGACCTCCAAATGCATATCGAAATGGGTGATGACGGGTGGTACAGTGCTACTTGGATTGGTACAATTACGTTCCACAGAGAGTGAGGTAAATTGTTTCAATTAAAATATGTAATGCATGTACTAGGCTTGAGGAAAAAATTGGTCTTAGTCGTAATGTTGGAGGATAAAGACTATGATGTTGTTTTCAGTGAGGGAAAATCTTTCCTGTGACATAAAACAACAGGAAAAGCCAAGAAGATTAGGATTCGAGTTAAGAATCTCTATAAACTTGATGTAGATGGCTGCGCAACATTGATGGGTAAGGTGGAAAAAGTGGTGAGCCGGGATGAGGGTGAGTTATGGCACAAGATATTGGGCCATCTTCACCACGGAGCCTTGAAGGTCATGCAACAGATTTCTACGGGTCTTCCCAAGGGTACTCTTACGCAGTCAGACACATGCAAGGGATGTACTATGGGGAAGTATGCAAAGGCCACTTTTCACAAGAAGGAGAACTGAGCCTTGGATATCCTTGAGAGAGTTCACTCAGACGTGTGTGGACCATTCTCTACTGCTTCGAAAACAAAGCATAAGTACTATGTGATATTTGTTGATGACTTTTCTCGAAAGTGCTAGATCTACTTCATGTAGAATAAATATCAGACGTTCTCAAAATTTCTTGAGTTCAAAGAACTGGTGGAGAAAGACATGGGGAAGCATGTGAAGGCTCTTAGGTACGATAATGGTGGTGAGCACATCTCCAATGAATTCAATAAATTCTGCAGCAAAGAAGGAATTTAGAGAGAATTGATTGCGCCTCATAACCCACAGCAGAATGGGGTCGCAGAAAGAAATAACAGAACAATTGTGGGTGCAACACGAGCGACGTTGCATGATCAGGGCCTACCGTTGCATCTGTGGGTGGAGGCATGTAACACATCAGTATTTGTGCAAAACTGTTGGCCTGATCTGATACTTGGAATGAGTACACTAGAAGAGGCTTTTACTGGTAAGAAACCTGATGTTTCACATTTTAAGATTTTTGGCTCTTCTATTTATGTGCATGTGACCAGAGACGCCAGGAAGAAGCTGGAACCAACAACTGAGATTAGGATATTTTTGGGGTACACTGATACTCCCCACAAATATCAGGTGTATTTTCCAAACAACAGAATGATTGTTGTGCGACAGGATATAAAATTTAATGAGGAGAAAGCCATGCGATTGTCCCTTGAAGGGAGCTGGATTTGCATGCAGAGGAGGAACTCTTGGTTCCAAAGAATGAAACTCAAGATGTGGAGCAACCACATGCGGAGGATCATGGAGTGGCAGAAAACACTTATGCAGATCCATCCACTAGAAATGGCAGAAGGTGCACCTAAGGAAGCTGATAGATTGACACTTGATGCATCAAAGAATGTAGGAGCCCCTACTTCACCGTGCTGACAGAGACCGTCTCTAGACATGTTTACTAGATACATGGCTCTTATGAGCAAGTGTATTGTGACATAACCATCTTCCTTTCAGGAGGCAGTGCAAGAACCAATTTGGGTTGATGCGATGGTAGAGGAGTATGCCTCCATCATCAAGAACAGTGCATGGGAGATTGTCCCAAGGTCGGTCGACAAATAAATGGTTGGATCTAGATGGATATATAAGGTGAAGCAAGCTACTGATGAAAATGTGGAGAAGTACAAGGCCAGATTTGTGGCTCGGGGATTCTCAGAAGTTGAGGGGATCGACTATGAAGATACTTTTACACCAGTTGCGAGGTACTCTTCCATTAGATATACCCTTTCACTCAACACAGATGGGGTGGTGCATTCATCAGATGGATGTAAAAACTGTGTTTCTTAATGGAGTTACTGAGGAGAAAGTGTACATAGAGCAGCCAGAAGGTTTCCAGATCTTTGACAGTGAGTCGCATGTGTGTCGACTCAAGAGAGAATTGTATGGGCTAAAGTAAGCACCTTGTGCTTGGTACACTTGGATTGACAACTATTTCACCAAGTTAGGCTTCACCAAAATGGAAGCTAATGAAAACTTGTACCAGATTGTGGTTGATGGTAAGCTCTTGATTATCATACTTTATGTTGATGATCTAATTTTGATAGGTGATGAGCAGTTGATAAAATCATCCAAGGAGGATCTTGCAAGGGAGTTCGAAATGAAGGACATGAGACTCCTTCAAGATTTCCTTGGTTTGGAAATGTGGCAGCGGGATGGTGAAATTTTTGTTTCTCAAGGCAAGTATGCCAAAGATATACTAGGTAAGTTTCACATGGAGATATGTAAACCCGTGGACACTCCTCTTCCAAGAAATTGGAGGAAAGAGGATGCTACTTTACTTTTGGAAAAGTAGTGGATGCTACTATCTACAGGCAGCTAGTAGGTTCACTGATGTACTTGGTGAACACCAGACCAGACATTTGCTACGCAATTAACCAGCTGAGTCAAGCTATGGCTAAGTCGACCATGCTCTTTTTGAAGGCGGGGAAGCTTTTCTTGAGATATCTCAGGGGCACTACAAAGTATGTATTATGGTACAGACAAACATAGGGAGTGAAGCTTCAAGGCTTCACAGATGCAGATTGGGCAGGAAGTCCATCAAATAGAAAGAGCACATCAGGAGGGATCTTTAGCATAGGATCAACAACAATTTCTTGGTATAGTAGGAAGCAGCGATCTGTGGCACTCAGTTCAGCCGAGGCAGAGTACATGGCAGAAAGTCAAGCTACATGTGAGGCCATTTGGACGAGAAAGATCCTGGTTGGTTTGTTTGGTTCTCAAATGGATTCGAAAATGATACATTGTAATAACCAGAGTTGCATTAAACTCTAGGTTAATCCAATGTTTCATGATAGGTCCAAGCACATAGACATCTGGTACCACCATCTCAGAGATTGTGTTCAGAGGCGCATAATGTTACTTCAGTACATTCCCATAGAATATTAGGATGCAAATATTCTGATGAACGCAGTCACCATGAGAAAATTTGAATGCCATAGAGGCAGGATCGAGGTGGCAAATAATCCCTTTCTTGTTGAGAGGGAGTGTTGAAGTCGAACAAGAAATTGCAGCTCACACACACTAGTGTGGGCCAAATTAATTAATTAATTTGGTGCAGTGTCTAATTTAATTTTCCCTTAATTAAATTGGACAATAAAATGTAATCTTATCTCATGATCAATTGTAACAGTTAACTAAGTGTGATAAAATCAGTTAGCTCATGTAGTTCGAGTTGAGGGTGGTTGGTGAGGCATGCAGAGTAATTCTATTAGTTATGGAGTTCAAATTGTAGTTGGTGCATTAGTTTAATGCATGTGTAATCGGTTAACTCAGTTAGGTGAGTTAGAGCCAGTTGAACTAGCTATAACTATTTATTGCACTAGTGAGAGATCAAGTGAATTAAATATTATTTAATTCACAATCGGTGATTTTCCATGCAACTGATGATTTACTATTAATAACTACATGTATGTCAGTTCCAGTGGAGACCCAGTTGAGACAAAGGTTAAAGGGAGGTTAATTATCAGTTGTGTGATTAGTAGGTTGCTTGCATGCAACCAGGCATCCATTAGATTGCCCATGATCCTTGTGCCGTTTAGGAAGGCCAAAATTCCTAAAGAATAGCGATTGCATTCATCAGGAATTGCGCAAGCAAGGCAGGCTGTTTAGAGGTTGATAATTGGCTAAATGTTGGTCAATTTTTTTCCAGGACAGTGTGAGACAGTTAGCAGAGTGCAGGATACTCTTGTGAGAAGAGTGAATTGTAATTGTTTCATGGTTACATGGTTAATATACAATAGACGATAGAGGGGTTTTGAGGAGCAAGATTTCCCCAAGAATTTATCTATGTTGTTGTTTGATTTGATTCTTTCTTTGCTTCATATGATTGGCGATTGCGTTTAATTTTCGCAATTGATTTGTAGAAGGATTCAATATCTAGCTTTAGTACATTGTTAGATCAGATTGAATCCATTGATATACATATGTTTGTATAATTTCTACATTATATGATATCATTCTTGTTGACACCTAATCCTATAAGATTGATAAAAAAATTGTAAATATGTAAATATAAAGTAAGAATACGGAGAAACTTGGGAATTTAAATCCCAAGGGTCACCAACCATTTGTATTTTATTACCTTCATATCAATGAAATGCATCATTTGGGAGTTACCATCCTGGCCTAACATGGTATCAGAGCCTATGTACCTGGTTCATCTACAAGTTTTTGCTGCTTAGTAACTCCCCTCCATTGTAACTCTATCATCCACTCTGCCTATCAAATTTATTATTCCGATTCAATCATTTTTTTGCAGTCGTATCTTTGTTATGTAGTCAGTTTGTGGTTATTCTACTAGACTTATGTTCTCTCTTCCATTGCTCTAACACACAAAAAAACGTTGGTCCTACCTTGAACAATGTTGACATGAGTAATCCTTAGCATTAGTGAGCCATTATAATGTTGATTAATCCTCCTTCGCACTAAGAAAGCATCTAATTCTTGAAGTAGGTTTCAAGGTTAAATTTTATCTTAATGCTAGGTCGCCCTTTTTATTTATTTTTCCCATAAATTCTCATCGAGAGCTTCCAATTACTCATCGAAGTGTCATCCAATTATTTTTATAATTTGAAATATATGTTACCACAAAATTTTTTGGTTATTTCTCGAGGGAAAGAAAATAATTGAATGTTCATTGTGCCTTATAGTGTTTGATTTGATTTTTATTTTGACTCAATGAAAGAAATAACAAGTAAATGTGGTGTTTCATATGATTTGGATTTTAGCGAGTAATATGGGTGACACAACAAAAAACGGCTGCAAAATAAAATAGTCAAGAAATTAGTGAAAAGGAATATTGTTGGTTTAAGTAATTTGGTAGCAAGTTCGAGGTGTGGACCCTTATACAAGTCCTAAAGTGCAGGTTCAAAAAGTTTGAGGCCCAAGAGCTCTCCTTAAATATTGCATTTGGCAAAGTCGATTCAAAAGGTCAATGAAATTTGTTGTATGTTGATGGTATTTGTGTGTAGTGATGAGATTCTCATATATATATATATATATATATATATAGTTTGTATGCAATCATGTATATATAGAGAGTACACCTTTTCTCTTGTGTTGTAGTCATCCGTGCCAATGTCATATTTATAAGTTGGTCGAAATGAGAGTGCATATCCAAATTATTATATTTAGAACATCCAAAGCATGAGTATCTTCATTAGTATACTCTTCTAGGATTAAAATATTGTGGTTTTATTTGGCATTTCATCTTAATTTCCTAAGTGAAAACCTTTGTTGAATATGCATTCACTAATCTCCATTGTTGTAGTAGTTCTCACCGACAAGGATAAATACCATTGAATGCTCCAAGAAAATTAGACAAACCTTTATTTTCAATGTCCTATGGAAAGGTGCATATGAAGGAGAAAATGATAATATGTCCGCCAATCCTACATCAAAAAAAAATCTTGCCTTATGGGAGAACAATAATAACAAGTCCTATGCCTTGATTATTTCTTCTGTAAATGAAGAGGTGTGTCATTACATAACTCCAATTACCAATGCTTTTGACACATTAAATAAATTGAAAGATTTATACTATTCACACTATTAACTTGATGTAATCGAGATAATGATCAAACACTTCAACCTAGAATTGAAGGGTGATGACCCCTTGGCCCTAGCCTCTGAACTTAGAGCTATCATGCATGATTTATAAGCCACTAGAGTTAAAATGGACATTCCTCTCATAGATTTTTTCAAGGCACTACATCCCACATATTCTCACTATTTTGAATCCTTACAAGTGTTGGAAATACTAAGAGGAATGTGAATCGATATTTCCCTTATTTTTACACATTTTCTTAGTTTATTTTATTTATTTAGAGCATTAAAAGAAAAAATGACACATAATCACATCACACAATAAGTACATAGAGGATATCTCTAACCAAATTCTTTGTTATGTATGGTTACATAAACATTTACCAGTTGAACTAGAAGGAAGTGCAAAACTCCCCAAAGGTTTCCGAAGAGTTTTACATATACAATTTGAAGGGGTCTTCAGTCCCCTTGTACAAATAAATTTCCCTACACCAGAATTCAACTTCTATTACAATCACTCCTATTTCCATAGTTGTTGTTACCATTATCCACTACAACACTTGCTGCCATTGTTGTTTCTCCTGCTGCAACCACTATTGCTACCACTGTCCACTGTTGCCATTGTTGTTACTGCTAATACTGTCACTGTCCTCTTATATCCCACAATATTTTGTTTCAATTTTTCATTTAGCCTCACAACATTCTGCTCAAGAATTTTCTTACATTATGTTTTCATACGTTATATAGGTTAACTATCATAGTGCCACTACCATGCGTCACACTTTCAAATAGAGACACAACCATACATAAATACATAGAGAACACTGCCATATCAATACCCTCTATGTTACTACCATATCAATATTTCTCAAGGTCACTGCCATATCAATATTCCTCAAGGTCACTGTCAGATGGCCATACAAGATCACTGCCCGTGTCATTCATCAAGGTCATTGTTATTTTAATACATCAAGGTCATTGTTATGTAACAAGGTCAGTATGTTGTCATTCAAAATATCATTTAGTCATCATCACTTCGATATGTCTCAGTCATAAAAATAGAAGACCATTGTCATACATTAAATATACAAATCACAAGTCATGACAACAACCTCATCATTCTCACTGTTCAACCCTGCATAGATATATGACCACAACACTAGTTCAATAATTAGATTAGAAGTTCTGTAAATTAAGTAAATATCACCCGCCAACATCACTATGAAACCCTAGAATTTTATTTTTCATACCAATACCACTATCAAACTTGTTGCAAGTTAAGGACACTATTGAAAATAAAACCCTTATTGCAGACTTGATTAATGTTGTTTCATAGAGACTTACCTGCGAGAATACTACACTGAATCATCATTTCCATACTTCTTCAACATGTGCAAGGGATGTGAAAATAAAATTTATACCTCTATTCTTAAACCCTTTAATATGATATAACAAGCCAAATACCAAAATTATTACAACCTTCAAAAACAAAAGAATGCTTCTTCAAAAGCAACATTGTCAAGCTTATAATATTTTTCTATCTCAATTACTATAATGAGCTTACCCTTTCTTAAGGTTTCATTCAAATAGGCTACATGTGTTCACAATTAGGTTACAATCAAATCATCTCCATAACTGCTAATTTAATGTACCTTAGATACCCTATAGATATATGTCTTTCTGATGCAGATATTTTTTTAAACATGTCTTCAATAGTGATGCTTCATCAAGAAAATATGTTCAACCATGAACAAGAAACCAAATTAAAACTGTCCACTAATATCTTAAGCCTTGAAGAACTTCAAAAATGATGAAGTTTTGTAGTGGGTATGCAACATGTCTTAAATGAATGTTTTACTTGATCTCACCTAGTTCAAAAATCGTATGCAACAATCAATAGTCTCCACGCATAGAGTAGTAATTTGAAATCTTCAAACAAGCACCATGCTACTGCAATTGCTTCAAAAATCACACTTTAGAATTAGCAGGTCTGCATAGGATAGGTTTTCATCGAATCTATCCTAAAAAATTGTGCATTAAGTATAGGTAAGATTGTTCAGTGTATTGTAGAGATAATCAAGTTATGCTAGGTCGTTTGTCAATAAGGTCGCAAAGACAATAAGCTTATATCTATTTATGTCACAAGGCACAAATTCTATCACTAACAACTCTCTACAAGATATGCATATTTACTTCAGGCCGCAGGTATGAGATATTGGTCACAGTTAAATAAGTCTAAAACTCTTCCACCATGGAGCTATTACCCTGTGATGTTTGACACAAATTCCAGATAGATTTGGTATGAATTCATGAATTAGATCATGCGCACAGGAGTAGATACAAAATTAGATCATGCTAATGTTTAAGAGAAACATGTGCATTACATGACTTCTAGGCATGTTCATAAATTTTGTGCAAATTCTTGTTGTCACTTCCTTAGACAGATCGAGCCCTAATAGGGAAGAAAATACCTTCGTAAGCTTCCAAAACAATGATGAAGCTTTAGCAAAATTCACCAGGTCACAAGGATGTTGATCCATCACTCATAGATGGTATAGAGCTCCAGGAATTAGCTACAGGAGATATGTTCTTTGTTTAGCAAGGCCACTGACCAAGTTGAAGAAGAGACCATACAAGTTCAACCTACAAAGACAAATTTTATCCCCAACGAATCCCATGTAATCCATACCCCCAATACCCTTCCAAACCTTCGTCCTCAACAATATAATAAATAATATACCACAAGGTGATTCCATATGATAGATGAACAAAACCCTTGAGTCAAATTCAATCAAGAACATTCCCAACTTGCCTCCTCGTATACTTCTCAGTGTCGTAGCTATTTCAGAACATTCGTCTAAATATAATAGAAAATGAACATAGATTGATGCTCACAATTGAGATGAGATTGACTCCCTTTTATAACAATGAGAGTTTCTTTCTTGGATATGACATGAATGAGAGTAGGTAGACCGAATTTACTTTGAAAATATCAGATTTAAATTAAAATGGAGCCAAAATAATTTTGAAATTTTGGTTGGAGCTAACATTTCTTTTCCAATTTTGGATTATTGTGAATGCAGATAAATTAATATAATTTCCTTCAATAATAAATACATTCAATTAACAAGTATTCCTCTAATCACGGTGAAATTATTTTAATCCCATGAACTAAAGGTAAGTTTCCATTTCACCATATTTTGGGTCTCCAAGCACAATAAGACATCTTTCTGTTCCACATCATTTAACCAATAATGTGATGCCACATCATCACTCTTTTAGAGTTTTTGACCACAATGTGGGTGCACAGACTTTGATTGGGCATATCTCTCAAATTGTGTGGGCCCACCAAACGTGCCACATACTGTCGGAATTAACATGACGAAGAGAATCCAATGATGATGGTCTCCAAGGAAACTTCATTGATCCACTTCTTCAAAATATTTAACAAGTGTGAGGTATGTTCATCATCTATAAAATCCAAACCCTATAGCTAGGGTTTCATAAGTGAATCATCTAATATGTGAATTCTTGTGTACCAAGGACATCAATAATGATATCCTGCACCCACTTTGACATCACACACCTACTTTTACATCGATGAAAACATACTAAAAAATATCCCCCTTTGTCATTGATGTCAACGCACCTGATCATCATTTGATGTGTTGCATAACCTCCCCTTGAATTCATGATTCTTCTCTTCGTTTCTTTCCAATATTCTTTCCCCCTTTGACATCAAGACGCATCATTTTCAATGATGATATCTTCATTTGACATGCCCCCACTCGTGACAATGTGCTTTCTTGTTGCATCATCTCTTCCATTACACAAGCTCTCGCTAACAACAAGCTTTCATGTTGTATCATCTTTCCATTACATAGGCCCCCCTGACAATACACTCTCCTCGAGAAACATGTATTCCAATTATGTGATAATTCATTGTGAAATATGTTTTCTCTGCTAGACCCTGGTGGTCTTGTCTTTTTTCCTAGTGAGTATCTTTCCTTCCTGGTCTTGTGAGTTCCACATCAAGTTGCTTCTAAAATCTCGTGCAAAATGGCCAAAGTCATGACATAGGTAGCACTCTAATTTTGGTATGAAAAATGAAGCAAAGGCGTTGTAACTTTTTTTGTCATAGGAATATGTGACTTTGTATTATCTTCCAGTAAATATGCCTTCGGGGATTTGATAAATCCCCCTATCATTATTCGTGTTATATTACCTGCAATCTCCAAATTTATGTCCATAGTTATAACATGCATAAAAACAACCATAAAATGTGGCTACATACCTAGGTATATGGGGAGATGATCTCCTAAAGGTGTCTCACCCTTAATAATATCCAAGGCTTTGTTGCTCTCCACTTTTGAATGCTATTCTATGATTTGGTGTCTCGAATGCATTAAATTGACTCCTTGAGGCATTGGTCTTCCAGCTTCTGGTGTTGGTTGACTTGTGCAAAACTTTGAAATTGATCTTATCTTCATCTTTGGCATGATGATTCTTTTCTTCTTTGACATGTGGCTTCTCTTCATCTTTGGATTGAGGCTTCTCTTCATGAGGCTTATTTTCTTCATGCGAATTCTCTTCCTCTTTTACATCTTCATCCTTGCAGCAGGAGGACTCACTAGCATATCCAAGACTTGTCTTGATAAGTGGTGATCTTTGGTAATTGAGAGTGTCATCCAAGACCCGTGAACTCCTCAATATTTGATTCAAATTTTCCACTTATTTTCTCAAGGTGATGATTTATTGTTCATGTTTCATGAAACCCTATTCCTTCTACTTCATTTTACTTCTTACAACTTCCTCAATCCTTTTGGCTTCTTCAAGTTCCCTCTTCAAGGTGGTAATTTTCTTGCCAAGTTCTTTATCTTGCTTGTTCCAATTATTTTCCATTTCATTTTCCTTGAGGTGGCTTGCTAAGGTGATTTACCTATTATTTACTCTTGCAACATGCTTTTGAGGTGATCCACATCCTTTCTTCATCAAGTTCACGATCCTTTTTTGGAATTTGTTGGTTATCAATTTGATTTCGAAGAACACTAATTTAAACGAGGAATAATCTCTAGTTATCATATATCTTCATCTTCTATTTCTTTAACTCTTCACGTTCCTTACAAAGAATACTATACATACCTTTGAGAAAATCCCTGTCCCATTCCAATTTACAAATTTTGTCCTTAAGACACTTAACATCTTCCTCGGGATTAACAACCATTTTATCTTCAACTACAGGCTCCACCATTCAACTCTAAAATTTTGCGGATCTACCTTCAAGTAGTTAGGCTTCCAAGGAGGGTGAATCAATATTTCCATTACTTTTACACAATTGGTTAGTTTCTTTTATTTCTTAAAAGCATTAAAATAAAACATGACACATCATCACATCACACAATAAATACACAGAGGATGTCTCTGTTATGTATGGCTACATACACATTTACCAATTGAAGTGGAAGGAAGTACAAAAATCCCCAAATGTTTTTGAAGTATTTTACAAATACAGTTTGAAGGGGTCTTTAGTACCCTTGTACAAATCAATTTCTTTGTACCACACTTCAACTTCTTCTATTGCCATTCCTACTACCACTATCCACTGCCACGCTTGTTGTTCCTACAACCACTGCTGCTACTACTAATGTCCATCGATACCAATGTTGTTACTGGTGCTACTGTCACTATCCTCTTATATTCCATAAGATGATGTTGCACTTAATGATTCGACCTCACAACATTCTTCTCAAGAACTGCCATACATCACGTTGTTAAATAGAGACATAACCATATATCAATACATAAATATCACTGCCATATTAATATCCTCAAGGCCACTGCCATATTAATATTCCTCAAGGTCATTTCCAGATAAATATTCCTCAAGGTCACTGTCATATTTCCATACAAGATCAATGCCCCTATCATTAATCAAGGTCACTGTTATTGTAATACATCAAGGTCACTATTATGCAATAAGGTCACTATGTTTTTGTGCACATTCTCAGTTGGTCATTGTCACTACCATATGTCTTAGTCATAAAAATACAAGACCATTGGCATACATCAACTATAAAATTCTCAAGTCATGATAAAAACCTCATCCCTCTCATTTTTCAACCCTACATAAATATGTGGCCACAACCTTGATTCAATAATAAAATTAAAATTTATGTAAATTTTGGTACATATCACCTGTCAACATCACTATGAAACCCTAGCATTATATTTTGCATACCAATACCACTGTCAAACTTGGTGCAAGTTAAGGACATTGTTGATAATAAAATCCTTATTGCAGACTTCATTAATGTTATGTCACAAAGCCCTAACTTCAAAAATACAACACTGAATTATCATTGCTATACTTATTCAACAATTGCAAGGGATGTGACAATAAAATTTATACCTCAATTCTTAAACCCTTTAAGATGATACAAAAAGTCAAATACCAGAATTAATACAACCTTCAAAAACTGAAGAATGCTTCTTCAAAAGAAACAATGTCAAGATTATAATCTTTTGTTATCTCAATTACTATGATGAACTTACCCTTTCTGAAGGTTTTTATAAAATAGGTTGTAGGTGTTCACAATTAGGTTACAAGCAAATCATCTCTAGAACAATTGATTTAATTCACCTTAGATACCCTGTAGATATATTTCCTTCTGATGTAGAGATTGTTTTCAACATGTCTTCAATAGTGATGCTTCATCAAGTAGATCTGTTCAACTATGAAAAAGATACCAAATGAAAATTGTGCACTATTATCTTAAGACTTGAAGAAATTCACAACTGCTTCAATTTTGTAGTGGGTATGCAACAAGTCTTAAAAGAAATTTTTAATTGATATCACCTAGTTCAGAAATCGTATGCAACAATTAGTAGTATCAACACTTAGAGTAGTAATTTGACACCTTTAAACAAAAATCATGCTACTGGAATTGCTTCAAAAATTAAACTTTAGAATTAGCAGCGACACATGGGATAGGTATGCACTGAATATATATTAGAAAATTATGGGTAAACATAGGTCAGTTTGTTCAGTGTATTGCAAAGATAATCAGGTTACATCAAGTTTTTTGTCAACAAGGTCGCAAAGATGAGAAGCTTAGATTTGTTTATTTCAAAAGGCACAAAATTTTATCACTAACAAATTTGTATAGGATATCATATTTACTCCAGGGCATAGGTATGAGTTAAGGGTCAGAGTTAAAGAAGTCCAAAACTCTTCCATCATGGAGCTGTTAATTTGTGATGTTTGAAGCAAATTACAGTTATATATTTGGGACAACTTTAGGAATTAGATCATGCATATAGGAGTAGATCCAGAATTAGATCATGCTAAAATTTAAGAGTCGCAGGTCCATTAAATGACTTCAGGTCATGCTTAGAAATTTGGTGCAAATTCTTGTCATGACTTCCTTGGAAAGATCGAGCCCTAATATGGAAACAAATGTTAGGTCCCTATATTACTAGTGTAGACCCATTATTGTTATTGTTGTGCCCATGTAGCACCAATATTTTTATTGTTGTGCCCCATTAAATCCCACTATTGGTATTGTTAGGCCCTGTTGAGGCCCCAAAAACCGGTGCAACAACATTAGGGAAACCACTCGGTCGGGGACTTAAAAATTGTCCATTTTCTGTTTGGAATGGTGGCTCCGGATGGATTTGTGGGACCAGTTTCCCAGTGGAATATAATTGGGTAAATGGATGGATTTATAACTATCTGTAACTTGGTATATGGAAGTATTAGCAAGCTTGTAGTAAATAATATATCTATCTACTATGTATCCCAGGATGAAATATATTCTCTGTGTGATTTATAAAAATGATCTTTCAGTGGATGCAAATGAAGACCATACAAACACTTAGAGATATGAAAACGACTTGAAGTAATTGATTTAATTAAATAGTTAATGAAATCAATTGGATAAATATTATATCACAACTTTTAAATTCATATATTGCAGATGTATCAAAAGATAAAAGTATAACATGTTCAAAAGTGAGTTAATGCCGAACTGTATTAAAATAGATACATGAAACAAAACATCATAAGATAAATAACCATTTCTCCTTTGAAACAAAAATATAACACATAGGATAAAAGTACCAGGTATATGTTCAGTCTTCTCATTTGAGAAAAATTACTTGGTCCAACCCTTTCTATTCAGAAAAATTCAAGAGTTAAAAAGTGCAATATCCATTAAGTCTTCCTTTCAAAATTTCAGGACCCTGTCTTCAAATACATGAAGAGGTTTATATATAAAAATAAAAGTCTTAAAATAGTTATTACAATAAAAATCTGAGGAGGTTTAAAACAAACCTCCTTGAACTAGGTGAACATTAAATAGAAACATAAATTAAAGGGGTGACTTGCTTGATGACCATCCTGCTGTCTCATTGGCCATTTGTTCCTTCAGCTGAAGGATATTAAGCATAGGCTTAACCGCTAGAGGTTGGTCTAGCCTGATGCACAACTGTCCAGTGAAAGGAACATCAGAAAGTGGAGGAAGCATGTAGGAGGATGTATCTGTAAGACAACTAAGCATAAGCCATTGGCTAAGAGGCTTTACCAAGTATCTCCAATACTTATCCCAATCTAGTTTTTCCAACTTTCTGATGTGTTCCTCTTTTACCTTTGAAACTTCTTGCCATTGTCTTATCAAGTCTTTCACGATAAGAAGTGCACTAAGAGGACATCTGTCGATAAGGTTTGCAACAATGATATTTTTACTAAAAGTTTCCACAATGTTAGTAGCCACATATTTTGCTCTGCAAATGACTCTTTCAGCATGTTTCAACTGTATGTACCAACCAGTAAATAATATTTCTTAATTTTCTTCTTCAATCCTAGGCAGGTTGGCCTTTCGGCCATCAACAAAATCCTTCCAGGTGACATACTTGAAAACCTTATCATCGATCTCATAAAAACTAATCCTCTGGTCTGAAATGTGATTCATTAGTGAATCACTTTGCTCACACAATTCAAGAATATTTGATAATTTTTGACAAAAAATGACTTGCTGTTGTGCCAATAAAGTATTTAGTTCCAAGGCCTCTTTTCTGAATTCATCAATCTTTGGATTATCCTTAATTTTCTCTATAGAAAGCTGCAATTGATGAATTTTAGTGTCCTTTGAACTAATTTCATTCCAGTGCTGAATCTTCAATTGGTTCATGCTCTCCTGGAGCTGCGTGACCTGTACCTATAGCTGTTGATTGACATTTTGTATCTCTGCCTGTAGCTCAAGTTCTGGTTGGATGATTCTTTCATATTTTTATTTCATCAACTATTGAACCTATCTATGAGTCTTTCCAGACAACATCCATCGAGACATCTCCTTTAACAAGGGGTTGAGATTGCTATGATCTCCTTATTTTCTTCTGTCTGCTCAAAACTGCTTTATGTTTAGGACTGTACAAAATGTACAGAGGAGGGATTTCCTCAATGTTAAGTACAATTTCAGTAGTGGGGAAGGCCGAGATGAATTCCACTCTCTCTGGGCTTACTAATTTGTCATAGGGTTCAGTAGTGAATGAGTCTTGACTTTTAGTTTGAGGTGTATTCACAATATTTTGCTGATCAGTAATTATAACTCCTTGGTCTCCCTGGAGTTTTAGGTTAAATTCCTTCAAAAATTCAATCAAATTACTTGGGAAATCTAAATCCATAGTTTGAAATTTGGTTGATTTATCTTGGTCTGTTTTGATAATTACTTTAGTATCCTTAGTTTCCGATTCATTCTCCTTTTCCTTCTGAGTTAGGGGTTGGCATAATTCCAGCATTTTTAATGGAATTTCTTCCAATCTCTTGTTCCTATATTTCTTAAACTTTGGTAATTTTTGTGGATGGAGGCATAGGGCTGCCAACTTCTGAACTGTAGAGTAATTATTGAGTGACTCGAATAAGTCATCAAAATCATCTTATTCATGAACAAAAGGCCTAATTTTAACATGGGTAGTAAAATTATTGGCAACTTTAATATGGTCATATTGTCTGTTTGAAATTATAAACAATTTCAAACATTCAATTTGGATTATCTCTATAAATTCATGCTTGTAATTTTCCAGACCATAAACACCACAATTAATTAGAAATGAAGGCTATGATTCTTTCCTTCAGAAACCTGGTTAGTCCGTTGCCAAAAAATTGATATGCTACTTCTCTTGTAAGAAACTTATCAAGAACATACAATGGTAGAATATGCAGCCGAGCTAAGCTCCCAAATACTCTAACATAGGTGAAAAAATCTTCTCCAAACCATTTTCTAATGGATGAGAAATCAAATTGAGCCTCTTTTGACAATATAGGGGCTTTATCATTAAAGACATCTTGAAACAAAGGGAGAATGACTCCATGGCAGATTTTATAAAAGGGGTTCTCAATTTTTGATTCCCATAACATGCTATGAAATATATGAATGGATAGGGGGTCCTGGGTAGTCCATTACCAGCCCATGGTTGGAAAATCCGAAGGGAAACACACATCTTCCATGATATAAGCACTCATATAAAATGGGGAGAAAATTTTGCAGGAAATAGAGCGATTTTTCCTATATTCCAAAATTTGAGTTGTAATATTATTAGACAGAATGTTTCCCCAATCCATAACATAAGAGTCTGCAACTGCTTCCATGAGGGGAACCAATTCTACTGAAAATATGGTAGTGTCAGGTTGACCAAAAAGCCTAGACATCATGGTAGCAACATAACAGTAGGGACTTGTAAGGGAGTCAGTAGAATACATACCCTTGTCATCATTCTTGTGCTTATTGGGGTTACTTCTCCATTGATTGATTGGATTTTATTTGAGCTCGTTTTCTCGTTGGCAAACTATGCCAGAAATTCCTTGTCATAGACCTTTTCAGGGTCTGGGATGTGGTACATCAGCTTCAAGTCTTCGGCTTTGAAGGTTTTGAGATTCAAAAATATGATGATCCTATTGAAAATTAAGCACCTACACTAGGATGGAGCCTCGGGCTATTTTTAGTTGTAAGTATTTTTTTAGAACGGATGAGAAAATTCTATTTATAGCGGACGTTTATTTATAGATGGTGAGAAAATTCTATTTATAGATGATGTTTTATTTTTAGATGTATGTGCGAAGTCTATTTATAGATCACATGTCTATTTATAGATGCATGTCGACTATTATTATCCCTTAATAATAGTTGGGAAATAAATATTAATCTATTCTCATGGAGCACTTGGAATCAATTAACTGAAGTGGAAAACCAATTAGCTGAAGTAATTTCGAGTTCAAAGGTTGGTTGGTGGGACATGCAAGTGGAATTAGTTGTAATTGAGTGATTCGAAGTTGTAACGGAGTTGGATGTATAGTTATGTGAGTTGTAAAGTAGTTTAACTCAGTTAAGTGAGTTAAAATCAATTTTGCTAGTTGTAACTGAAGATACACTAGTGAGAGATCAGTGAATTAAATATTAACTTAATTCACATGGAGTGATCTCACATGCAACTAAAGTTTTACTACTGTTAACTACAAGCATGTCAGATCTAGTGGAGACCCAGTTGAGAGGTAGGTGAAAGGGACAGTTGACTATTAGTTGTACTATATTGGATTGCACTCTTGCAAGCCAAACACACATTGGATATGCTCATGAGGATTGCGCAGTCAAGGAGGGTCTAATTGCATCGAATTGGTCTTTTTAATAAACTTGGATTGCGCAGTGGAGGCAGGCTGTTGTGAGGCAGAAATTTGGCTAAGGCATTTGTTAATTTCTGCAAGACAGTGTGAGACGATTGTATATTGTACTGAGAGCTCTTGGATTAGAGTTTTGTATGAGATTGCTTCATGATCCATGATATATACATAATATATGATAGTGGGGTTTTTAGCTTTATTCTTTCCCAGTAAACATCTGTGTTATGTGTGAATGATCTTTCTTCATGTGTTTGCAATTGATGATCGTGTTTTAAATTTCCACAAGAATTTTTGTAGAAGCGATTCTGTATTTAACAGTGTCATATAATTATTAGATCAGGAGAATCCAGGCAATACATAATTGTATTAAACTTTCTACAGAAGGAACCAATCATCGTTCCTCTGCTAGTTAGAAAATTCTTGTCCCCAATGTTGAGGTTATCAATGATCCATCTTACCATATCAATGTATGGTAAGATTTTAGGTTCTGCAACAATTCGATGCAGGAAAGAATCAACCACTTCTTTAGTAGTAGCTTATGAAGAATCAAAAGCATTGACAATAGCTTTCCTTTGAAATTTGTGAGATTTCTCATCCTCAAACAACTTGTACATGGATTCTCATGAGGAGGACACGCTTTCCGGTCCACATGTAGTGTCTGTAAACAAAGGAAGCATCTATGTTCTCTCAGTTTCAGTGGGTGCAAGGTTTATGGGGGCCATTTATTTCTTAGCTTTCTTAAGAGATTTAGACATCTCCAAAGAATTATGCCTATTTGGGCTCACCTACGAATAAATGAGTAATGATAAGCGAAAAGACGAAACTTTAATTTTACAAATGCACAAGTACCATAGTAATGGAAACAATTAAACGAATGAAATTTGGCATGTTGCTAATATATGAATTCAATGCTTCTTAGAGTTAAATCATTATGGAGGCATGGGCAACAAAACCATTAAGTTATGGAATTATTGGTTGATATGGTTTGATGTGCCCATATAATCATTTCAACATTAAAAATAGATATGTTTCGTCACAACATTTCTCGTGTGTAAATATTCATTTAATATTGATCGATTTAGTTTTTCTGATTGCGCTATCGCAATCAAAATATCGGCGAAAATAGATGGAGTGTAAAAGTGTTTGTGTTGTGAAAATGCAATGTGCGATTTGCGATAGACTATATCGCATCGGTGAATATGGTTGAAGGGGAAGAGTGTTTATGTTTGCAAAATTGTGATACGATGGATTATATCGCATCGGGAAAACATGGAGAGCGACAAAAAGACCATCAAGGTAGAGTTGCGAAATGCGATTTGTGATGGCCTACGTGGTGGAAGTGGGTCCCACAAGCTTTCCCTTATAGAATTCGTTTGGAAAAATTCCTTTTCCCTTTATAAAAGCGCTTATGTTTATATATCGCATCATAATATGTTTTAAGTGAGTTTTTAGGAGTCATATGTGCTTCATTGCGGTATTGCGATTGAGATAATGCGATCTTTCTCCGCTTGTGTGCTTTTAATGCCAAAATTCAAGGTTTTTTCACTTTTTGATTCCTATTTCTATCTAATGAATCAGTCTAAGGGTCTTATTTGTTTAAATATAAAAATTTAAAAAAAGGTCCCCATTATTTTGTAAGGTAACTAAGCTAAAATAATGGGGGTTGTTGAATAGCACAACGAGCCCTTACACTATTTTTGTTATGTAGGCTCTGATTATATTGTGACCCCTTAGTCTCCTATATATATATCAAGGAGGTCTTTCCATTTGTACCATCCATGAATTGTTAATTTAAGTGATGTAAAAAAGGTTCCCCCCTTGAATATGATAATTTTAAATTCATTGATACACACACACACACACACACATATATTGTAATGTGGTTGCATAACATTTAGTATCAAAAATTTGGATTATAGGGTTTTTCTGCTTCAAACAGGTCATCTTGGAATTTTCTCTATAATGTTTTTCATACAAGGCTTAAGAGAAAATTTTGCTTGAAAAATCAGTTTGATGTGATTCAAAGGGAATATTGAAGCATATATATTGTTGTTTGATTCCAAAATTCTTCAAAACAAGAAAATGGATACACCTATTAAGCAACCAAAAATATATACAATGACGCATGAAAAAGAGGAAGAAATGCAACATGATATATCAAAATTATGTGACCAAGAGCAATAAATTTCGCACTCGAAAAGAGTAACCAAAAATGAATTGGAAGTGATGATGAATATTAAAATGGATGGTTTATAATTAAAAATAAAAAGGGACATGGAAGGTTTAAAATCAGAGGTGGAAGCAATGATGAATTACAAGATGGAAGGGTTGATGGAAGGTTTGATAAAGTTGCTGCAATAAAGGCTTCCTAGTGGTGTCAAGGTAATCCATGAAAATCATGATGAATACAAAAGGGATATGAATTATGATTTAGAGACTCCAATGTTGGGTTTAATACCCACCACATTCCAAATATAAATATGAGGAAGTTTGATGGCAAGGATACGGTAGCATGGATACTGCTAGGTCCATATATTACTAGTGTAGTCCCTTATTGTTGTTAGTGTAGCCCCCTTATTATTATTGTTGTACCCATGTAGCCCCCATATTGTTATTATTGTGCCCTTACATTATTATTTTTAGGCCGGCTAGGATTATAGTGTGACCCCATGTACTCCTATATATAGGAAGGAGGTTTTGTCATTTGTATCATCTAAGAATTGTTCATTTATGTAATTTAAGGAGGTTTTCCCCTCGAAGTGGTTGAATTCTAAGGCGTTGATCTCTCTTTTCTTCTATTTTTGGAGTTGGTTTCATAACATTTGGTATCAGAACTTTGGATTCTAGAGTTTCGCTGCTCCAAATAGGTCATAGTGGAATTTTCGCTATAAATTGTTTTGTACGAAGGTTCAGAAGCTGGAATTTTTACCTCGAGAAGCCGAAATCCAGAGGAACTTCGTGTAAAATTTTTAGATCTTGGTTCACAATATTTTCGAATATATGATCTATGGAAGTTAGGGTTTTTTTGTAGGCTCTCGAATTTCATCTAAAGGAGGTGACCTTGGGAAAATCGTCATATCTCTCTCTTTGAGCATCAGATTGGAATTCTGTAAAACATGCCCAAAATTACATGGATTGCAGTTTCTTTTGTATCAATTTTAGAACCGGAGGAGACAATGACACGTGGCACCCCGTACAAGTGGGCTCTACTGAACCAGCCCATAATTAGGTCATTGTGGGATATTGGACATAACTTTGTGTTAAGGCATCCAAATTAGGTCAGACCCATGGAATTTGGAAGAAGCTTCAGAGGGCCACTACAGGACCAAATTTCAGATATTGGAGATCCAAAATCAGAAATATAATTCAGTTTCAATATCGAGCTCCTCAAAAGCAAGAAAAAGGTTCAAGTATTTTTTTTCTTCAAATTGCATAAGTCTTGTTTGAAAAATTAGTTTGAAGTGATTCCAAGGGCATATTGAAGCATAGATATTAGTATTGGGTTCTAAAATGCCCCTTAAAATAATTCAACACCCATTAAGCCCTAAGAATACTCTACTATGACTCATGAAGACGGAGAAGTGGAACATGATATATCAAAATTAGAAGAGCAAGTGCACCAAATTTTTCTCTCGCAGGGAAGCCAGGAAAGATAATAAGCTCTAATGTCATGACAAAGCTTATGAAGAAGGAACAACGAGGCATAATTGCACAATTATGCTCACTAGAAGCTCCTACATCAAAATCATCTATTTATCCAAATATACAAAAGGTCTTGGACAATCATTCCAAGGTGTTTGAAACTCCCAAAGGACTCCCACCTATTCATGATCATGATCATGCTATTCTTTTGATTCTAGGAAGCGTTCCTCCAAATATCAGGCCTTACAGATATCCTTATGACCAAAAGATCGAAATTGAATGTATGATTACAGAAATGTTAGAGGTTGGTATAGTTCAACCAAGTCAAAATTCTTTCTCTGCTCCAATATTATTGGTGCACAAGAAGGATGGATCATGGCGCATGTGTCCAGATTATATGGAGCTCAATAATCTCAATATTAAAGATAAATTTTCCATTCCTATGATTGATGAATTATAGGATGAATTACATGGAGAAATTTATTTTACCAAGTTGAATTTTTGTTCAGGATATCATCAAATTAGAATGAAGACTGAAGATATTCCGAAAACAACATTTCGAACTCATGAGGGTCATTATGAGTTTTTGGTCATGCCTTTTGGCCTTACCAGTGCACCTTCTACATTTCAAGGGTTGATGAATTCCATTTTCAAACCCTTCCTCAGAAAATTTGTGTTAGTATTTTTTGATGATATACTAATCTACAACAAGTCTTGGAAGGATCATGTTCAACATGTTGAGAGGGTGTTCAAACTATTGGAGGAGAAATAATTATATGCAAAAACCTCCAAATGTTTCTTTGGAGTACAAGAGGTGGAATATCTTGGTCATATTGTATCTCACAAGGGTGTTAAGGTAGACCCTAAAAAAATTAAAGACATTAAGGAATGCAAAGTCCCCACAACCATAAAGAAATTGCGAGGATTTTTGGGTTAACAGGGTATTATCGCAAGTTTGTTAATAATTATGGGAGAATAGCAACCCCTCTAACAACATTATTGAAGAAATATGCATTTTCATGGACTCCTGAAGCAACTAAGGCCTTTGGACATCTTAAAGAGGAAATGTGCCTAACACCTGTCTTAGTTACGCCATAGTTCACAAAAACCTTTATAGTGGAATGTGATGCCTCAGGAAATGGAATTGGTGTTGTTTTAATGCAAGAAGGAAGACCCATTACTTTTTAAAGTCGTCCAATCAAAGGAAAGTATTTACAGAAAGCTATTTATGAGAAGGAAATGTTGGCAATACTACATGCACTAAAGAAATGACGACCTTACCTAATGGGAAGACAAGTCTTAAATACTTTTTGGAACAAAGGCTATCTTCAGAAGAGAAACAAAAATGGGTAACAAAGATGTTGGGTTATGACTTTGAAATAATCTAAAAAAAAGGGAAGCTAAATTTGGTTGCAGATGCACTCTCAAGAAAGGACGAAGAGGTGGAAGCATTGCTTTGTGCCATTTCTATTATCCAACCAGATTGGATAACCGAAGCAAGGGATGAATGGAATAATGACGAAGAAGTGTGGACACTCATTCAAAAGTTGCAACAAGGTACTAGTACATCTGATACATTTATTTGGAAAAATGATTCTGTATGGTACAAATATCGCTTATATTTTTGTAAGAATTCCCAACTAAAACAAAATATTTTTTTGGAATTGTACACTTCTCCCTTAGGAGGACACTCAGGATTTTTAAAAACTTACCATAGGGTGAAGAAAGATTTTTTTTGGGATGGAATTAAATCTGATATTCAAAATTTTGTGGCGGAATGTTTGCTTTTCCAACAAAATAAAGTTGAGACAATTAAGACCCCAGGTCTTCTACAACCTTTATCCATTCCAAGTCAATGTTGGGAGGATATTTCAATGGATTTTATCATAGGTTTACCTAAGTCCGAAGGAAAGAGTGTCATCATGGTTGTAGTTGATAGACTTACCAAGTATGCACACTTTTGTGCATTATCTCATCTATTTAAAGCAAGTACAATTTCTACTGCATTTATGGAAACAATTCAAAAGCTACATGGAAACCCAAAGATTATTGTAAGCGACAAAGATCCCATTTTTATTGGAAATTTTGGACGGAATTATTTTATTTTTTGGGTACTCAACTAGCTCATAGTTCATCTTATCATCCTTAATCCGATGGGCAAACTGAGCTAGTGAATAAATGTTTGGAAGCATATCTTCGTTGTTTGTATATGATAAAAAAACACAATGGTTCAAGTGGTTACCTCTGGCTGAATGGTGGTATAACAATTCCTTCCATACTGCAGCAAAAATGACCCCATTTATGGCACTTTATGGATATCATCCACCGTCCACCACATCATCTTTAAGAGAAAATTCTAAGGTTCAAGCAGTGGAATATCACATCGAGCATCAACAAAAAGTTCTCCAACTCTTAAAGGATAACCTAAATTTGGCACAAAATCGAATGAAATAACAGGCATATCAACATCGCTATGAGAGAATTTTTGATGTAGGAGACTGGGTATTTTTATAGCTACAACCATACAAACTAATGTCCCTCAAGCAAGCTAAGAAGGATGTTAAATTATCACCAAATTAGTATGGTCCTTACAAGGTGTCGCAAAATATTGGTACTATGGCATACAAATTGGAGCTTCTTGCTTCTTCTCGAGTTCATCTAGTTTTCCATGTTTCATGCTTAAAGAAGGTTCTAGGTGACAAACTTCTAGTTCAAACAATATTGCCAAAAATTGGTGAGGAAGAAAAAATCATATTGGAACTTGAAGCAGTCATGGAAACAAGAAATTGACAGCTACAGAATCAATCAATTTCAGAGTATCTGATCAAGTGGAATAACTTACCCACTGAAGATTCTACATGGGAGGATGAGAATTTTATACAGAATCATCCAGAGCTACTCAAGCATTGAGGACAACCCTTTTTTGAAGGAGAGGGGAATGTTAGGTCCCTATAGTACTAGTGTAGTTCCTTATTGTTGTTAGTGTAGCCCCCTTATTGTTATTGTTGTACCCATGTAACCCCCATATTGTTATTATTGTGCCCTTACATTATTATTGTTAGGTCGGCTAGGATTATATTGTGACATCATGGAATTCTATATATAGAAAGGAGGTTTTGTATCATGTAATGTAAAGGAGGTTTCCCCCTCAAAGTGGCTGAATTCTAAGGCATTGATCTCTCTTTTCTTCTATTTTTGGAGTTGGTTTTATAACAGATACTACAGATGGAGCAATTCTTTGATCTACATGATGTGTCGTACACACAAAAGGTACACATTGCATATTTATATTTAGAACAAAATCAGTTTGTGTGGTTGTAATGAACAAAGTTCATATACTCAGAGGAATGCTATGATACTAGTGTAATGAACAAAGTTCGTATACACAACAGAATACTCAAAATATCTTGCATATAGAAATATCCATCATAGGATAATATATATATATATATATGAGATTGTTACAAATGAGATCTGCTTATATATCTAGGCAGGTTCCTTTTCATGGATGGTCATGTCCATAGATAAATGCATATTCATTATTAACTACTAGTTAATTAATTATTATTTAAGTTTATTATTGTTTACATTTTAATTAATTTTATATAAATTATATCCATAAAATTTCCGTCCTCTTCAAAAAGCTTTGTCCTCAAAGCTGTAAAATTGTTGAATAGAGAAAGGATTTGACCATCCTAGATCAATATTCTATGGAATCTTGCAATTACTGGAAACTTTTGATGAATTGTTATCACCAGATTGAATTGTGCAAACTTTAGAGTTCTCCGGAACATAAGTGTGTCATTTATGTTATGAGTGATATAGATTCGTAGATTGATTGAAGTGTCTACTCTTGTGGTTCGGATGTAGATAAGGAGTTCTTATGTGACCTTCCTTTAACATGTGTGTGGTAATTTCCATATTTACTTTAGGTACTGATGTAGTTGAGTTGGTTATAGAATCTTCACTTGGAATTTCCATAGTTTGAACTACAACATTTGAATATGTTTTTACTTTAACTTATTGATTAAATTCTTGATTTGTGATGTTGTCTGGATCGAAATTCGTTCCTCTTGTTCGACTTGGATTGAAGACATTGACACTTTTTCCGTGATAAGTTATTCTAATTTGTTTTTCAATGATTTCTTATCATCCTTAATTTTCTTAATTTGAGTGGGTAGAATTTGATTATGTTTTCTAAGACATAAGAGTTCCTCATTTTTCTAGTCAAATTTATTTTGGTATTCAAGCTTCTCACCTTTTAAACACTTTATTTATTCTAATAACTCTTGGTTAAGTTTCTTTAAGCATAAATTTTCCTCTTCTTTTTTCTGATAGATTTTCGTTGAGTTTATTTTCATAATTTTCATTTTCTTGTTCTAACGTGTGCTTCCTAGCTTTAAATTTTCTAACTTATGCAAGTAGTTTCTGATTATGTTCCTTGAAACGTGAATTTTCTTTGTTTTTGTGGGATGTGACTTCTTCAAGCTCTTTTTTCTTCTTTGATACTATTACTGGATTCCCTTGAAACATTAGTTTCAAAATATCCTTAAGATATTTTGATTAAGACATTACCAATTATGATTTCATTGTCATGTCTTGGAATATGACCATCTTCTTATTGTAAGGGAACATCAAGATTTATGTGATATTCTTTTTCGTTGAGTTTCTTTTCATAATTTTCATCCAAAAATTCATTATGTGATATTCCAGAAGATTTATAATTAAAATTGTTATGGATCAAAGAAGCTTGCACTCTCAACATCAAGATTTTTATTTTTATTTATTTATTTAATTTTAATTTTATTAATTTATTTATTTATTATTATTATTATTATTTTTTATTTTATTTTATTTATTTATTTTTATTTTTCTGTGTTTAATATGAGCGTACCTAATTCATTGAACCAAGGTTGACTGAGAATTTTGTCAACCTCTCTGTCAAGCATAGTTATGACACGAAATTGAGATGTGTGTTAGCTCCCTAATTTTCTCTCTTTTTACCATTTTCCCCTTCCTA